>MPGH01000251.1:125808-151086 GCA_001937105.1 Colletotrichum chlorophyti | reverse complement strand
GAGGGCTTTCAGCGAAATAAATATCCTTCATAACCCTTCGACATTTGCGCATACCAAGGTAGTTCATGCTAGCGCAAAGGAGCCAAAAGTCTACCCGGGGATGAATCTCAAGTTTCCCTCACGGTAGACGGAGCTGCATGCTTGCTTGCTTGCTGCATCGGCTCATTTCGACAACCGGTTTGCTGCGGCGCCAACAAGAACAGCAACTGTGCCGATGCCGTGTTCCCACACAGGCAATTTGAAATCCTGTCAGCCCGTCAGCATCCTTCTCCCAATCGGGTTCTGGTCTTATTTTTCTGCCCTCTCCGACCATGACAAAGCCTTCTCGTATTTTTAGTTGGGCAAGCAAATTACTTACTTCGTAGTTAGTGCAGAACTAGTAGCAGGGCTTACCTCACTAAGATGCCTCAGCTGAGAGCAGAACGGCGGCCAAGCCTCAAATTCCAAGAGCTCCGCAGGTGATCCTTCGGCATCGACTCTTACTCGACTCTTTCACTCGGCGCTGGGCACAGCCTGCTTCCTGGCAACCAACAAGAAGCTCGAATCTGCATGATCACAGTACATGATGCGTGATGTGCAGAATGGCGGCCGAATATCGAGGTAACCCCGCTTTGTTGTTGTTGCTGTTGGTGGTGACAGTGGTTGTGTTTGTCGTCTTGTTTCTTGCGAGCGTTGCGATATCGTTATGAGCTCAATTGATGTAGGGGTGCCTCTCAATGTGCAAATGTTTGCATTAGACCCTCAAAAGTGTCCCGCGCTCACCGGTTTGTAGTGTCTCGGCGAGTAAGACAAGCACTCAGAGCACCCTCCCCTCATGACCGAGAGAAATCAATCGAGTTCCTCCCGAGCTCCCTCGGGATCATGACAGGCGCCCCACTGTCAGATTCAACGGCCTTTTGGAACAGCTGCATCCGTTTTGCATGGATGGCGCATCTCATGGCCAGTAGCGCGATATGATCCTCGTCGTTTTCTTCCCCGGTTTCCATACGCCAAGATAGCCTGCTTCCTGAGCCAAGTGAGCCGGCTCCCGAAGCTGGTGCTCCCTGGAGAGGCTGTGGATCCCCAAAAGGCAATATTGTGACAATCCTTCCGTGCGGTGAGCGTTCAATTCAGATTTTATTCTTCTGCCTGCGGAGGAGCCAACCCAGCCATCGCGAGCAAAGCCCCTCCACCCCGGTCAAAAGCGAGTTGCTAAATGATGACCCTGGCCCCCTCCATGGCTCATCAGCTCGAACCATTTGTGGGCTTGGCCGCATTCCAACTGCGTGGAGCACCCTCGTTCGATATCCGCTTTATATACAATCAATCTCACTCGGCAGGTCAGGACTAATATCAGCATATTGCATACCAACCCTCTCGACGCTGTTGGTGTGGTGTTCCAACTCAAACAGTCCAATCCAACGATTACCAATAACGCAAAGACGGCAGACAGACACTCCAACCAGACGATACTATACGGGACCCCGAAACCTCTAGAAGATGTCGTCAGCGATTCAGACCCTGGGCCTGAGTTGCCAACACGGCGGCGACTTTTACATCTGCGCGGGAAACACCACCGAGTTTTTAGGCTGCTGCGCGACGAACCCGTGCGCCGATGGCAGCGGCAAGTGTCCGACCAAGGACAGGAGGATATCGTCCTTCAATGAGGACCGCTACGCCAGCATCCAGCAGCAAAGCTGCGACGACCCGAGGCCCTCGAGCGAGATCTGGTACACGTGTAAAAGCAGCCAGTTCATGGGATGCTGCGCGACGAACCCATGCATAGAACCGAATGGTCTTTGCCCAGTCGACAACCTCATCTCGGCGACTCTGAGCAAGGACAGTAGCGCTCGGGCAGCTTTTGTTCCCAGCGATTCCTCCTCCTCCACCGCGTCGACAACCTCGCCCACATCCTCCCCATCGTCAACGGCTTCTCCTTCATCCGGCGGTGGGCTGGGGACGGGTGCTATCGTCGGCATTGCCATCGGAGCTGCGGTTGCCGTTGGAATTGTCATCGCCGTCATCTGGAGATGCGGATGGCACGCCAGGAAACGCAATGAGAGACGCGAGCCGGCTTGGGAGCCCACTTCTCAGAGCGGTAACCCAGAGATGGGCTTCGCTGCACCACCGCACAGTCCCAGCCCATACGATCCAGCCCGAGGTAAGTTCCCGGAAGACAGAATTTCCGCATTTGAAGTGAGCAGACATGGCTAACGTTCTCAGCATCGTATGCTACGACCGCAGTTCCCGGCTCGTACGCTTCCACATCGCCGCCGCACTCTCCCTACTTCCCCATCAAGCACCCGGGCTCCCCCATGTCTGTTGATGAGCGCCATCTATCGACTTACACCGACAGCAATGTGAGCTCTCTTAGCGGCCACAACCCAAGAATTATGAGCCAGTACTCCGTCATGACCCCAGACCTGCATCCAGTCAGTGAGTTGGACGGTACGGATGCCCACGGCCCAAGAGCGGAGCTGGGCGACGGCACACCGGTGAATAATGCCTACAAATGAGCCGTTGCCACGGGAGATCGGCGGCGGGGTGAAAGAAAGCGAGGGATCCTTTTTTTTTTCAAGCGGGGCGTTCTGGGGTTAACGGGCAACTTTCATCCCCTCCGTCAGGACAATTATTTTAGTGTATTAGAGTAGTATCTTGTTCATCACGGCAGCGGGACAACAGGCAAAGCCAACGCCGTTGTCGAACGTATCAGATCTAATTACAGTTCACATATTTCGAACAACAGGATGAGACACAGATCGAGACAGAAGACGAGGCATAGAGCACGCTCTCTGACAATCGCGCACAGCGGTCCTCTCATTGACCACGTGTAGATCATCGGTGTCTCCGAGACCTCGTGCCCGACACAGCCAAGGTTGATGTGCTGACCGCATCATCTCAGTTAGGATTGAATGAGTGTGGCTTACATCGTGGTTAGTTGCGATTGGATTACATCCGCTCAGATCGGCCTTTGCGAGCTTCTGGGCACGAGTTGTAAGAGCCAATTAGGTCGTACGGTGTGGTATGACAGACTGCAGTCTGCGCTGCAGGCATATCATCACGCCCGATATGTTGCAGTTACAGGCTGCTTCATAGATACTGTGTCTCGTATTTTGCTTATCATCTTCCAGGACCATAACGGAGGGTAAATCAAGCCATCAATGGCGGTTTGGCTGACCTTCCTATTCCAGCCAGAGGGTCAAAGCCGCGATTGAGTGACTAAAACATCTCGGGCGATTCTTGGGGAGTAAAGAAAGCTACATGTTAGCCTTTCCACCCCCCGCACTGGGATTCCCCAAATCTGATCATTTTTAGGGCTTTCCCTGCTGTAGCAGATTCTCCACTGTCTCATTGAGCCCAGCGCATGATCTGCCTCTAGAATACATGTTCATCTTATCATCTCATACGCCCCAGTCAAAGCCTAGCAACCCCTAACTCTCATAAAGTTTAATATCATATAAACTCCTGAGCTGGTTGTTTTCCACTTCAAAGACAAAAACTAGCCTTCTACTCCTTTGGATATCTTCAGGCACCTGGTCGAGTGGGGTTCCAGCCTTGGTTTGGCGATACATAATAGAGCATTTGGTCAACATTTGTAACAATTACAGACCCGCCTTGCTAGCTCAATCGGTAGAGCGTGAGACTCTTAATCTCAAGGTTGCGGGTTCGACCCCCGCGTGAGGCTCAAATCCTCACCGCGATTGGTACAGCCACTCTTACGGGTTCTTCATTTTGCAGAGATGAGGTTAACTCTTCTCTTCTGCATCTCTTTTTTCTTTCAACAAGCCATTTCTTGGAATTGGCTTCTCCCTTTGTGATGTTTGCCTTCCTGGGCTTGCGTTTTGGCCTGCTTTAGAGAGCGCTTGTTACTATAAGCAATTGTGCGATAGCGTGGACTTGTGGTGCTAATACACCACGTCGTCGCAGCGACATTGCATAAAGCAAGCGGGCGAGGAGATGTATTTAGCATGCCTGCTTTTGATCTCAGTGGACTGCTAGCTCATCGATTTACTCAAAGCAAAGTGTTAGCATGAGTCGACCGATCGAATGAAATGTTGTCACTCGACATCGTGTCCCTGAGCCAGTTGCCCTCTGTGAACTTTACATTCGAGGACAATGTGTGAGAGAGAAGAGTCACGAATGTCATGACAATGGTTCTTCTTGAATCTGTAAATGTCTTACTGAAATGTGGAACATGACTGCAGTGTCGCGTGCTAGGAAGCAATGGGAAACTAAATGGCCAGACAGAAGCTTAAGGTAAAAGATTATCATGGGAATGTGGAATCCGATGGAATGTGCGTGAGCTGGAATCCAAAATTCAACGAACTCATTCACGAGTATATTTTCTCCGTCATGTCCCCAAGCCTCAAGTTCCAAAGCTCCGCAGGTGATCCTTCGGCATCGACTCTCCCCAGTTAGCATCGCATTTTCCTCCTCCCAAAAGCCCGCTCAGTCAAAAGATACCTTCTGCTGCAAACAGCTGACATCGCCAACTAATTCAGGCCCTTCTTACCATGTCTTTCAACTATTCCTACCCGACGGAGCAGCAGCCACAAGGGCTTGAGGTCTGGAAATCAAAGACTCGCGCGGTCATTACCATCCTCTCCATGCTCGCCGTGGTGATGATCGCTGTTCTTATCTGCGTTATCATCGCTGTTTCTGTTCACCCAAACCCGACCTTCTCCCTCGTAGCATTTACAGGATTCGGTACCGCTCTGTTGGTATTGTTAGGTCTGATGTTGCTATTGAGGTGGTGGCACTACGCCCGTCCGTGGCTGGGCAAGACAGAGGAGCCAGACCATTCGAATATATGGAGGGCGAGGAAGATGGACGCTCCAACGCGGACAAGCGTCTTTCTTGTCTGGATTTCCCGGCACGTCGTCGGCGTGGCTGACAGGATCTTCGGCCATGGGATGCCGCCGGACCAATCGGAGACGGCACTCGCAGTCGATATGGAGGGCGATGTAACCCAGGCTCGTACTATGGCTCCGACGCAGCCCCATCGTGACAACATTGAAAACGCACAGTCGCCGAGGCGGGATTCAGCGTCACAGAGTCAGCCATGCGCGGACTCGCTCAGGTCTGTTCGAAAGCCATCCTACAGCGGCTCCGATTGGAATCAATACGGTCCGAATCCTGAATACGACTACGGGGCATCACAATTTGCCTACAGTTCCGAGCATGCTCGAAAGTTTCATACCCCTTCCCAGTACGAGCCGTCATTCAGCAACATGCCCAACGAAACAACCTCTTCTCCGCTGACGAGGTCATCGCTCCCCTACCACCAGTCAACTTCCTCGCTCACTTCCCATGCCAGAAAGTTGACCCTCCCCTTCAGTTCGAAAGCAAGGCAACAACGGGAACAACCGGCGAAGGACGGCCTTCCTCAACGATGCAAGGCTTCTCGAATCGAAAGTGGTCGAAGCCGGGGCCCGCACCCGTTGCGAAATGGGATGGTACAGTCTCCGTAGACGGCGTCGTATTTATACTCGTCTGAATCAATTGCGTGTATTGCGTGTCCGAAAAAGTTGGGGTTGGTGCATTTATGGAATAGATGGAGTAGGTCTTTGCTTTTCTTTGGTCATTCGTTATTACATTTGGACAAATCATAGAAATAAACCATTTGCAGGCTTGTACGGTTGTTTTTCCAGTAAGTTCTTGATACAAATGAGACAGAGTCTAGAGCGACAAACCAATTGGACTCAGCTTTTAGTTCATGCCGGTGGCATGCAGTATTACCAAGTTGTTTCTTACAACAAACTATAATCAGTTATTGGTCTTCAACCGATGTTCACTCCATGTCTATTATTTAAGTTAAGAGAGCACCATTAATTGAGCGGCGCTTACTCCTGCTCAATAGGAGTCACGCCCTTCTTGAGGATGATGTTGCCATACTTCCTCGTTTCGCCCGTAGCCACAATCGCAAACGCCTTCTTGGCCCTCTCGTAGAAAGCGAACCTCTCCAACTTCTCAATCTCGCCGTCGTACTTGAGCGATGCTCTAAAGTCGCCTTCAACCGTTGCATCGGCGGTGTCCCCCTTAACGACCTCCATCATAATGACTGGGACGACGCCGTAGTTGTCAAGCTCGAGGAGCGGTGAGATGCCTGCCAGTAGTCTCGATACGGTGATTCCTGGTACATGTTTCAGTTTCTCTCCAAAAATATTCGCACTTGTGTAGGCCCCTTGGCGGGTTGAAGGGCTCACCGTCGGCCCGTAGGACGGGAATATGAGGCGGGCAGATCGAGTGTGAGGGGAAGTGCGCGTCCGCAAGCACGATCTCGTCACCGTGTCCCATCTCAGCCAAGACCTTCAACAGGTCGGGCGATATAACCGGCGAGATTCCCTTCAAGACCATTTTTGTGTTCCGGCTAGCGTGCGTGCGTGGTGGATAACCGGGCTGATGTCGATGAAAAGAGTGATTTAGCTGAAGTGTCTTTTTTGACGTTCCTGTCCCCTACGATGTTTCATAAAATGTGGGGCAGACGGATGGAGTTGTGAGCACAAAGTTCTCCCGGCATTCCATAATTATTTTGTTCCCTCTTTATTTCAAAAATGTAACGTTAACGAGAGTACAAGGACCGTTGCAGCAGCCTTATCACCACCATCATATCCCCTCAATCACTCGGGGTAGCAAAACGTTGTTGTACTCCCACAATACAGTAGAGAACCCCGCAGAGAAAGCGGCACCCGTGTACCACGTGGAACGGCGACCTTGGAGCCCAAGCTGCTTCTGAATGAAGCCGTCACGGAGGTCCTGGGCTGTAACCCGCGGGTGCATCTTGCCGTGGTTCGCAAAGGCGGGAAATTTTAGGGTGCCATTGGACGCCGGGAGCGTGCCGGCCTCGACCATTGTATCGATGGATCGGGCGATCAGCTGCTGCATGCTCTCCGAGGTGTCCTCGTCAGTGCCGACGGCCGTGAACTGGAACAAGTCCTTGGTGCCGCCAATATAGTCCATGCGTCCGACCTGAGAGGCGGTTGGGAAGACAGTGTAGTTGCTGGACCCGGGTTCGGGTAATCGGTTGGAGTAGGCGGTGCTGACCTCCAGCGACGGGTGCTGGAGGATGCCAGCATAGACAGTAGTGTACTGAAATTTGTCAAAGACTTCCTTCTCCGTCTCGTCGAGGTCGAACGGCTTCATGCTTTCAGCGGTAGGCTCGAAGGCGATGAGGAGGCGCTTGGCCTCGATGCAGGTGAGTTTGCCGTCGGCGCCGTGCACCTTCAAAGATACACCCTCCTCATCAGGCCGAGTTGCGGAAACGACGGTACTCGAGTAGAGAACGTCGTCGTCTAAAAACTCGGCAATCTTTTCATACAACTCATACAGACGACCGGACGCCGGGACGGCTGCCGCACCGACACCGAGGAGCGCTCGGACCATGGGAATGCCAGACGCTTGCACCACGAACAAAGTAGGGACGTTCATGGTGTCACCGAGGCCTTGGGCAGTGGAATCCCAGATCTGAGGGACGGCAGCAGCGATGTCGTACTTCTCGACGAACTCGCCAAAGGGCATGAGCAGGTCCTCTGGGATGGAGCCAGGGTCGGGGAAATTGAGGAAGCCCGGCAACACCATGTCCTCATATTTGTCGAGGACGTCGAGGTATCTCTGCAGGGCAGGATACATATCGTTGGGCGCCGGGGCGGTGAAGTCGGTGACTGGTAGGCCGGTCTTGAAGTCCACATACTTGTAGTCGAGGGTGGTGAACTCCATTGACCCGCTCGTCGAGACGTTCATGCGCTTCGGGAAGTCAAAAGTGTCCTTGTATTCCATCCAAGCCTGAACTCCGACGTTAATGCCCTTGCCCGAGGCCGGATCCTGATAGAAAGCAGTGTGACCGCCCTAGATTGAAAGGCCAAAATCAACAATTGCGAGATCAACAGCATAGGAGGTTGACAGCTTGAGGCGATGTTACGTGGAGAGGTTGGGGTTAAGCACTCACAAGCTGGTCAGCCTTTTCGACGACAACCACACTTTTGCCGTTGTCGCGTAACCACACAGCAGCGTGCGCACCAGCCGCGCCCCCGCCAACGACGGCGACGTCTCGCGAGATGACTTCACTGCAGCATCTTGAGCCAGCTACGATTCTCTGGAGAAGGGCGGCGGTCACAAAGCTCAGACCTACACGCATCTTACTACCACGCATGTTGGCTATAGATTGGGGAGTATCGTGAGTGCGTCTACTGCAGTGGCGCGAGCAGATTCTAAAGCCTCGAGCGCCGTCGACACCTTTTAAGGGCGGATCGGCAATCGGTGTACACGGCAGGCCTTATTTCCGCTCATGTTAGAAGATAAAAATGTTTAACGTCTGCATACTGCACAGTACCGCCCAGACTGCAGAATCATGGGGCTCGAGTCTTGCCTCCCATGTCACTAGACCTCGCCACTTACCGAGGGACACCATGTACTGTATTGTGTGGTGTATGTAGGTCGGTATCCGGGGTTGGAATCCGCCGGAGAATTTTCCCAAAGGAGCGAATGCATTTCGGTTAGGAACAGCGTTCTCTTGGCCGTTCACTGTTGTCTCTTAGATTGACTGGACATTACACGGCGCTCAGTTCAAGGAAATCACGCTCCTATGGAGAGATGCACTTGAAAGCTTTTCGACACAAGCAATTGACAAAGTAAGCAAACATTGTCGCAGCAGCGAAGCGAGACCAGCATCTTATACGTCTTCCGGAATGCACTCAGAATGTCATAGATCCCTGTTCAAACCGTCAGTTGAAAGTCTGAAGGCCGAGAGAATTCTCACGATTATCAAATACCAAAGTGACTGTTACCTTTGGCGCTTATTGTACTAAATCTCAAAGGCTTCCGGAGCAATGACCGGATGGAGTCCATCTTCAAAATAGCGTGAGTGTCCCACGCACCAAGGACGCAAAGCGGAGGACAACCAGCTGGCCACATAGTAGGGTGGCCTCCGGTAGGCCGCCGTAGATGTTCCATTGCCCCACTCAGTTCATTGGACTGCCTTTCGAGTTGCGTTGCCATGGCCTACATGCAGGGGCAAACACTTCCTCATCCACCCGTTGGTTGATTTTCCTGGGTCCAGTTGGACCCTTGGACAAACTCGCCTGGCCTCAACCGACTTTGACAGGTATTCTAAATTATCCCAGTCTCTCATAAACATAGACAATTACTTTCCGGAAACATCAAAGACGTAACACGGCTGCTTTTTGTAGCCGCCGGACAGGCTCTCAACGAGTGGGAATGGGTAAAATGAAATGGCGTCTCGTAAGAGTCTGGTGCTCATCGTACACTGCACGATCCTCTTTCCTCTTTTTTAACTGCAGAATCCACCCATGACAAACCCCTTCTTCATACTCCGTCTAGGCGGCTGGTTGGCCTAGTCGACTCTGGCATGTGTTGTGCCGTGACTAAGAAATCGAGTGCCCCGGCCCCTGTGAGTTCGAAAGATCACCGCTAACAAAGACCACCAATACAGCAGCGTACCTATTGCAACGTCAGAAATTCGTATACTTTTCCGCAATGACTTTACTTACGCCGCAGTTCCAGCAAATATTTCCGCCCTCCGAGCGTTCGTCATTAGCCCAACGCTGAGGGCAAATAACGCAGTGAAGAGCGCAATCATGCCTAGTTTAGCCGCATCGTTCTGGACGAAGTAGAGTCCTGTGATTGAGCCGACTAACAGGATGGCAGCTACCAAAATGCTGATGACGGCGACCGCAACGGAGATGGACTGCTCTTCATATCGTCCTATCCGCACCCCATCACTCGCGGGCTCTTCCTGGAAGAAATTCAGTTGGTGCTTAAGTTCACGGATTATTGTATACGCTTACCTTAACTGGCCATTTCCTCCTCAGGTACTCTGATAGATGGTCAGTATCTTGCGATGGGTTCAGCGCGATTAGGTCATCGGCGTTATCAAGATAGTTCTTGGCCCTTCCGCCCAGTTTAGGCATTCCTGTGAACCATGCTTTAAAGGCAGCGAGTACACGTTTGTTTGGTCTTTTAAGCCTTGCGATCTCGCTTTGAAGTAACAGTGCCTTATCTATCCCGCGTGTAAGTTGGTAGTCAGGGTTAAGAAACGATCAACACACGGTATTCTTCCAGCTTTTGACGGATTTTCGAGATTAACTCCACCCGAGTTTTGGCTTTCTCCACAGATAAATCGTCCGCTGTGAGCCCGTCAAGCACCTCCCAAGTGCTTACGGCGTCGAGCCAGTCCATGTCCTCGGCCGCCTCATCGGCATCCTGTTTGTCAAGATCATCAAGTTGCTTCTCTAGGCTGAGGAGTTCGGACTGAAGGTAGAGCAGATTTCGAGCGGCCAGCTCATCGAAGCGGCGGTAAATGAGCGTCTCGTTATCAACATCACGTGCCATCCAATTTGCAACCTTGGCGTATCCCACTCTAGATGCGTCCATGCCGGTTTCATTCAATCAAATGGAAAACCAACACATTAAGGTATTCGTAGAACAAGTTCAAACGAAGAGAACTATAATCCACGACAAAAGGCTCAAGATGTCAATAACCCGTTGATGGGTCGCTTCCCTGAGTTGGAAGACTTTCAAATGTCGCGTGAAAGGGAAGAGGAATCTGAGGAAATGCTGCAGCCGAAACAGTCAGTGATCGTGGTAATCCAAATGCTGGGCCCAAGCCAGCAAATACGACAGACGTAGAGATACGTCAGCCTGCAATTACCGCCAAGTGTAAGCCCAAAGGGAGGCTTTGCAACTAATCAGGCAACCTGCTTGCACCCTTGCCGAATCACCGTCCGCCACGGCCGCCAAAAGCGCACAAGACGTGGCTGTGATGTCTTGGTCTCTTTCTCACGCTTTTTTCGCTATTGGTAGATGACGAATACCGGAGGGCGGTGAGTGTGCCCTGCAGGAAGACACGATTGAAGGATACCACGAAGTTCCTGCAAATAATTACCCCTCTGTCCCAGCCAGGATCCAAATAGTTTTTTCTTCACTTCAAATCGAGGCCACGTCGCCCAGAACAAACCGCAACTTCAATATTACATGGGCTTCTCTGGCAGCACCACACGGCTTATCGCTGGCTGGACTTACTGAAGTTGCAAAGGCCTTCAAACTCTATCAATACCAACTAAGTGTCCTTCCAACAATCCGTTATTACCCTGCCTCCACTCTATAGCTGCAATCTTTATGTATCAAGGCAGAAGTGTATGATGTCGCGTCTGTACGAATCCACCGCCATTTTTACAAGGGTTTTAAACAGTTTGCTGCGGGCCAACGACCGAGAGAGGCGTAAATGTTTCGTTTGCGAAAACATCTTCAGGACGGGGTCTACTAAAGCAGAGGTACAGCGACATTTCGACGACTACCATCCCGAAAGCAACGATACTCTAATAGAGGAAACCTGGTCACGGTAAGGGCTTTACTATAGTACCTATACTACCTATCCCTAACCAGGATGAAATTCTAGCATAAGAGATCACCGACGGGCATGGAACCATTCACTACCATCTTCAGAAGGAGACAACGACGACAAACTCCAGCCGCTAAAACGAAGCCGGGCTCGCCCCCCTCTACATACGAATATTACTAGTCGCATCCCTGGAGACAGCGACTTCCGTCGGGATCCTACCCAGAAGTCAGGCAGGCTATGGAGCCCCAATGAGGACACACCTCCAATCCAGAAGCCCGAGGCTAAGCCGAAAGAAGGGGATATAACTGGCTCACAAAGAGCCTCTTCATGCCGAAGTTTTGAGCCTTGCCCTTTGGAGTTTAACAATACTGAAGGCATAATCAAACAGCCGGCGACGAGACCCATTTCCCAAGAGCAGCTCGTTGCAGAGGTAAAGCGCATGTACGCAAGCCTTATAACGGTCGAAAGCAAGTGTATAGAGACCGAAAACGCCCAAAACTCCGCAAACGAGTCAAGTGCCAAGTCAAGCAATGGTCAATGGCAGGATCTGGCTGCCCTCCACCGGACTCTTCGCCATGAACACCATGATTTCTTTTCTGAACAATCTTCAGTCACCGCTGTGGTGCACTCCTTACGCCACCCTCCGCTGCGCTACCGAGGCAAATCTTTCATCCCGCACGAGTATGTGCATCAAATCCTGGAACCGTATCTAGTGAAGATGCAAGCACCTCCTTCCTCAGCATCTTCGAGTTCGGACTTTCAATACGACGAGGTGGACAAGTTCAACTCCACACATAAGGATCGAACCTTCGTTCGTCAGCGGCGACGATTAGTACAAAGAAACGGCCAGTACTCCTCGGGAACGACAGACTACATTGTCGAAGGAACAGTCAATGGGATTCGCACAGCAGCTGCACCAGACACCGGCTCCGATGACTGTGTAATCTCCTCCGACCTCGTCTCTAAGCTAGGTCTGCAGGTGATTCCTGGGACGGGGAAATTGATAACTCTTGCGAACAACAAAGCTACTCAGTCACCAGGAGTGGTACGAGTTCTCTGGAAATTCGCCAATGAGCAAACGTCGCACAATATGAGGTGTTGGGTCCTGCCAAACTGTTCAAACGACTTCGTCTTGGGAAGCCAGTTTTTGAAAGTGACGGAGACTCTCACAACTTTCTTCCACCGAGTAAAGAAGCTCTTGGTGCCAAGAAGACTTCGGGTTAGGTTGATTGGAGAAGGGAAACAACGATTGTTGGGAAGCTTCAATAATCGGGTCACCGGGGCACTCGCAGACACCGGCTCTGATATCATGCTCGTTTCTGCGGAGTATGTTCGGCGTCATGGTCTCTACATGCGTACTCGACCGGAGGACCGAGTCGAAGTAGAACTCGCGGACGGTTCGAGAACCCGGACAGTTGGTACCGTCAGGAAAGCAACGTGGTCAGTTGGGGACAAGACGGTGCAGTGCGATTTCCACGTGCTGGATAACATGCCCGTGCCTGTGATCCTGAGCAAAGATTATCTTTTCAAGCTGGAAGTTTTCTCGAAGCATGCCGATTCCTTCTTCGACACTGACTTGATGGATGACATCTCCCTTCTCTGCGGCGTTCGCCTTGTCGAAGAGAAGAAATTAGACTTGGATGCTCTGGAAGCAGACTTTATGCGAGACGGTATGTAATGTGTTGAGCACATGGACCCTGCAGCTAACGAGCGTCAAAGTCACGTCACAAAACGCGTTCAGTTCCGAAATGGTGCAGAAGGAAAGGATTAGGAGAGACAAAGCCCGTGATAAGATTGCTGAGCTGCCTGCCCATGAGCGGGATGCTGCCGTCTGTCGCGAAGAAGTCAAGAAACGCAAGTGGAACGAAGCAAGGATGCGACATAAGGAGCGCTGGAAAGCACATTCATCGCCTTTGGCGACTGGGATCGGCAATAGCAGATCTTCGAAAGCTGTTACAGCGGCAATGCCCAGCAAGCCAACAGAGGTTGGTGAGCGAGACGCCAGACCAGACCCGCAGGCTCAGAAGCATTCATAAAACCAGAGAGTTAAGGCATTCAACAATGAGGTATTCGGGCTTATAACAACATGAGGGGGGTGGTCATTCATTGCGTATTATGTCAATGCTCTGCGACACTCTGTTGGAGTGGCACGTTGCCCGTCCCTTGGCAAAGATATCGGAGTTAGTGTTGTCATTCCGAGGCTTTTGTCGGCTGGCTGGCCCCTGCGTACGACAGTGCCAGGGGGGAGAGAGAATGCCGTCAAGACCATACGTTTTATAATTAAGAGGTTGTTTTGATTATCGTCACTAGCTTCAAGTGTGCAATTACTTGAAGGTTGAGCCAAGTGTCTTGGGGGGCGTTATGAACAGATATCCCTAGAGTTTTGTCCGCAACATAAGGGTAAGAACCGGGCCACGGTCACCTAAAATTCTTTGTACCATTGATGGATTTGTTACACTATACTAATTTAATTGTTCCCCTATTGTAGGTCCGTATATCGATAGCCATTTTCAAGGCACGTTCTCTGCCTCGAACTTATAGGCGCTCATGATGTTTGTTCCGCCGTCTTATTGTAAATGGCGGGCCGTGATGCTTTACTTGAGTTTTGTATATGTTAAAAGAGGCCATATCCAAGTAAGTGTGCAGGATGAAGAGGTAACATTTGAATTGCAGAGCGTGGTGCTGCCAGACACAGAAAAGATATCTATACTTTTAATCAAACGTCTCATAGATCAGACGGAGCTCCCTCTCTCATCGCTTACCCATTTCACGCTGTGGTGTTGCATGCATGCATGCACACTGCAAGCTGCGTTACATTCAGAGGAACCGCATGCATGTGCCGTGTTCTCGCGTGGAAAATCCTACACTAGAACCTCAACCAGCGGCGCGACGAAGCAGGCATTTGAAACTTGGCAAATTTCCCGTGCCTTGCTTTTCTGCATCCTCGTCCGCAACACCGGACCCCAAACCCATCACTATCCGGTCGAGCCAATCGCCATGGGGGGTTCCGGATAAGCGACCTTGAAATGAGGAGGGGGATCCCTGGGGTGCCTGAGAAGAATGATTTCCTCGCCTTGGTCGCTTTTACCCGGTGTCACTAACACCTCCGGATCCAACCCGCTAGTTGATGCTGGCCTCCGAGAACAACGAGAGTCACAGCTCATGATCACAGCTTCATGGAAGGGTGTCAAGACCTGCCATCCCACCTCGGTGTCTGCCTCAATGTCGACAAGCATCTACCGACATTACCCGGAAACCAGTCGATGACTATCAAAACCAGGCTTGCCTGACGAAGAGCTCCCATCGCGCGCCGTGCGTCCCATCCCCAATGAACGGATCGACACATGTCAAGTAAACTTCCCGTGCGGGACCCAACCCGAAAACTCTGACCGTTGCAATGGCCGGCTCTTGTAATGTCCGTGCCCACGCTTGACCAAGGCAGAGAGTCTGTTGTTGAGCATGCCCATCCCTGCATGGACACTCACTCTTCTGGCGTTCTTCCAGGGCGTGCCATTCTAGGCCCCTGATCGCGCAACCCGGACATCGGAGGTCTGTCCGCTTACAGTCTTGCACCCCCCTTCCCCCCAACACACGGTATCACTCTGCACCACAAACACGATGACATCGTTCGCATCAAAGAACGAATCTCGATTCACTCCGTCTCTCCCTTCCCTGTCCCACACCCTGCTCTACAGCCCCTCTCCGCCATCGCTGCTAATGGTCGCCGTGCCCCCTCCCTCCGCCTCGGCGACAATCTTCGTCCTCACGACCCTCCCACCCGCGTCCACGTAGATGTTACTGAAAGCCTCCAGCCCGGGGTACGGCGCGTACAGGTACTGCAGCTCGAACCCTCTCCGCCCGTCGTCGCCCAACTCGACGCTCCTGTTGTGCCCAGTGAAAGTCATGTCCCGGCTGTAGTAACCGACGGCCCTCCTCCCCGTCTCGTCGCCGTCGTTGTCCAGGTAGATGTCAAACAGCGACCCGTTCTGCGCCAGCACGCGGTTCGTGTGCGTCCGCCCGGAGAAGTCGTTGACGGAGTAGAGGATGTTGTTCTCGATCCGGTACGTCAGGTCGCGCTTCTCCAGCCCCTCGCCCTCGCCGCCGTCCGTGATCGCGCCGACGGTCTTGTTGACGATGTCCCCGACCCCATCGCCCAACGTCGCGATGATGGGGTTCAGGTCGATGCTCGTCAGCACGTCGTCCACCATCCTCACGACGTTCCCCAGCCGCGCCTCGAGCTCGACCTTGGCGGAGACATTGTAGATGCCCAGCTTGACGCGGTCGATGCTCGCGTCCACGCCGGCGTTGAAGCGCAGCAGGTTCAGGACCTTGGCGTCGAGGTTGACCTTTGCCGAGATGTTTTGCACCTCGATGCTGATCTCGCCCACCGAGACCGACGCGTTGAGGTAGACGTCCGGGACGGCGTCGAGAGCGTTTTCCGGCGCCGTGTTCGTGTTCGCCGTTTCGTAGACGGCGGATTCGGGGTCGCCGGTCTGCGTGAGGTTGTAGCCCACGTAGCCGTCGCCCCGGGACGGTTCCTCCTGCGCGAGGGCGGGGGTGACGCTTGAGAGGGTCGCTAGGAGTGCTAGCGCCCGTGGGATGAAGGGGCTCATCATGGCCGCGTTAGTGAAGTGTGCAAAAGAGTGAACGGAGGCCGTCGGGCAGGTTGAGATGGAAGACGAGAGCCGCGGGTTTGACGGGATACGCAGCGTTAATGACTAGTGGGAGACTGGGTTATACAAGTATGACCTGCCAACTTCTCGATGGAGGACGGGGAGGGGGGAGAGGGTTGTAGTTCCCAAGGTGACAATCTCACAAAATCCTGGATAGCTGAGACCTTCCCACATCAGTCCAGGCATGGCACATGGGACCAGCATGCAGCCACCTCCGCACGCGATCCAGCCAAATCCTCCGACTGGCCAGACACGCAGGAAGCCAATTTCAAGCTCGTCCGACCCGTCACTGTCAAATGCAACACACCGGCAACTCTAACGCTTAACGGACGGCAATCTCCATCCAACCCCGGGGACAGACATGGGGTGTTCCAAGGCTATCACGCAGCCCATCGGTCCGGAGGCTTGCATGACTGTCTCGGTTGTGAGATGAGCAGCCTGGGAAAAGGGGACACCACTCCGCCATCGCTGTCAATATCCGCCCTAGATATGGGGGCTGCGTCGCATCGGTCCCGCCTCGTGGGTGAACGGTGGGAGAGGGACCAGGATATGATGTGAAATGAATCAGCGCACCCGCGATGCCATATATCCCCCGCCGGCCCAGCCCTGGCGGCGCTTGCATCCCACAATCCCATCGCCGTCCGGTTGACTCGAGATCCACTGGTGTCGTCGTCCTTCATACTCCCTCACTCGCCCATCTTGAATCAAGATGAGGTCCTACATCCTCCCCGTCCTCGCGCTTCTCGTCCCCCTCGGCGCAGCCCAGACCCCTCCGTCAACTGAGACACCTCCCCAAGCAACATCGCCAGCTCAGTCTCCATCAACGCCAGTCTCGACCCCGTCACAAGACACCACCACACCGTCAACGACATCAACATCAACCTCCCCTCCAGATGTCCACCTGCGCGTCCCGCACCTCTCCGTAGGCCGCATCGAACTCGATGTCGACAATCTCAACGCCGAACTGAACCTCGCCGCCGAGGTGGCCAAACTCGTCACCATCAATGCAGGCGTCCAGGTCTCGGTCGAAAAGGTAAACATCACCATCGCCGATGTCGACGCAAACCTCGAACTCGTGGTCCGCCTCGGCAACCTCGTCGACATCGTCAACCGCACCCTCGCATCACTGGATCTCAACCCTCTGCTCATCAATCTCCTCGACACGGTGGGCGACGTAGTGGACGACGTTATTGGCGCCGTCGACGGTCTATTAGGATCCATTGTCAACGGTGACACCAAGATCAACTTCCTGATTGACAACCTTGGCAACATCGTCCAGGAGGTCGTTGGGGCGGGCAGCGGAGCGCTGAGCACGATTATCGGGAACTACCAGCAGAACATGACGTTCACTGGTTCGCAGCAGGATCTGGGCAACGGGCTTGTGCAGAAGACGTACGAGTATACGCCGCTCAACTCGTTGGTCAATATTGTTTTCAACACGCTGGGCCAGGTCGTGAGGGCGACGGTTGTCAAAGGGGGAGGAACGGGGTCGTCCACGGCTTCGGGGACTACGGCGCCGACGTCTGCTGTAACAACATCTGCACCAGCGGCGACGACAGCGGCTACAAGTGCATAATAACTAGGTAGGGTTTTGAATAGGAAAATGGACTTTCTGGCACACATCAGATCGCGCACGAATCAACCACGTCAATGAGTACCCCTCGAGACACGCACTGAAATGTACAGCATCAAGCATTCATGTGGTCCTGGATCAAGCGGCATATAGAGATAGTGATGAGGTGGCGATCTTCCATAACGGCGCGTGGTGACATGGAAAACCGATCTCGACTGCTTTATTATCTGTTCTCATTGCACCATCAAAACACATCGCTCCATAACGTGGGTAAGGTCATGATAAATTGGGGTCATTAAACTATTAACGCAAAATTACAGCCTTCGTGAATCATAACTAATACGCCACCTGGGTGCTCAAGCCATCCAGTTCACGGGCCCACACGCGGTGCTGGGAGGCCGTGTAGAAGAACTGCTCCAGGAAACCCGTACCTCCCTTGACGATGTTAACTGCCTCCTTCAAGCTCTCGGGCTTGATGTTCTTCAACGTGATGACACCATAGCTCTCCTCGACGTTGCTGTCGCTGGAGAGTGTGATCTCCGGAAGGTTGACAGCGGCGCGGACGAAATCAACCGCCTCGCCAGTGGCGGCAATAACCTTGAGATGCCCGAAGGCCTCGCGGATCCAGTGCAGGGCCCTGCCATTCTTCGTCAAGGTCTTGATCGAATCTTCTCCACCAGGGACGAAGATTGCGTCAACCATGGTGGATCTGAAACCCTCGAGGTGGTGGTCAGGCTTGACACCGTTTCCAGCCTTCTTTGACGCGCCGGCAGGGAAAATCTCGGAGCGGCGAGTACCAATGATCATGGGAATAGCCATGGCAGCTCCAACGGCAGCGCGAACGGCGCCGAAGGCGACGGGGTCATAGCCATCGGCAATGATAATGGCGACGCGACGTGACTTGATGGTGGGAGTCTCAGGCTGGAACTCCAGTTGACTGAGACCCTTGGCGGTCTTGCCGTGGTTGGGCCTGCCAGCCTTCTCAGGAGCAGTACCACCAACCATGTCGGCAACGGCCTGGGCCAAGCCAAGGTCGATATCGGCAAGGCGCTGCGACATCCGCTCGTACACAACAGGGTCTTCGCAATGGTCCAACTCGAAAGAGAAGGCGTTGATGGCGTGCATCTTCTCAACCGGAGACAAGCTGTTGAAGAACAGCTGGGCCTGGTTGAAGTGCTCCTTGAACTTGGCGCTCTTGGTGCGCAGCTTCATTCCCTCAACCTTTTGAGGGAAGTCCACGTAGGCACCAGCAGCCTGTGAGTGGTTCGCAGGGGGCAAGGCCTCGTGACGGTTAGGCCAGTAGTTAATGTTGCTCTTGGAAATTGTGTGGCGCAAAGCACCGTCACGGTTGAAGTTCATGACGGGGCACACAGGCTTGTTGATCGGCAGTTCTTGCCAGTTGATGCCAAGTCGAGTAATTTGGGTATCAAAGTAGGAAAAGTTGCGGCCCTGGAGAAGAGGGTCGTCGGAGAAGCCGATGCCGGGAACGACGTGGCTGGTACAGAAAGCGACCTGCTCGGTCTGGGTGAAGTACTCGTCGGGGTTCTTGTTCAACTCGAGCTCTCCGATGAAGCGAATAGGGACAAGCTCCTCAGGCCAGACCTTGGTTGCGTCAAGGATGTCAAAGTCAAAGTCGTGCTCCCTGGACTCGTCGAGAACCTGGATACCGAACTTCCATTTGGGGTAGGCACCATTGTCGATGGCCTCAGCAAGATCCTTGCGATGGAAGTCGGGGTCCTGGCCGGCAAGCTTCAAGGCCTCATCCCAGACGAGGGAGTGAACACCCAGCTCGGGAACGAAGTGGAACTTGACAAATGAGCGCTTGCCCTGGTCGTTGATGAGGGTGTAGGTGTTGACACCGAATCCTTGCATCATTCGGTAAGAACGGGGGATGGTGCGATCCGACATGGCCCAGCAGAACATGTGGGTTGCCTCGGTGTGTAAGTACTGGAAATCCCAGAAGTTGTCGTGGGCGGACTGGGCCTGGGGCCACTCGAGCTTGGGCTCAGGCTTGCCTATACAAAAGTCCTGGTCAGCTGTGCCCCCTCGCTTACTACAAAGCCGAGATTCATACCAGCGTGGATAACGTCGGGGAACTTCATGGCGTCTTGGATGAAGAACACGGGAATGTTGTTTCCAACAAGATCCCAGTTACCCTCCTCGGTGTAAAACTTGACAGCGAAGCCACGGACATCTCTGACGGTGTCGGCACTGCCTCGGCTACCAAGAACAGTTGAGAAGCGCAGGAAGACGGGAGTCTCGCGTGATGTGTCGGTCAAAACGCCGGCGCTGGTCACGTCGGAGGCACTCTCAAAGAGTCTGAAGGTTCCAAAAGCTCCAGCTCCTCTGGCGTGAACAACTCGCTCGGGGATTCTCTCGTGGTCGAAACGGTGAATCTTCAAAGTTCCATGTTAGAGCTCAGGAACTTGGTAGGTGGTAATAGTGATGAAGCAAACCTTTTCTCTCGCAAACGCATCTTCGAGAAGCGAGGGACCGATTTTGTCGTTGTTGGTGACTCTCAGCCAGTCATCCGTGTTCTCAATCTTGGTGCCAAAGTCGGACGTCATGGGGTCCTTGGGGCCGGGTGAGACCATGTCCTCAGCGAGCTGAGCAACCTTTTTGCTTTTCTCGCCCATGACTGTGTTCTCGGCCTTCTTTACGGTGTCGGAAACAATATGCGCCATGATTATTGTCTGGTGAGGTTTTGTAGAACAGTATGAGAGAAGAGAAGGAAATGGGGGATCAAGCTCCGTCGATGTCTTTTAAAAGGAGAGAAGTACGAGTGTCGAGTTCATGCAGGTAGGGCCAGAATAACCCGTTGGTTTATAAAAACGTCGAGTTCGATTGGATGATTTGGCTTTCATCCACGTCGTTTCTCGAGCGTTGTCCATGATAGCCTGACGTCAACCATTTTCCCATGTGTCCCACGTCTTCAAGGGGGGGCTGTCAGACCGGCAGACCAGCAACAGTGGTATGGAAACGGTAGCACGTCCCGCTCTGGTAAGGAACAGCCCATGCCAACCAGGCCCATTGGTGGGACATTCTCCAGACGTGGAGTCAAGACGCACGGCAGTTGAGAAGAGATGCGGTAGCTGGTCCAGGAGGAGACTAGTGTTGTGGTTGACATGGTGAGCGATGCTGGTGCGCAGAGATCAACGAAAGCGCAGGCGCATCGCCAAAAAAAAAAAAAAAATTGCCATTTCGCCATGTTGATGTCAGAGCTCAGTCGCCGCATCCCGAAACAGCAACAGCTACCCTTGCCTGCCGTACCTGCCGCACAGTAGTGGGTACGGTACGTTCCCAACTGTGCTTACCTGCCACTCGGAGCTGACGTCCGGCAAGTGATGGAGAACACAGTACCATACTCCGTCAGGTGCAAGAAGGACGCTGAGACCTCCTCCAGCCAACCGATGCACACCGTTGCCTGACACATGCTCGGTAGAAAAGCGGGTAAATACCAGAATGGGACGCCTGAGTGGATATAAGTCGGTACGTAACGGCGTCGCTGCCCCTCTATTGCCCCTCATCCGGCCCAAGCTTCTTAGTGTCCCATCGCTGCCAATTGGCAACAAGAGGCGTCTCATTCGATGACCATTGCTCTCGAAAGCATGGAATATGAGATCATGACCCGATAATCATCGAGATGCCTCGTTTTACGTACTGCACTCTGCCGAAACGTTTAGCAATTTAACCATGCGCACTGGAAAAGCCCATCTCCTCGGCATCCTAGTGCTGCTGCCGGAGTTTGTGCAAAGTTTCTCCTGTTGGTCGGAAATGCCGGGCTCATGAAGCCTGGTGCGGGAACACAGCTCGACTGGCAACTCAACAAGTGACTCCTGGATTACATGGACATGATCCAACATTGGCGCAATGCACCGATTCAAATCTTGCCTGTGACCCGTCAGGTGTTTTTCATTACAGCTCGTATTAACCAAACTTTGCGATTCTTCGTTTGTTCGTCAACTGTCTCCCAGGACTTAACCACTATCGCTTGCAAAGTACCTTACCCAGCGTAGTGTACTTTGCTATCGGTTTCCACTTTGGTGTTTGTGCAGCTTCATCTCTACACAATTGAGAAACGACGTCATCAATACATCGTCACCACCACATCCTTGGTTTTCTTCCCACATCCCGCTTCGTCGGTGTTAGCCAGGTAGATGGCCGACTGCCTGAGGTAGGCACACAGCTAGGATTCAGATACCCAAGGTAGACAGAGCTCCGAAGCACCCGATTGACTGTTGTCGGCCTCACCTCTGATAACAACATGCTGTTCTCTCCAGCTCGTGCTTCAACCATCTAAAACGTTTCATCAACAACGAATACTCCCCTTGCACTGATCATCCCCGTTCCCATCCACACAACTCCATCCTAATTCTAAATTTCCATCGGAGCCGGACCGCAAAACCACGGACGACCTGTCACCTCAGCTTCGACGCTCAGACACCGGCATACCAGACAGAAAGACCCAGAGGGCATCCCATCGTCAAGATGCCTGGCGAGCTCATCACGGAGCCCAACCCCCCTGCCCTCCCCTCCCACCTCCCCGACGATATCCTCCGTCTCGCCATCAAGACCGAGAAGAAGCCTTTGGACAAGCAAGTTGCCAAGTCACTACGCGATTTTCAAAATGCCGCCTGCTATATCGCCGCCGGTAAGCTCATCTTGCCGCCCCTCCCCTCTCCTGCATATCATCAACGCGAACGCCAGCTGACCATCGCCAGCGATGATCTTTCTCCGAGACAATGTTCTCTTGGAGTCTGAGCTAAAGCCCGAACACATCAAACCCCGACTGCTTGGTAAGTTTCCACCCCTTCTCCTCGGAGACGTTTCTCACCACCATTCAGGTCATTGGGGCACCTGTCCCGGCCTCATCCTCGTATGGTCCCACCTCAACCTCCTCATCCGCAACCATGACATGGACATGATCTATGTCATTGGCCCCGGCCACGGCGCGCCGGCCGCGTTGGCTGCCCTGTGGCTTGAAGGCTCTCTCGAGAGGTTCTACCCGGGCGAGTACGACCTCACCAAGGAGGGTCTGTTCAACCTCATTACGAGGTTTTCTGTCCCAGGAGGCTTTCCGAGGTAGGTCACCCGCTCCCGCATCCTGACCATGAATTAACACACGTTAGCCACATTAACTCCGAGACCCCGGGCTCTATCCACGAGGGTGGTGAGCTCGGCTATGCGTTGGCCGTGTCCTTCGGCGCCGTCATGGACAACCCGGATCTCATCGTGACTTGCATCGTCGGCGACGGCGAAGCTGAGAGCGGTCCCACTGCGACGTTAGTTCATGCCCCATCCCCTGGACGACGTCCTATGCTAACCATCGAAGCGCATGGCATGCCATCAAGTACCTCGACCCTAAGGAGTCGGGTGCAGTTATCCCCATCCTGCACATCAACGGCTTCAAGATCAGCGAGCGCACCATCTTTGGCTGCATGGACGACAAGGAGATTGTCGCCCTGTTCTCCGGCTACGGCTACCAGGTGTGCATCGTGGATGACCTGCAAGACATCGACACAGACCTCTCCAGCGCCTTGGAATGGGCTGTCGCCGAGGTGAAGAAGATCCAGAAAGCAGCTCGTTCTGGGGAGGCCATCGTCAAGCCGAGATGGCCTATGATTGCCCTGCGCACGCCAAAGGTAAGGGACTCGTCAGGTTGGGATCGGAACCTTTGGCTGACTTCTTCCAGGGATGGTCCGGTCCGAAGGACGTTGACGGAACCATAATCGAGGGTTCCTTCAAATCGCACCAGGTCCCGTTGCCCAAAGCCAGTTCCGACAGCACCCAGCTTGAGGAGCTGCAAAAATGGCTCTCGAAATACGACATCGGCAACCTCTTGTCCGACGGCAAGCCCAACGCGAGCGTCCTCGAGGCGATCCCCAAGAACGACGCCAAGAAACTTGGCCAGCTCAAGGCCACCTACGACCCCTACCAACCCCTTAAGCTGCCCGACTGGAAGCAGCTCGTGGTTAAGCCGGGCGAGCAGGCCAGCTGCATGAAGGTGACGGGCCAGCTCCTCGACAAGGTGATGCAGGAGAACCCGCGCAGCTTCCGCATGTTCTCCCCCGACGAGCTCGAGAGCAACAAACTCGACGCCGTCCTGGAACACACCGGCCGCAACTTCCAGTGGGACCAGTACTCGCGCAACCAGGGCGGCAGGGTCATTGAGATCCTGTCAGAGCACTGTTGCCAGGGCTTCATGCAGGGATACACGCTGACGGGTCGCGTCGGTCTCTTCCCCAGCTACGAGTCGTTCCTGGGTATCGTGCACACGATGATGGTGCAGTATGCCAAGTTCACCAAGATCGCCAAACAGGTCAAGTGGCGGGGTGATCTGGCCTCCATCAACTACATCGAGACGAGCACGTGGGCTCGTCAGGAGCACAACGGGTTCTCCCACCAGAACCCCTCCTTCATCGGCGCAGTTTTGAACCTCAAGGCCGAGGCTGCCCGGGTAAGATACCAGGAAGCCCCCCTCAAGGAGATGAGTGACCACTAACGCCCCCTCCCCCCGCAGGTATACCTCCCCCCGGACGCCAACTGCTTCCTCAGTACCGTCCACCATATCCTCCAGTCCAGGCACTGCGTCAACCTTGTCATCGGCTCCAAGCAGCCCACGACAAACTACCTTGACGCCGAGACCGCCGCCGAGCACTGCCGCATCGGCGCGAGCACCTGGCCCTTCGCATCCACCGACGGCGGCAAAAGCCCCGACGTCGTCCTCGTCGGCATCGGCGTCGAGGTCACGTTCGAAGTCATCAAGGCCGCGGAGTTGCTCCGCACCCTGGCCCCCGAGCTGCGCGTCCGCGTCGTCAACGTCACGGACCTCATGGTCCTGCGCGCCGAGTCCCGTCACCCGCACGCACTGACCAGACAGCTCTTCATCGAGACGTTCACCGAGGACCGGGTCGTGTGCTTCAACTACCACGGCTATGCGACGGAGCTGCAGGGTCTGCTTTTCGGCAGGCCGAACCTGGACAGGATGACGGTCGAGGGCTATCGTGAGGAGGGCAGCACCACGACGCCGTTCGACATGATGCTGCGCAACTGCGTCAGCCGGTACGACGTGGCGATCCGGGCGCTGAAGGGGGGTGCTGAGGTGAATGAGAAGGTGAAGGCGGCTTTGGATGATAAGATCAAGGGCGTCGAGGATAAGGTGAAAGAAGTGCGGGACTACATCGCGGCGCACGGAAAAGGTATGTGACCCCCACCCGCAATGTTCGTGAAGACTCATGACTGACGATGATGGCAGACCCTGATGACATTTACGATGCTCCCAAGTTCTGAGCGACGATTTGACGACATAGACGATAGACTATAATTAGGACGAAAACAATAAACCTTGAATTTCTTCTCTCTTGAAAGGCGATGCGATGAGCGCGGATTGTGAGGCGGGAACGGAAGACTTTTTTATGTCCTGTGAACTTTTGTTTTATTTTAGTTACGTGAGATGGGTTGAGCAGTCCCGCTTCACATAAAGTCGTCCTCCCAGTTCTCGTCCCGGTTCTGGTTGCTCGACCCCTCCATGTTCTCCTCGGAAAAGATGTCGTCGTACGCGTGGTCCTTTTGCCACTTCTTCTCCTTGCGCTCCTGGGCAACACGAGCCTCTTCTCTTTTCTAAAAAGTAGGGAAAACGAAAGCCAAAGTGTCAGCTTATGAACGCGGTGGTCGGGAACCCCTTTTCGAAGCTCAGG
>MPGH01000251.1:0-125801 GCA_001937105.1 Colletotrichum chlorophyti | reverse complement strand
GTGGTTAAAGAAAGGGAAAAAAAAAAAAAAGAAAGAAAATGGTAACCCACCCTCAGAAGCGAAGCAGCCTGATCTTTCTTCCTCAGGACCTTGAGCCGGTCGTCCTTCTCCTGCTTCAGGTCGGGCTTCCTCTCGACCTTTGTCTTGTTGAGGCGGTTGACGATGGGGTTCTCGCGCTGCGGGACGAGGACGCGCTTCACCTTGCGCGGGTCCTTGAAGGAGACCTGGCCGACCTCCATGCTGCCGTCCTTCTTGAGGTTCGACCAGGGCGTGTAGATGACGGTGATGTTGTCCTTCTTGTTGCCCTCGATCGAGTTCGCCTTGGTGAGCTGCGCGAGGTCGTCGATGAGGGGCTTGGGGATCGTCTCCCACGTCATGGCCGGCGCCGTGCTGTCGTCCTTGGGGTCCGGGAGGCGGAGGTAAATGTGTGCCGAGGAGAGCTTGTCGACGTGGAACTGGACTGTTTGTGAGCTTTTGTTCCGCGATTCCGTTTGCGAAATGTTGAGAGTGAGTGAAGACGAGGGTTGGAGTGAAGAAATTTTGAGTGGTTTATACGTACCCTGGTGAGGCGTCAGTAAGAGCGCAATCTGTGAGTGAGCACTGAGAGTGAACGAAAACATACCAGACATCCTCCTCCCAGCCGTACTTGATCAGCTCCTCATCTAAAGGAATCCCCGAACCGTCAGCGACGCCCTCATCTTCCGTCCAGTTCCCCTTGAATCCTCATCTCATCTCATCAAAGGTTTCCCCATCCTCCGCATCCGCTTCACCCCACGGTGGACGTACTCTCAAACTTGTCCTTGCCGACGTAGATGAAGGCAGACGGATCCACGACATTGGAGGTGAAGTAGTAGACCATTTTTTTTATTATGTCTTTCCTCAGCCGGATAGGAGGAGGACGGGTATCGTTCACCGCTCACCGTTCGTGCTGTGTGCTCTATCCGTGTGCGCAAAGATTCAGGTGGTGGCGGTTGAGGGTTGGCGATGTCAATTAGGTGGTGGGCGTGGACAGGCGGAAAGAAATTTGGAAGTGGGGGTGGGTCGGCGGAGGGGTACCCTTGCCTTATCTGCCAGCACACGCCCAAGCGCAGTTAGCACAGCAATCCAACGTCGTAATTGTTAGTTCCAAGGTTTCGCATCCGGCAGCGCTGAAGCAGACAAACCAGAAACGGGCAGCATGGTGGCATGAGACGGTGGATGAGGCTCGGTCGAACTGTTATCTGGGCTGATTTCGTACGCTTTAGATTGGGCCGCTCGTTCAAAAACAAACAGACTTGTTATGTCAAGAACTGGTCACAATTCTTGACTAACACAGCCATCTTTTTTTTTCCCGAATTCTTGTTGGGAGTTCGTGCCTGGCCGTTCTTGTCCCAATCCATCTCATTTCGTCTCAGGGCCCCCGACTTCGCCCCGTTCTGGCGAAACTGCGGTACCCAAATACTCTGTAAGCAGCCGTTCGGGCTAGCACAAAGTTTCTGACACGCAGCGAACTCAATTCAGCGAACTCAATTGCCAAAGGGTCTCTTGAACCACACACGCTCTCCAGTGTCTGCATAAACAAGAGTGTGCACCGCCACGCGAGCTTTCGCCTCTCACGAGACGGCGACCGAGCTTGTTGTCTCTCTACTTGGACTGTCCAAGTGCCACGATTTTNTGTTGGCTCAGTGGTAAAGCGCCTCACTAGTAATGAGGAGATCGGGCGTTCGATTCGCCCACGAGGCAAGATACAATTACAACAGACTAGCTGGTCTGGCACGTCTTTTGGTCCTGTGAACCAACAGTTTGGTCGTTTTTTGTCTGTTCCTGGCTCATACTGGCGAAACATGACAATATTCCTCTTTTCCCCATTCAGGACGCCCGTATGCTTACATATCCTCATATTTCATTATCGACATTATTGGCTTCTAATCCGAAGCTACTCTAGCGGAACATAAAGGGGGTATTCCAAAAAAGAGAAATAGTTTGAAGGCGCACATCGGGGGGCTCCGTCAACTACACATGCCAACGCCTCTCTGGTTCTTGTTGATTCCCAAAGACTCCATCCGCCGCGGTAAATCCTCATCGCTCGAATCATCAAACTTTTCCCGCTCCCCAGTGTTGCCGCTCTGACTCTTCTGTCGCTCCGCTGCGTCTTCCCTACGACTCCTCTGGGACCCTTTACGCGCCCCAACCAAGACGGGCGGTTCGTCGTCATCCGCGTCGTCATCTAATACCTCGTCCAAATCATCATCGTCCCTGGGTTCCAAAAATGGCGACGAGGACGGCTCATCCTGTCTATACGTTCCTTCGTCGTCGTCCTCCTCCTCCTCCTCCTCCTCCCGCGGGTCCCGGAGGCTCACGACCGGTTCGCCACCAGGCAAACCAACCTGGCTTGCCTCGAGCGCTTCGGCTATATCAAGAAGCAGGACATCCATCGGACAGATGTAGGCGACGCGCTTCCGTCCACTCCATGCCAACACGTGCCCGCAAACCCGACCATGCGCACGTTCAACCACCCACGCGCCACTGTCGCCTGGGATCCCAAGAGGCAACGTCTTCCCACGGCCCGTCAACTCGGCAGGTGTCTCGGTAGCAGCGCTGCTGACCTGGTACGTGTGGCTAGGCGTCACGCGCCCAAAAATTTTGACACTCGTGAGGGCGGGGAGGATGAGCCCCGTCTGCAGGCCGCTCGTGCGCGCCATACACTGCACCTCCAGGCCGGGCAGGGCGGATGTTGGCGCCACGGTTACGGGGTGCATGAAGCTGCTGTTATTCGATGGCAGTTTCCCGTAAGACGGCGAGAGCTGCTTAGTCTTGATTCTCGGGATCGTATTGTCCTCCGGTAGTCTCTCGTCGGTGAACTCGAACAGTGCCCAGTCGATTTCGTGGACCAGCCCGTTCTGCTCCCTGCGCTTGATGCCGCTAGACGCGTAGACTTCCCCAACAGTGAAGCTATCAAGGTGATCCTCGTTTGCTGTTTCCGGTGAAGGATAAAACTCGTCATCAACGTCGTCCATAGCGGGTTGGGTGATGATGTATCCTTCGCCGCAGCCTGGCTCAACTCCCGGAATGTCGCCTGGTTGGTCGTACTCGCCCTCTGATTCGTAGTCGCTCTCATCTTCCGATGCCTCACTAGTGATATCCGTTTCCGAGTACGCCTCCGACTCGGACTCGGTAAACTCGCATGCATAATCCTCGCCGCTGCTGCTCTCAGCAGACGATTCCGCGTACCAGTCAAACCGCACATCGTCGTTTGCCCTCGCCATGCTTCGGTGTGTTGATTCTTGTGCCTTTGTGTGCTTGTAGATCTCTTCGGGGTCGTCAAGCATGTGATGGACCGTCATCCCGTACGGCTTGTCATCCACCATGATTAGGCCGCCCAAGCTCACGGGCGGCAGATGACGGTCCCCCACCCAAGCTCCGATGCTTGCTCCGTTAGCCGGCCGAGCTTGGAACTCGGGGTTTGCTGCCTTCACTTCGCCGTCGTCGTTGTCGTCCTCGTCGGTGTCGTTGTTGTCGTGCGCGGCGCTTCTTTTGACGTCGCCGGACTGCTTCCGTGACCTCATCATTTGCCCTTTGCAAACCTTCAAGCCAAATCCAGACTTCCCGTCAAATAGCTCGCCCAGCTTGCGCGTGAGGATAGCCTTGACCTTGCTGACTGAAGTGCACACAACCAAGACAGTAGGTTGCGTCTTGAGCGGAGAGCTGCCGATGGATTCGAGCGACACTTCAACCGACTCCTCGCGATGCTTTCGGTAGAAATGACGTAAAGCCTGTTCTACTTGGGGCATCACAATAGTGTTCCACTTCTCGACGGCGTCTGGGGGCAGAGGGATCTGAGGATAGAGACGTGTCTTGGGAGACTTCGGCTTGAGGGGCTTCGAGTCGGCTGGCAATTCTGCCAAGGCCGCCGAAGGGGCCGCTGCGACTGTGTAAGTACGAAGTAAAACATGGGTATCAGCAGGGACCTTACGCTCAGCATCCCTTCTTGCGAGCTGTCGCTTCTCTTCGGCAGCTGACGGGTATGGCCGGGTAGGCTCTGGTATAGGAGCCTTGATGTCAGGCAAGGGACGACGTGTATCTAACTTGGTTTCTTTCGAGGATCCGGAGGTGCTTGGCTGAGGAGACGCGCTAGCAAGTGAAATCATCTTCTTTCCAAGGTCGAGGCTTAGGCGGTCTTCGAGTGCACTAATGTTATCGAGGATGGCGCACGAGTCAAGGTAACGTGTTACCTTCACCTGAACCTCTGATAAGAGGTCCTCACCCGTCACCTTTCCCTGAAGTTCCATATCCACAGCGTTCCAACAAGTCTGGACAGCTTTCATGTACAAACTTGAGCTGCGAATGGCCAGTTGCTCCAGGACTGACTCTGGAATCGGCAGGGAGGGGTCGGCTACGAGGTTTTCAAGCCGGGTCCACAGCCCGATTGACAACAAAACCATGGCTAGTGAGTAGAGATCGAGAATGCGAGAGTCGGTCTTGTCGGTGATCGGAGATGCTGGCGTCGTGCGGGGATCCAGAGGATGACGGAACAAGGGGAGCGAAGGGGAGGCCGGTTCCAGGTCTGATGGTGCATCGGGAAACAAGTCAAAAGAAGAGATCAGGGGCCTGCGCACATCCACCTCACCGGGGCCTGTAGTCAGATCCGGAGTGGACGTATTGCAGAATGACACATTCTTGTCGATGAGGCTGCCGTGAGCGATGCCACGAGCATGCAGGTCGAATACGGTGTTGGCTAGGTTGGAAGCCAGGCGGAACTTGGCCTCCAAAGTCGGCTCAAAGTCTGGCCTTGACAAAAGCTCGCTCAGCGTGCAGACGTTATACAGCGGGTTTTGGGTGAAGTTCTCAAAAGTGACGGCGTTGAAGTTTGGCGGAAAATGATAGACGAGTCCGAGACGGGAGTTCTCAAGATCCTCGAAGTAGCCAAGCAGCCTTGGCAGACCGATCCAGGTGCCCGGTGCGCGTTGCGAGTCCTGCTGCAACCCGGCGGATAGCTTCTCGAATTTCGCCATGGGTGGCATGATGCCCGTCACGGAGTAGATGGAATCGAATGTCGCAAACTCCAACAGGAGTGGTGCAAAGGGCTGGTGTCCGATGTGCTGCGACAGATCCGCCCAGGCCTGCTTGCTCATGAAGACAATATCCCTCGGCGGCAAGGCAGACTTGGAGACGGTCATAGGCTCTGCCTGCATGGATCGGATGTTGGTTAAAGTCGTCGGGTCGATAGCCTGGGGAGTCTGCATCCGGGTGGACTCAAAGGGCCTAAGTTCCTCGGTAGAAGCCATCGACTTTTGAATTTTAGAGCGGGATGAGGCGGCGGCTGAGGAGCGTGTTCTGGAAAGGTCGTACAGAGTATCGACGGACTGGGTGAGATCCCCTATACGATCTGCGAAGCCGGCCTTGTCCCATGTTACGAATGGAACCTTGCGGTCACCGGTCGACTTTTCCGAGATGGTGGTCATGGGCCCCTGATAACTCTGCCACAGAGCGTCCAACTCGGACAGTGTTTCTTTGACGGTGCCCAAAATGCCCCCGACGATCTCACTGAGGCCTGCTTTCGACAAGGAGCTGTCGATTTCGGCTGACTGATTCGGATCGGACCACTCGACGCCCCAGGCAAAGAAACGGTCCTTTTGGATACGCAGCTTCCTGAATAGCGACTTGACCTCTGGATCTTCGGTGGCCTTGGAAGGTTCTCTTACGAAATCCGAAGACTTTTTTGTGTCGTTATACAGACGACTGAGACGTCGCTGCATGGGCTGCTGAAAGCCCGCCATGGGACGGATGCCCTCCATGGTGACGGCAGAGACGGGATGGTGATAGCTGGAGACAAAGAGGGAAGCCGCCCCTCACCAGAGAGGCTGGGTGAGATGATGTCGATGAGTGAAAATGAAACGAGTTCCACTGAAAGAAAAGAAGAGGTGAATCTTCAACCTCTCCTCCAAAAGGACATAATTCGGGACTGTTTCAAGGCGGAACGGACTGATGATTCGGGAATGGACGATGAGCAGTCGCGGCCTCGGAGACGGACGAGAAACGCGGATACGGATCGGCCAGGTTTGCAATGGCGGGGGAGAAGCTCGTTGGCAGGCGGATGAGTTGGGACTCGGAGGGGTCCCTTCTGAGCAGGGGTTGCAAATGCGTGTACACCAACGGTGCAGGTTGATTAGGTGGCGAGGAGAAACGAATAGATGAGATGGGCTGAAGTTGAGTGAGGCTCACTGCGACGTTCCAGCGCTTGTTCTTTGAACCTCGGTCCGTATCCGTCCGTGTCGTTTACTTGATGAATAAGCCGCAATATAGAAACAGGGCAGTGAAAGAGAATGCAAGAAGAAGAAGGAGAAGACTGCGACGTTGTTGGATTTCGCGGGTATCGTCGAGGTCATCAACCAAAACGATAGAAGGCCATGGAGTGGCCAAGATGAAGGCCTTGGATCCCCAAGACGCGGGAAGGAAGAATCGTTTATTTCGGTGCCTACAGGCCACGGATGGTCTTTACCGTATCCTGTTCAAATCTTCAGGTAACCCGTAATGCGATCCACCAGGAGGAAGGGGATTCCTGCGTGAATGAACGATTAGAAGGAGACCACGGATAGACTAAGGAAGTTTGCGTTAGGCTAAAGGAGAAGCAACTCCGCCTCTAAGCACCGCCGGGCAAAGACTGCGCGGTAGCCGTGAGCCAGATCGAGACTTGGAAGCACGCCCTTGACTGGGCAGTAAGGTGAGAGTAAGTACCTTCAGCCAAGGTAGTAAGAGTAATTAGCTGAGGGGGGGGATTACTGGTATTCGGGCCAATATCTGTGGGGGGTGGGTTTTCGCAAGGCGATGGCAATGGCAATGTGCGACAATGCGGTGCCGGGATGTTTGTGAAATGCTGCTGCCTGAAGTCGGGACATTTTCGCTTGTTTGGCCTGTTTCGACCAAGACCCACATACCGCCGATGGGATACCAGATTTCGTATCCTATGATTGGCCTATTAATCCGGAAGCCTGGGGGAGTGGGTCATCCGTGGCTTACAATGTGGCAGAGCCCACTCGCTCAAAAATGCACGTACTCCTTCCTCCTTCCACCTACGACACCACCCAGTGCAGAAGAAACAGGCAAACATCGTGAGGTGCTTTGATAAACTGATGACTGCTCGTCGATCACATCGTCCCTCATTACTTTTTTTTTTTTCCTCAGGCTTCCGATTAGATTCTGAGGCAGAGAGGGCTCTCAAGCCACATTTTTATCATTATCACCATCATGTGATTGTCATCATTGTTCTCATCATCACAGCATCTCACATGCTCTTGCCATCTTCTCAGTCCTCCTCTTCTTGAGATAAGGGCATACAAGAGAAAAGCTAGAGCCAGCCCACTCATGGAAACACCACAGAGAGCGGTATACTATCCGCCTCTTGATATACTCTATACTTGGCTAAAAGTTTTCTGTCGAACCTGAGATGACTAGCCATTACTCGTAGAGTCGCTCTGCTTATACGACGCCTCCGCCCCATTTCAAATGGGTCTCGGATCTTGACACTGCATTTCGTATTCTGAGCAAGCTGGAGATCGGGAGGCTACCATATCTTTACCCTCCTTGGCGCTGTACATTTACCTGCTACCGTGCTTCGGCTCACTCTTCTACTCCATCCTACAGAAAGCCAACGTCTATGGGTGCCTACATCGGTATGACATGCCTGAAATCACACCGAAGCCAGCTCCGCCTTTCAAACTTCAAGCCATGTGTTCAACACCCGCCTTGCCACAGAGCTGGAAGACAGGCAGTTCCAATTGCCGATGTAAACCCCCTTCCCTGAGCCCTATCCACCTCTCGCGTTCGGTTCTTCTGCTGCTCAAAATCCTATTCGCCCATGACGTGCCCAGGTCCTCTCCGTCGTTGGCGCCCTTTTTTGTCTCGGTGCCTAAACACTAAAATGCGTCCACAAAATCGAAGCATCCACCCTATCTTGGTTGTGGCACGCCAACACATCCCGGCTCCACACGACGGTGCCCGGCATCTCCTTCGAGCCTTGGGGGGAATGGGATGACATGCTTGCGCCAGGGTCTAGTTCGGATCTCCAAAGGGGCAGACACCTTCTCTTTGGCCCTTGTTCCGCTGTATGGTGATGAAGACGAGACTAGTCATTTTGACCGACGGGACGGTAGGGAATCTGGACATAGCTGATACTTTAAACTGACCCCTTGAAATGCTATCGTTGTTATTGAATGAGAGAACGACGCTCACAATATGCCCCTTCCACTATATAGATGAAGACGCAAGAAATGAAAGGCAGCAATCAAAACCAATTACTCCCTCCCCCCCTCCTCTTCCAAGCTAAGTGTAGTGAAGAATCTCGGCCATACAGTATACGCCGATGAAAACAGACACCACGACTCAAAAATCCTGCTGCCTGCTCGGCACAAGTGCGAGATCGATCACTTCACAAACCGACGAATCCCATACATGCTCCCAAGGACCCCTCGCTCTCCATCTCAAAACCACCATATATATGTATCTGAGACCGCTGTCGCATGCCATGGCCGGACCGAAAAGAGCATTGTCACCGGAACTTGTTGAGTGATCAGTCCGTAGACTCGAACTTGTTACAGCAAATGGATTCTCGACTTAACGATGCTGACGTGCCTTGTCGTTCCCTGGATACAATTAAATAAACCATGTTTATCGCGGGATCCAACAAGGGTGAAGGAAAGCACATCACCTGCTCTGTGTTTCGCTCGCAATCTCGCCGCCCATGGTGTTGCTTGCTCCCTTATTCAATACCTGGTCATCACGGAACATTGGGCATTGAAAGGCTCGACAGCTATAATTCTAATCGTATCATTCTTAAATCAAAACAGTGTCTATTGATAGATCCCCTAAGGATAATTATCATCGTATCCGCCGAGAACCGTGAAATATACAAACGTTCCTGATCATGTCACATATGACGGGTGACAGGACAGAGTCGACAGCTAGCGACGATGTAAGTTTGTCATGCCTCAAAGAAATCTCTGTCGTTCTTCAAAGAATTACTTCGCGTGTTGATTCCGGTACACATCAAGGGGTCTTCCTCAACACACTTGGATCTTCGCTTGGAATTGCCCAGTACTTATTCGTAACATAATCACGGTTGCTCCTCACAAAAACACCAGAATAGGGGCTGAATCTCATTGATTTCACTCATAATGTCAATGTACACACAAGACATGACGGATAACTACACCAAACAGGAGACTTGAACAAAGTAGAACTGGGCCAGTCGATTGATCTGGATCCGAATAACCACGACTGTTTCCCACCTTCGAAACGCCGGCAACATGCCCCGCCTCGGCGAAAGACAATTTTTTTTTTCAACGTCGTCCTTCTCTCCGTCCCGCGCGTAGACGCAATAACCATACCAATGTGTCCCATCACGGCCTGGCAAGAGCATGTCGCGATGACCATCGTCACTAGATGCGGGGCCAGAATGGGCGGTCAGATGAGCACAGGGTAGAAAAAGGCAAGACTGATCGGCCCCAATGAACAAGGCGCGAGGGTATCTGATACATAAAAAGAGTGTAATGTTCGCGAGCGCGTGATGAGAGGACTTCGTATGCTATTACTCATGCAATCGTGTTTTGTGTTCGTGGGTAGGTCTGATTGTGACTCTAATGAGAGCTCTTTACAACTCATCACGGACATGCTGGACGGTCTCTTTAACAGCATCGGTAACAGCGGAAGCTGCTGAAGAGGCAGTAGCGGAAGCAGCGCTGGCGAAGCTTGAGGCAGAGGCAAACCCGGTCGAGTAAGCAGCCTGAAGACGGGCCAACACGCTCTCAGAGAAGGTGGGTTCCTTGCCGACGAGCAGCTCCGAGACAAGCTTGCTGATGTCTTCGTACTGCTTGCTGGCCTGTCCAGATGCCGCGGCGATGCTCTCAACAACGGCAGCAGTAGCCTGCGCTGCGTATTCACCAGCGCCGCTAAGTGCGTTCTCGTACCATGCAGTGGGGGTTGGCTGGCCGTAAATTTGAATGCTGGCCCGGCTCACAATGGCCTCCCAAGTATCGGTTACGCCCTTCTCGATCGCCTGAGCTGCATCCACAACCTCCTGGACGCCTGCCGAGACACTGTCACTGACGATCGATGCAGCAGCCTCGAAGCCGTCGCTCACAGCCGAGGCTACAGCGATAGCCTCCTTCTGTGCACCAGATGCCACAGCGTCGGCCGAACGGGTAGCAACAGAAGCGACAGACGACGCAGTGCCCGCAACGCCGGTAGGGGTTGAGGTAGCAGTTGCTGAATTGAGGGCGGAAGAGGCGGCGGCGAGGAACTCAGAGTAACGAGCATGGGCAACACCAAGACCGGCGTAATAGTTATACTTGGCCTGCTCAAGGAGCTTGTCGACAGTGGATGTGGGGGTGGCGGTAGCAAGGCCAAGTGCAACCCTGGCACTCTCGTACTGTTGTTCGGCCCACAGTCGTCCTTCACTCAGGCGCTGAGCTGCAATAGACTCCACGTTTGCCCACTCAAACGAGGGAGTGGCCTTGGCCGTAGGGGTACCGTAGATTCCCTGGGACGCAGCCTTAACAGCGCTGTCAAAGCGGACGCTGGCCGAGGAGAGTGCAGCTGCATAAGCGTTGGAGGCTGAGGCGAGGAGCTTCTTCTGAGTGGGTTCGGGGGTTCCGTAGATCTTGGCAGAAATGGCAGAACTGGCAGAAGCATAGCGCGACGAAGCTTCGGAGACAGCGTTGAAGTAAGCCTCCTGGGCTCTCGAGGAGATACTGTTAGTATCATCATCCTCGTCATCCAAGATGGGCACTCGGCTGGGAACGGATTGGGCAGCGGCGCCCAGGAAAGCCGGTTTGATAGATTCGGTCTCGGCAGCGACGGGCTTGTCTTCAACCGACTCGGAGATGATTTCCTCTTCCACCTTCTCTCCCGGTACAGCCTTCTCCTCATCACCAGCAGGCGATGTTCCAGAATTGTCGACGACGTAAGTCTGGTCATCGCCGGGAATAACAGTGGCTGCTAGGTCGGGCTGCGACACAACAGTGGAGGAGCTGCCAACAACAATGCTCGACGCCTGAGTGGCGGCGCTACTTACAGACTCGGAGACTGCAGAGGTGGCACTGTTGATACTCTCCTTTACGTTGCTGGCGATATTACTGAAAGAGCTCGCCGCTCCGTCAGAGTGAAGGTCTGCGGCAGGCGACTCGTCTTCAATCACACTCGCAGCCGATTCCAACGCGTCTTCCTCAGGAGGAGATGTCGCTTCGCCGGCAGCGGCTGTAGCTTCATCGGCACGAATGCGATTTGCCTCTGCGGCGGCTGCTCTCGCAGTTTCGAAGTCGAAATTGTCGGAAGGATCATTGGCCGCGAGCTTCCAAAGTCCGACCTGCTTAAGAGTGGCAAGCTTTTGCGCAGCAGTTTGAGCAACGGACATACCATAGTCCTCAACCTCCTGTGAGGCTTCCCGCGCGCGTTCCAGACCGGGGTGTGTGATAATAAGCTTCTTGAGGTCTGCCGTCCATTCATCGAAACGATCTCGCAGTTCGTGGAACTTGGCCCAGTCCTTGTAGGTAATGCCGTCCATCCATGCCCACTTCATGCCGATTTTCTGGAGGGCCAGATCTCGAATGCTTTCCAGAATCTTGAAGTGGCTGTCAGCTGCCTCGGTAACTGCAGTCTCAATTTCGGCCTCGTAGTCCTCCTTCCAGGTACGGATTCTTTGGGCCTTCTCCTTCACGGCAAGTCCAGCGGCCCGGACAGCGGCGAGAAGCTCTTCTTGGGCCGATTCGGGAGAGTCGGCAGATTTCTGAATGATTCTTATGATTTGGTTTTCCAAAGACGTTGCTTCGGCCTTCGCGGCGTCTTGCAGCTCATTGACGAGCTTCCTGCCTTGGCCATGAGCCCTCTCCTTGATGACGCGTTGAGAAATTGCCTCAACCTGATCCTCAATCTCAGCGGCGCCTTCTTCGGCCGCTTTGGCAAACTTATTTTGCCAGCTGTTAAGGTCCTCGACAACAGTTTCGCGGGCGGTCTTGCGAACATCCGACTCGTTTTCGCCGGCAGCTGGTGCAGACACTAACTCCTCTTTGGCATGTTGAGCGACTTCAGATGTGTCAGGAATGTGAGCGCTCTCCGTGAACGTAGATGCCTTTTCCGTGGCATAAGAGATGGCCGAAGACGCGGACGACGACACAGTAGATGCAGTAGAAGATACAGGCTTTGTGAAAGAGGACGCCTTCGCGGTGGCACTAGAATGGCGTAAGCATATTCAACTCCCAGCAGACGCACACGAAAAACGGCGACTCTTACCCTTCAGAGACGTTCTCGAGAGACCCTTTCGTCTTGTTCTTGTATCGACCAAGGCGCTGCCCGATCCTGGCAAGCTGAGGCTCAACATTCTCAAGATACAAGACACGTACTTGAGGCCAGACCGTGGCATCTAGAAAAGCGTAGATTTTGTTCCAAGCCCAGTACGCGGAGGGGACAGCCGTTTGAGTGGTGAAGTGAGAAGCAACGGAATAACCCTGGGCGGCGTACGGCTGGACGAAGCGGTACGAGGGCAAAAGGACATCGTGGTATGTTTGCAGCGCATTGGTTCGCGCAATGTCATAGTATGGGCCCACAGCGGTAGAGACCTTCGTGACGTGAGGCGCAACAATCCGGTCATACTGATCCTGGGCCTGCTTCTGATAGACAGACAGCTGGGGATAGATGTTCTTATCCCACTGGGCCTGGCCGTAGACCTGAGCCTGCTGCAGGCGTGGGGCACCATATTTTGTAGCATAGGCCTTTGTTGGAACGAAGACCCTTTCGTTGGCGATGTTGTAATAGGGTGTAGCCTTCTCGACGTACGGAGCGGCGTATGTGTCGTAGTAGGGTTCGAGGTGAGGTGTCACGGCGTGTTTCAGTTGAAAATAGGGCTTGCAAATCTTAGGGGAGGACTCGTCGCAGGCTTCGAGCGTCGCCGGGCAGCGGAACAGGATGGAGATGATGGAATACCATGTAAAGATCCTGGGCAGTGACATTAGCATGTTTAATCAACACTTCATTGAAGACACTGGGAGAGTAAGAGAGAGACAGAAAGACAAACCTGGCGACAATGTTGAAGGAGCGACCGATAACAGTCGGCCCTCGTCTAGGAGCCGTTCTTCTCTTCACCGTAACAGCTTGTCCGTTCATCTTGCCTTTGGCCTTTGGGTTTTTTGTGTAGCCGTTGGTATAGCCACTGGAAGCCTCCATGATGGAGGGTTTCGGGGCTGGGGAGGAAGCAAGCAGATCGTTTATGTGTGCCGTGATTTCGGAATCCGTCGCAGATTGCAGGGGTACGAATCTTTAGATGGGCAGGTGAGGAAAAGCCGAGTGGCACGTATTGTCGAGTCAGACAAAAGGCTTTGGGGCAGAATGCTCGAAGCTACGCTCAACCAGGTCAGCTGGGTTAGAGTAAAAGAAGAGAGGTATGTCTACGACGAGGGAAACGGCGAGAACGGCAGGAGGAGGGGCGAAGAAGTAAGAAAACCCCAGGGATAGGAAGGACGAAAGGCGGCGAGTGATGGAGGAGCTTTGATGATTTCCAGATGCTTTCATCCGTCCCCAGTCCCAGTCTTCGGTTGGCGGACATGGGCTAGATAAGGTGATCTAGGCTGGGCTGGGCCGCAAAATAGCACTTGACGCCGTACGCTGGAGATAGCGCAGACTTGCTGTGCGGGCACCCGACGAAGCGAAGCCGCAAGGGGTGCCTGGGAGAACCACTCGGGGGTTGATAATAAGAGACCCGGTAAGGTGAAGTGAGGTCAAGGTACCGTGGGAAGAGGCTGGATAGTGGAGCAAGGAGTTGATGATCTACCTTCAGAACGGGGATAGATTTGCTTCAAACCGTACTCGAAAGATTCAGAGCTGATGGGAAGGGGGCATCGTCGATGGGTTCGGACCCTTGGTTTCATCGGCTGGTGTTTGAGAGTAGGTAGCAAAAGGGGGAGGAGGAGTAGGAGAGCGAGAAATATGAAGACGAGGGAGAGGGGGGAAAGATATTGCACGACGTTTGTGATGCAAGAGAGACGGGAGTCGGTATTGCTCTTGTCACCACCATGAGCAGCAGCAAGCAACAAGAACCAGGCCAAGTTTTTGCACCATCTAGCTAGTGTGTGGCGGGTGCGGAGGAATGGGCACGGCCTTGTACCTTTTGGCCATGAGATTGCAGCAAAGGTACCTCAAGGAATAGTGCTTACATAAGTGAGACGTCAAGCTATAGGAGCACCCTGTACACTACCTATCGTTAGCTGGGTGCGGATTTTCTGAGCAACAAGTGCTCTGCGATGCCATCTTTGTCTCAGCAACGTCATCGCTATCAAGTCATCGTCTTCCACCCATCCACTCGCCCATTAAATCGTCCAATACAATGCAGGCAATCGTCACACAAGGTACTGCAAGGAAGCTATCGGTCGCGTCCTCGCCCTCGACCGCGACCTCTGCCCTTCCCCCTGCGAACTCGCTTCGATGCGCGTTGCCATCCATCCCATGTCGTCAAAACATGTCTGCATCAACAAGAAACCATGACAAGCTTGAAGTCTGCCGCCGGTGATTGGCAGGGTAGACATCCTTGAGCTACACGTCCCCTCCGAAACGGAGACTGGGCTAGGGGTCCAATCATGTGGACCAGACATAGGCCTAGTGATGCACAATTGCATCGTTGGCACGCAAATGTGGCCCATTACCTCGAAGCGCGGCAGCGACATCTCGAAGAACCCATGTGACGATGATGCTGCCGGTGTTGGGACGGATAATTGTCAATAAATTGTGCAACTTTCATTCCTTACATGGCGGGACTAGTCGACAAACTTGATCACTACAGTAACCATGTTTCAAACTGTATTTCTTACTCTAAAACTCGCGTCCTTTTCTTTTCTCTCACAAGTGGACTCGCACCTTAAAATTGCCTGAATCTCAGATGAGTGCGAAACTAGAATTCTCAGAACAATGGGATGAGGAGGGTGTGATGGGTGCAGCCGTTTTGGGAAATTTGTTTCCCTTCTTGATGGCCTGTGCAACGTAACTTACACCAGACTCGAATCTCCGAGTCTCCTAACTTGTAGGTGTCAAGAACAATGACATAATGCCTTCTTGAACTGCATCCTTCTCCAAACTGTTGAACGACCTTGATTTCATCTCCAAAGCTTTGACGAGTATGATTGGCTGTCGGCCAGGATCTGAGCGTTCCTCGTCACGTGCATGGGCTCACTGTTGACTCCACTAGGTCCATGCTTCGAACGGGCTGGGTTCCGGATGGACGACCCAGCTCCCACCGAGTGGGTCTCTCCCTTTCTCTCTCTCTTTTTTTGGGGGGGTTTTTTTTTCCTTTTATTCACTCTCAAGTCGGAAGGGATAATCCAAAGCTCCGATCCCTCTTGGAAAGCATGCTGAGGTAAGATTTGAACGCAAGGTAAGGCATTGTGCACTGTCCCCCGGTCCCTGCTCAGACAACTCTCGGCGGACTTTGACGGGACGGACACCGCGACTGCCCTGGACCCGTGCGGTGCCACTTTCATCGCTGGACCCCAACCATTACCACATCCTAGCGCTCCGCCTCATTCCTGACTTCTCCAATTTATTCTAGGGAACGACAACGACTTTGCTTTTTGGGAGAGCTACGGCCTTTGACGATTCATGATACCCGATCGCCTTTCCTCTTCTCTCCTCGCTTCAGCTTTCCCAGCGACCTGTTGATTGGAACAACGTATCTCGCCCATTCTCGTCCCTCCAACTTTCAATATACAACGTTGTCTCCTTGCTCCATCTGCGCTACTCCGATTTCTCCGCCACCGCGAGCTCAATCTCCAACACGCACGTGTCCCGAATCCTCTTTCGACTGAGTTGTCCGATTATCATCCAAATCGACCATACAACCGCCTGTTCAGCCCTTCTTCTCTTCACAAAGTATTTCACGATACTGCCCATGCGTTCATAACGGCTCTGCATTCCGCTAAAGGGCCTTGGTCCCCCTCCCGCTGCCGCCAACAATAATCCGATCAACATGGATGACCCCGCCATGGAACCGCTGATGGCTGCCGATGCGGTTGCCCACTCTCGCCGTCGCTTCTCTGCCTCCAAAACACCATCTACATCACTCGATACCGTCAAACCCCGATCACAAGCCAACGATGCCGGCGTGCTGGACCCCGATACTTGCAGGATATGCAGGGGAGAGGCCACTGCGGATGAACCGCTCTTCTATCCTTGCAAATGTAGCGGTAGCATCAAGTACGTCCATCAAGACTGCTTGATGGAGTGGCTCTCCCACTCGCAAAAGAAGCATTGCGAGCTGTGCAAGACGCCCTTTCGCTTCACGAAACTTTACTCGCCCAAGATGCCCAACACTCTGCCCGCTCACGTCTTTGTCGGCCATATGGCAAAATACCTTTTCAGGAACGTCCTTGTCTGGCTCCGGGCTGCCCTGGTCATCAGCGTCTGGCTCTGCTGGCTCCCTTACTTGATGCGCTCCGTCTGGGCCTTTCTCTTCTGGGTCAGCGACGAAGGCTTGGGAAGCGGCGCTCTCTGGAACAGCTCCAACGCAACCGTCAGTCGAGGTGTTTCGGTGGCGTTTTCCGTCGCTTCCTCCAATGTTTGTCCTGCATCACCGCTACTCGAACCTTTAACAACCCCGGCAAACCTGGGGGGAATGCTGAAAGACATGATCCAAGGGCAGGAGCTCCCTTTCAGTCGCTCTTTCCACGGCGTCAACATCACCACCAATGATTCGGTGTCGGCTGCCCTCCTTAGGATGTTGCTCGGTTCCATCACATCTTCAGGATCCAGCAACTCAACCTCAACGTCCACCGGAGGCACTGACCCTGTGCTCGATCGTCACCCGTCTCTACTGAGCGGGGTGTCCTGGTTGCGCAACTTGACCCGGTATCCAGTCGTCAACCGCACCATAATTGGCGTCTTGGAGGGCCAAATTATCACTATATTGGTCATCATCTCCTTCATATTAGTCATTCTTGTTCGCGATTACGTTGTCCAGCAGCAACCGGAAATCAACATGCGGGCGGCCTTTGCTGCGAATGAGAACCAGCAACCCCAACAGGACCCTCAGCCCCAACATCAACATGACGGCAACCGCGTCGATGGCGGGGATGTTGACTTTGTCGATCACTTCCACGGCGAGGACCTCAGAGGGCCGAGTGAAAGCGACGAGGACGATGACGACGATGACTCGGTGAACGCCCAACAACGAGATGGTCACGACAATGTGCCTCAAGTGCCTTGGGACGACAATCCACCCGTCGCGGAGAGAGAAGACACTTCTTTGATGGCCGACGCTTTACGTCCCCCGCCAGTGCTGGGTGGATTTCGTCCACGAGCTCACGACAGCGTGGAGCGTGACTATGATTTCAACAGACCTTTCGAGAACACCACAAACAACGATCCCCAGACCCCTGTCGCAACCGTTCACGAGTACCTCCGTATCTACCGCCAGGCCGGAGGCGATCCCGAGAAAATTCTCAAGATCATCGAAGAGGAAGATTTAGACGACACCCTTGGGTACTGGGCCAGAATCACACGGTCCATGATCGACAAGAATCAGAACACGGGCTTGGGCTCAGTCAAAAAGAACGATTCTGGGTCTAATATTCCTTCCAACTCAAACAATACGCAACCCTCATCTCCATTTACAGTCCAACTGCCTGCGCCCTCAACGCCCCAATTCTCCTGGCCACCCGACCTTTCAGTTGAAGGCACCGCCAATGGCAATGCTAAGGGCAAAGGAAAAGAAGTGGTTCCGGAGCTCAGCCAGGAACCAGGTTCTAGTGATGGGGGTGAGAGCAGCTCACAAGCGAATGCTTTCCAAAGTCCTTTACGACCTAGGTCCATTTCTGACGGCCCCCAGCGGCACGAATCGATTAATCCTCTCGCAAACAACAGCTGGTCGTTCTCAAGCCTGAATACGACAACCCCATCACAGGCTGATGGGCCGGAACAAAGACATACACCCGACGCTGTCACACAAGCTCAACAATCCAACTCGTCAACAAGACCTCCTTTTCCCTCAGATATCCTCGTAGAGCATGGTGCCGATGTGGGCCCTACCTTTGGGGGTTATCCCCCTCAGGTGAATGACGCCTTTGGTAATCGTAACCAGGAAGCGTTTCCTGCAGACTTCTTGGGGCCCATCCAAGACGAGGGCATCGTTGAGGAGCCAATTGGTGACGCCAATGGTCATATGCATGAAGCTGATGATCGTCTGGCTCAGCGTCCGCCTCTCCAGCGAGGAGTCATGGACCGGGTCGCCGATTTCATGTGGGGCGACATCCAGGCAGTCCGTGAGCTGGACATAGGTGGCCGTGACGGCGACGAGGCGGCACATGATCATGATCATGACAGCGATGATGATTTCGACGACGATATCGACGATGACGAACAGGACGGCGTTGAACAGGATCGCGAGGTTGTGGAAGCTGCCGTTGCCGCAGGGCTTGACCCTGAGGCTATTGACGATGCCGAGGACTTCGAAGGCATTATGGAGTTGATCGGCATGCGCGGCCCCATAGCTGGACTTTTCCAAAACGCGATTTTCTGTGTGGTGCTCGTGTCGGTCACGATTTTTGTCTGCGTTTTCCTGCCTTACAATCTCGGGCGTGTCAGTGTCTGGGCGGTAATGAACCCTATGCGCCTGGTGCGGATGCTCTTTGGTTTTACCAAATTCGTCCAGGACTTTGCTGTCGGCCTTATGAGTGGATTCGCTAGTCTTGTTCTTTCCTTCATTTACACCTCAGGAAGGATGATGGGCTTTCCAGCTGGAAACGGTGTCGGCGTGCTTACAACCAAGGCATTCAACCTTTTCACAAGCGCATCCAGCCGGGTTCTTGAGAGCATAACCAGCGAACTCCCGATACTCTCAACTACCGAGATGCAAAACTTTTCCGCAATCAGCCATGAGGCCTTGCTGGACTTCAAGTCCTACATATCCGGCTCCTTCGTTGCCGTCGGTAACATCCTCAGCTCCATCTTCGACCGTGACTTGGTTACCAATGTCAAGTATGCATTTGCACTTTCGGCGAACGCGACCGCATACGGATGGAACGCCATTCAAGATGTCCCCATCAGCGTTCTCAACCCTGGCTCATGGGTCATCAGTTTCAGTGTCCCGGAACCGTCGACGTCGGTGAACGCTGCGCTGTCATACTGGTCAGGAACCGATCGGTTTTGGGCAATTCTCTGCGGATACTGCACGTTCTCGGCCATCAGCGCCCTCTACCTCCGAAGAGGAGCTCCCTTCTCGAACGGACAAACAGGCCAGGAGTGGGAGGCTTCGTTGATAGACTTGCTAAACCAGGCCAGCGGTGTCATGAAGGTGATTCTCATCATTAGTATCGAGATGCTCATCTTTCCGCTCTATTGCGGTCTGCTACTCGATGTTGCCCTTCTACCTCTCTTTGAAGCAACCACCCTCAAGTCTCGTGTTGCTTTCACCATCAACTATCCACTCACGTCCATCTTTGTACACTGGTTTGTTGGCACGGGATACATGTTTCACTTCGCCCTGTTTGTTTCCATGTGCCGCAAGATCATGCGCAAAGGCGTGCTTTGTAAGTTGAGCAACTTGATCCTTGCATGACCATTACTGACTTTTGACAGACTTCATCCGCGATCCGGACGATCCAGAGTTCCATCCCGTACGTGACGTACTGGAACGCAACGTCATGACGCAGCTTCGGAAGATTCTGTTCTCCGCCTTCGTGTACGGAGCACTGGTCATTGTCTGTCTTGGCGGTGTGGTTTGGGGCCTTGCTTTAACGCTTCCCAATGTCCTCCCGATTCATTATTCTTCCAACGAGCCCGTCTTGGAGTTCCCCGTTGACCTGTTGTTCTACAACTTCGCCATGCCTCTGGCAGTCAAATTCTTCAAGCCGAGCGATGGTTTGCACGCCATGTACACTTGGTGGTTCCGTAAGTGCGCCAGGGGTCTCCGTCTAACATGGTTTCTGTTTGGGGAACGTCGTATCGACGAGGAAGGCATTTTGGCTTTGCGTCCAGGCTCAGAATATTTTGATCTCCCTTGGTGGAGACGATACTTCCTTGAGGTCAACAAACGAAACAGAGTTGTACCCAAATCTTGGGAGGACACCTTTGAGGGTGGTACGGCCAAGCCGGTATCCTCTATTCCTTCGGACCAGATGATTATTTTGAGCCTCAAAAAGGCACGTCTTGTTGGATCTGGGGAGCTCATCGAGGATGGCCAGTACGTCCGTACACCGGCCTCGGACCAGGTCAAGATCCCCAAGGGAAGACGCGTCTTCCTTCCTGTGTCAGAGAGCAACAACCGTTTGGACGGCAAACTCGATTCGCCCGAGACAGACATATACGCAACAGACCAGTATCAGCTGGTTTACATTCCACCGCATTTCCGGCTCAGAGTCTTCTTGTTCATCATGTTCATCTGGCTCTTCGCAGCCGTTACGGGTGTTAGCTTTACTATTGTGCCGCTTGTCTTTGGGCGCAAGATGTTCAAGGTCCTCATTCCCGCTCACATTCGGACCAACGACATTTATGCATTCAGCATCGGAATCTACATCCTAGGTTCCGCGGCATACTTCCTCTTCCATGCCCGCTCACTCTTCAAGAAGATGACCGATCGAGCCTCGTCAGCTCTGCGGACATTGTGGCAGAGCGATACTCCCATCCGATTCGCACTGTTTGGCGCGCACGCCGCTAAACTGGTCTATGCCTACACTATCCTTCTGGTCGTTTTCCCTCTGATCCTAACGGCACTGATGGAATTGTACTGCCTTATTCCCCTTCATACTTACATGTATCCCCCGACACCCTACGTCGTCGGAACCAATAATAGCGGCCAGTTCAAGGACGGCGTTGTTGTATCAAATCAGCATACAGCAAGGGTTATTCAATCATGGACTCTGGGCTTGCTCTATGTCAAGCTTGGTGCGCGAGTCATTACAAGCCTATACGATGGCACTCGCTTGGCTCAAGCAGTCCGCGCTGTGCTTCGTCGCGGCTGGCTCCAGCCCGACGTGCTTGTGTTGACCAGAGCATTCGTGGTTCCCGGCGTCATCGTTGGGATCCTGGCGATTTTTGGACCTCCCTACGCGGTGGGCTGGATGGAGTCACACGGTGTTCTTGGAACACCGCTGCCTGCACCTCACGAGCTCATGATGATATACCGGCTGTCCTATCCCGCAGCAGCTCTCAGCGCACTAGCAGCCATGGCATTCTGGAGCATCGTGGGCGTGTTTAACAACTGGAAGGCTCGCATCAGAGACGAAGCCTACCTTATTGGAGAGAGGTTACACAACTTTGGCGTTGGTGCTGCTGGTGCCGCAAGCGCGCGTGGGCCGTGGAGGATCAGAGGCAGAGTGTAGTGTTGGCTGGGTGGGTTTCGAGAAGACTCGATTTGTTTGATGNCCCCCCCCCCCCCCTGTACTTTTTATGCAAGCCATCACTATAGGCTCCTCTATATACAGTATTTCGTTGCAGGCAACATCAACTCCTCAGCCGTTAGCTTGGCGACGTAGTATTCAGGATGCAATGCCTGAACCTCGGCTCACTTTCAGGAAGAACTTCTTGTCATTATGGGATAGCCAAGAATTACCGGAGGTGGGAATTCCCGAGTCATCTATGAACCCTGGCCATGTCATGATGTCGGACCAACCGGCCGCCAGCTTGCATGCTAAGGCGTGCCTTTGTCGCCAGTCTCGACTCCCTTCATCAAAGGAGCGGTATGATTCGTGCTGTGGTTCATTGAATCGTTTCATTGTGCCCTCTTACGTGTACTCATTTTCCCATTTATTCTAGTACCGACAACGTCCGTCAAGTGAGGCAGAAACCCATTTTGGCACCATAATGACTCCCTCACCAAGTGTTACCCGTCTCACGTCGGACATGATTGAGAATAAAAACCCAGCTCATCATCTCCATAACATACTCAGAAGAGGAACGCAGCTCCGCCGATGGCGGCTGTCAGGGAAACGAGGATGCTAACTGCAGCACCAGCCGTAGAAAAGAAGATACCAGATGGGGCAGCGTTAGGGGTGCTCGCAGGGGCTGACGCGGACGGCGTGCTGCTGCTGCTGCCTCCGGAGGAGGAGCCGCCGTTGTTGTTGATGAGGGCCGTGAGGGAGGGGTCTGACGTGAAGTCGATTGTGACCGTTGCGTTCTTACAGTCGGAGCGGGAGGGGGACGTTCCCGAGACGAAGTTGACGGCGGCGCACTTGGGTGGCGGGATGTGTAAGTGAGGGCATTCTCAAAACGATCTCATCCATGCGGGGGGAAGGGGGATCCTCGACTTACAGAGTACAACAGACCGTCGGGAGAATGCGCGACAACGCCGATGAGGCCTTTTTGTCCGGCAAAGTCGGCAGGGACGGCGATCTGGGGCTCGCAGAAGTTGCCGAGGCCGGTCTGCATGACGATGGGGAAGACCTGGGTCCAGTTGCCGGCGGCGGTCTGGTCGAGAGTGGCGCGGAAGAGCCAGTTGGTCTGCGGATGGCCGTTTTCCATGCCAATTGCGTCGCCGGCGACATGGAAGTCTGTGGCTTCGGAGGAGGAAGACGCCGTATAGCCGCCGCAAGGGGCGGTGCCTTGGTTGTCGTCACTGTCGCCGAGGGGCTTGGGGAGGGAGAGGGAGAAGTGGGCTGTCGCAGTGCTCGCGAGGAGCAGGATGGAGAGAAGGCGGGCCATTTTTTGGTTGGTAGTGAAGGTGGTGATGGAGGTGGTGATGATGATGGTACGGCGATGGTGACGGTAACGGCGATGATATGAACAGAGTGTTAAATTAGGACTGAACTTGTACTATGTCGTGATTTAGAGAAGCGCACTGCGCAGATTAGGGTATGAGAGTTGCGTTGACGTCGAGTAGCGTGAAGTAAAACCTAGACCGGACGAGGGGAGAAAGGAAGAGGTTTATGAACACGGCGCGTAAGAGATCAGAATATTGGTCAATGGGCTGCCGGAGACAACAAGCCCTCCGGAGCAACGAGCAGGCGAGAGCAGAAACGGTGCTTTAGCTTCTCGGAAAGGTTAGCCTAGCCTGGTTGAGCCGGCTGTCTCGAAGGAGTCTAGGTTGGGCGTGTTTGAACAGCTACACAACAGCTTTCACAGGGCTTTGTTTGTAACAAGAACTCCAGGGACGTCACAAACGCCGGGGTTATACTCTTTCCAAACATTGTGTGGGGGAGAACGGCACCAGTGTCCGATGATGGATGGTCGGTCCCAATATGGCGAACGAAGCCTTTGCGAGTTCGTAAATACGGTTTTGCGGCCACATGGGAGAGGGTATGCCAGAAGAAGTGAGGCCCGCTGTTCCTGGAACTCGGCACAGCTTGTGTTGAACCTTCGAGGAAGGCGAGGAGGCGGATGATTGTAAAACTTGCTCACTGCATCACCCCGGCTCTCTCGATAGCCGACTCGACTCGATCATTTTAACGATAACGATTCCCTAGTGATCCCTCCCCCCTCCACTCCCGTTGCTGATACAGGTACGGCGAGATCCTGGCCCCGGGTTTCTGACCTAGGCGAGGACGCCCAGGAAGTCCCTGGGAGTCCGAAAAGAGCATATGAGGCTCTTGTAAGGGTTTCTTCGAGGTTTGGAACATTGTGTTTTGGGTGTCTCCGGAGTCCGTCGCGACGGCAGCCACCTGCTATGCAACACGGCATTACACAGTTCGTGATATAGTCGAAGGGGGGGCGTTGAGTTGGTGGGGAAGAGGGGATGCAGTTAACCTTGATCGGATTAGCTCGTGGACGAGTGCAGGGAGGCCATGTCGTGGCCGGCATGGGCTCACGCCAATCAGATGACGGGATAGGAATGCCTTTGAGAAGTTTTGAGCAAATTGTGGCGTTTGCGCCGAACCGATCTAAGGGGATCGAGAAGGGGTTTACCCCTGTTGCGCTGCAAGTCAGTTGCCCATCATGTGCTTGCGATGGGAGTCATGATCTCTCGTCCTTCTGTCGTGAGCATGTTTCTGGATGTGAGTGACGGCCGACCTCTGGGAAGTCTCAGTCACGCCTGGGATGGTTCCCTGGGTTGCTCGTCAGCATTGTAGAGTTGCAACTGTGGGTTTCCTTTTTTTGAGTTCTCGAAACTCCATGCGGAGGCCGGGCGTGAGACGGGTGAGGTAGATATGCCCAAGTAAGCTTCTCCGTGTAAGATTACTGAGATTGCCTCATGTAAGTGTGAAGTAGGAGAAATCTTGCAAAGCACAGCGATCTCGTCGATGAGTGACGCAAGACCCCGGCAGAAGATTCTCAAAATCATGCAATACAGAAAAAATCTTTTTTATTTAGACTTTCAAGTCTTGAGGCTAGCGTTTACAAATCCAGGCAGAGTCATCCAAAGAAAAATTTGGCAAAGAATCCATGGTCGGAGCTTCAACCTTACTCCGGGGCAGTTAATCGCCTCATGTGAAGCATCCTTCTCCCGTCCACCCCATGCCCTTGTGCATAACCAGGACACGTACCATACCATGTTCGGACACGTCTGGGCCGATACGCGCACCAGAGACACACTGCCCGTTTGTGTTTGACCATCGTTAGCCATCAGCAACGCCTATTCGGGACCAGCGCAGTTCTTTTGCTGCCGTGCCGGTGCCATACCACACCTCCGGGAGTAGATCTTTGCCGTCTTTCTCCAGCTTTCGCTTCTTCCGCGTCCTGTCTCGTACAGCTCATGTTTGCCCAGCCTCTTCGCCTTTTCTTGAATTTGCTCAATCCGCCTCATTGCCTTCCGGCTCAGGCTGTCTTCCCCTCTTTTCCGAAAGTCGGATCTCTGCAGCCGAGAGCGCGTAGCGGGTTTTTTCTTACCTTTTTTTTTTTTTATCTTCCTGTACTGGTTTGTTTCGGGCTCGACGTGCTACATCTGCTCTCCCTGTCTGTTGTGGACGTTTCGTGCTTGCGGAATGAAGACGGTTTTGTGAAATGGTTCAACAGCTTGTGGTTCCTTCACAACCTGGCGCGGCGCCTTAATCCCTTCTCACGGCCCGACTGCTGCGAACACTTTCGAATCCCGCCCGCCCACGCATGTTGACGACTTGAATGCCACTCACAGCTCGGCGCACTCAAAAAGACGAAGAAGAGATTGGTCGCGCTGGAACCCGTCGACCGACTCTAACAATAACTAGTCTTACCCATCACCGCCTGTAACAGACCACAACGAACGCGCATCAGTCACTTACTTGGATCGTCGAAGCTGTCACCATGAGCCACAGCCACCATGGCGGCGGAAGCGGCGGGGGCATGGGGGGCGGCATGCTGATGGGGACGGCCCTATTTCAAGTGACCAACATCAACCTCGCGCAGTCTTTCTGGTTCATCATCGCCGGCGTCGTGGGTTTTCTCGGCATCATTCGCGGCATTAACTACATCGAGGGCCTCAGGAGGTAAAATGAACCCCTTCTCGGATGCGTTGCCATGTTCGCTCACGTCTAGTCCAGGTTGAAGAGATGCCACTCCGAGTCGGTCCAGTTCCCGACGCGGCCATCTAACCACATAACACAGATATGGGCCACCGCGACAGCCCTCGTCCGCGAAGCGGGCCATCCCCAGCTCTACGTCCCATGGAAGGGCCTACGCTGGGCAACGCCGCCGCCGCTGGGGCGAGTGCTCGTCTTGTTGGCGTACTGGGCCGTCATCGTCTACATGATGGCTAACGAAGCCGTCATCAAGGACGCGTATTTCTGGGAACGCATCGGGTTTCGCAACGCCTGGGTTACCATCATGCAGATGCCCCTCGTCTACCTCCTCGCCATGAAGGTCAACATCGTCGGGTTCATCATCGGCGCCTCCCACGAGCGTCTGAACTGGCTGCATCGATGGGTCGCGCGGACCATGTTCGTCACGGCCACCGTCCATGGCTTTCACTTCTGGACCGAGTGGACGCGCGCCGATTTCGTCGAGACGCAGCTGAGAATCTTGCCTTCGATCAAGTATGGCCTCGGGGCCTGGGGGGTCCTTCTTTGGACCGTCCTCACCGGCTTTCGCCCCATTCGCGGCATGGCGTACGAGGTTTTCGTCCTGCAGCATGTTCTGTCCATCGTCATCTTCATCTGGCTCGTGTACGTCCACATCCCGGTGTACGCGAGGGACTATCTGTGGTTTACCGTCGCCATTATCTGCTTCGACCGGCTTGCGCGATGGGCGCTTCTCGCCTGGCAGAACACGAGGATTAAACCGAAAAGGTCGAGTTGCAAGGGGATGAAGAGGCTGGGGCATGAAGTTCAGGTTCGAGCAGTCGGCTCGTCGACGACAGTTGTGACGATCAAGGACGTGCACTTTTCGTGGAAAGCCGGACAGCATCTCTACCTCTGGCTCCCTCGTGTGGGGCCGTTCGAAGCGCATCCGTACACGATCGCATGCGCGCACCAGCTGCCGGAGACGTGCATCTGCAATAGCATCCAGCTTGTCATCCGATCCCATGGGGGGTTCTCCCGGCGACTGCACAGGTTTGCGCAGAAGGCGCAGGGGTCCAGAAAGAAGGACACGCTGACGGGGTTCGTGCTGGGTCCGTTTGGGGCGCCTCCTCGATGGGACATTTACGAGACGATGGTACTCATCTCCGCATCGACGGGCGCGTCATTTACGCTGCCTATCCTGGAGAGCATCGTGCAGAGCCGGAAAAAGAAGTGCACCACGAGGGTAGAATTCATACTCTTGGCGTGTCAGGGCGAGGACATTGAGTTTTACACGCAAAGGCTGCGGGAGTCGATAGATCAGGCGCAGCGTGTGGGTATCGAATTGCAGGTGCATATCGCCATCACGAGGTCGGGTAAGGCCAGGGAGGGGGAGGTTGCCGCGGTGCTTTACTCTGACAGGGAAGAAAGTTCGAGCTCGGGCTCGGCGCAGCACCGGAGGATCATGTCTGACGGCTCCGTCGACGATGGGTGTTGTCAGGAGAAGGGGGCGCTTGACCTGGAAAAGGGGGACGAGGCTCCGTTAACGCCACGATTGAGGAGTAATTCTGTCATGACAATGGTGAAGGAGTACTACAGCCGACCGGACCTCAAGGAGCTCATTCGGGAACCTGTTGAGGCTGCGGGTGGCGAGACATCTGTTGTTGTCTGCGGTGGCCAGTCGTTGACCAGCTCGGTGAGGAATTGCGTGTCTGCGCTGTCAGATGAGAGGGCCGTTCATAAAGGCACGGGAGCACAGGGAATTCACCTGTTTGTGGAAGAGTATTCTTTTTAGATGATAGTAATGAATGGTGTACACATGCCCACGGTGGTTGATGATCGTAGCTGCCCACGGAAGGATTGGCTTTTCGCAGACGAAGGGTGATTGCCGTCTCAATGTGCTGAACCATTCGTCCCCGAGAAACAGCTGTTCCGTGGGAAGATTCGACGGGTCGTAGAGTCACTCAACCAAGGGGGGCTTTAGGAGCAGGAATACAGTGGTGACAGGGGATGCCAAGGTGTACGAAGTGTGAGTTGTGTGATGTGGATGAAGGTGAACGGCCCTCACCGAGGACCCCACGGTCAACCGCGGGGCATTTTTCGCTGTGCACAGTGCCCCTCCAGACGTCACATAGTACCCCTCATTCGGTGAAGCCCCTGACCTCGGTGAGGAGCCAATGCCAGTCTAATTGGTTCCCCCAGTGAGTCAGTCCGCAATTTTTTTTCTGCGGGCGACAGACTTTCGACCAGCAGCCCTCAACCCAGCGAATCGAAAGACTCAAGACCCCTCCTAGGTCCTTTTTCGCCGTCCCTCCTCCTCCCCCTGTAAAGCCCACCACCTCTGACTGTGCGTTATTGTCGACCGGACGAGTCTCTTTAATGACTAGTGTCTCGCGACTCTTCTTCTCTTCTCCTTGTTCACTTCGTTCAGCCCACGTTTATCCCACTAGCCTTCGACTTCGAGGAGCCCCCTCTTCAGCCCTCAGCCTCCACTCGACAGCGCGGTTCTTCTCTTCCTCTCCGACTAACCTTCCAAAACCGCTCGCGGCCACCTACATCGTCAAACCTCCCACCGTCACTCTCGCGACAATGGCCGATCAGATCACGGCCCGGCTGGAGAAGCTCTCCGTCAGCAACCTCGAGTCCTTCCCGAACTGCTACCCCGAAATCAACCCCATCGACATCTACCGCTCCCACATCACCTCGTTGCTTCACGATGTGACCGGTGTCGATAAGCCCATCATTTACAACGCCCTCCAATGGACCCAGAGCTTGGACAAGGGTGACTTGGTTTTGGCCGTTCCTGCCCTTCGCATCAAGGGCAAGAAGCCTGCCGAGCTTACCGCTGAGTGGCTTGAGAAGGTCAGTCCCCTCGCCCTCGACAAATGGTCGCAAGCCCTCATGGAGCATCTCCTGAGCGCACAAGCTTTGCGCCGAATCGCATCCAACCATTAACATATTCTTACCCGCAGTTCCCCGAGTCCCCTTTGATCGAGAAGCCCGTCTCCTTCCAGAACGGCGGTTTCCTCCAGTTCTGGTTCAAGCCTGGCCCTCTCTCCCAGCTCCTCATCCCCCAGGTCTGCCAGCGCGGCACCGCGTTCGGCAAGAACCCCAACAACGGCCTCAAGAACCCCCAGGACCCTTCCCAGGGCAAGAAGAAGATTATTGTCGAGTTCTCGTCGCCCAACATTGCGAAGCCCTTCCACGCCGGTCACCTGCGAAGCACCATCATTGGCGGCTTCATTGCGAACCTCTACGACGGCGCCGGCTGGGATGTCACCCGCATCAACTATCTCGGTGACTGGGGAAAGCAGTACGGGCTGTTGGCTCTGGGCTTCAACAAGTTCGGTAGCGAGGAGGCCCTTGCCGCCGACCCCATCAATCACTTGTTCGAGGTCTACGTCAAGATCAGCAAGGCGACGGCCGATGAGAAGGAAGAGATCACTGCCAAGGAGCAGGCCGGTGAGGATGTTACCGAGCTCAAGAACAACAGCTTGGACGAGCAGGCTCGCGCATACTTCAAGGCCATGGTTGCTGGCGACGAGAAGGCCGTTGCTCAGTGGAAGCGCTTCCGCGACCTGAGCATCGTCCGTTACAAGCAGACCTACGCCCGTCTCAACATCCACTTTGACGAGTACTCTGGTGAGAGTCAGGTTTCCGAGGAGGACATGGAGGCGGCTGCCAAGAAGCTCGAGGATATGAACATTTCCGAAAAGTCGGAAGGCGCCGTCATCATCGACTTCACCAAGCATGTCCCTGGTAAGGCTGGCAAGAGCCTGGAACGTCCCATCATCCGAAAGAAGGACGGCACCGCCCTATACCTGACCCGAGACATCAGCGAGCTGCTGCACCGCGAGAAGAAGTACGGCTTCGATCACATGATTTACGTTGTTGCCTCCCAGCAGGACCTGCATCTCAAGCAGTTGTTCAAGATCATTGAGCTGATGGGGTACCCCGAAACTGCGAAGAAGTGCCAGCATATCAACTTCGGCATGGTTCTTGGAATGAGCACCCGCAAGGGCACCGTCAAGTTCCTGGACGACATCCTGCGTGATGTCGGAGACAAGATGCACGAAGTGATGAAGAAGAACGAGACCAAGTACGCCCAGGTTGCGGACCCCGAGGCAACCGCCGACATCCTTGGCATCAGCAGTGTCATGGTTCAGGATATGAGTGGTAAGAGGTATGTCGTCTGTTCTTTTAACCCCCCTGTCCACCAGGCGCTTTCGGATGCACTGACATATGGCTCCTTTAGGATCAACAACTACAAGTTCGACATGGACACCATGACCTCGTTCGAGGGTGACACCGGACCCTACCTCCAGTACGCGCACGCTCGCTTGTGCTCCATCTTCCGCAAGGCTGGCATTCCGGAAGAGGAAATTGCAAACGCCGACCTCAGCTTGTTGACTGAGAAGCATGCCATCGAGCTGATCCGAGCCATCAGCCAGTACCCCGACGTCGTCCAGAACACTCTGAAGACGTTGGAGCCCACGACTGTGCTCACTTACCTGTTCCGCCTGACGCACATTGTCAGCAGCAGCTACGACCACTTGCGCATAGTTGGAAGCGAGCCGGAGCTTCAGAAGGCCCGCTTGGCGCTGTACACCGCTGCCAGAACCGTGCTGTACAACGGCATGCGTCTTCTGGGACTGTCCCCGGTCGAGAGGTGAGTGCCCGATGTGACGCAGTCCCACCACACCATTCTATTTATCGTGCATATGACACCCCATGCTGACATTTCGAACAGGATGTAAGATGAGAATGTGAAAAGAGATCATCATGACAAGAGTCATCATCCTGAGAGGGGCCCACGATGAAAGCGGCGCCCACAAAGAGACTATTTGAAAATCGGAGGAAGGAAATGTAAGCGCAAAAGCAGCGGCCTCGATGCGGTCGCACAAATGGCTGTTTGGAAAGCTGGGGTACTGCGACAATATGTTTGCCTAGTGACCACTGGCTACCAGCCCTGGTATGGTGTATCGCGACGAGGATGGTGATTCTGACCCGGTGTGGCACCGTGGATCACAATCACACGTCCCCGATGAAAACGATGGGCTCCGATCATGTCTCGGTGTATTCGAAGCCTCCGCAGCCGTCGTTGTTCGGGACAAGACAGCATGAGCCACAAGACGCGCGTGCATCAGCGCGTTAGTGCTGAATAATAGATAACATATTAACACTATCGTAAGACTTTAAGATGAGGAAGAGTTCATAGCTGCAATGAAAACTTGATACACAACTGGTGGTGGCGGCGGAGGGGACGACGCCTACGCAGTCGGCGTCCAAACATTCCTTTCTAGGGCTGATTGCTCTTTGAAGTACTCTTACACCAGGCACAGGAAGCACGATGAACAGAACAGCGCAATGCAGCGCAGCGCAGCGCAGCGCAGAGAATTATGTACGGCACAGTCGGGACTACGACAAGTCCGTTTCGCATCCCAGCGGGAGCACACGGCTCTTAGTCAACGCACCCACAAGTTCTCAGGTGAGTGAAGGTCTGTCCCGTCATGACTGTCAAAGCAGACTGTGTGTGCAATGGACCAGCTGCGAGCCGCAACGTCCAGGGCAGTCTAACGACTGTTTTCCCTGGCGTTCCGCTCCAAGAGGCGTTCAACGGAGCTGCTGGTGGCTTTGTCTGACCCTCGGCGATCTACGTGGGGGAATCCATACTGGGCGCCAACAAAAACGATCATCCCGCTCGGATGCCGCTGGGCCGCTCTAATCCCTGCCAACACCGAATCTTGCATATTTCCAAACGCTAGAGTTCCGATGGCTCCTCGACGGCTCCCGCCCACTCTTACTGGCTCTGGCGGACTTTTGGCGATCCTGATCCGGCTCTCGTGTTGGTTCTCAACTCACTTCTCACTTTCTGTAGCCACCGTTTTCCGTGCGGGAAAACAGCCTCGCAGCCATGGCTTGCAGTCGATCGACAGCTTTCATCTACGCTTACAGAGTCATGACTACATTGCGCTTCCGAACCAGGTTTTGGTCAGCTCCAAGACTGGATGATACTGACACCACCATTTCCGCAAATGGACGTCGCCATGTCTGGCAATACCGAGACTGACATTGATTCTCCTCAGGCTCCGGATCATGACGATGTCGGCGCATCCGGCGTGGGGCACCATGCGGTTCTGCCCCAGCATCATGGCGTTATCTGGCATCTTGGGTTAGACACGCAGAAACGATGGGGACAAAAGGCCTCTTTCAGTCGTGTCTGGCCCTAGAACACCATCACAGGATGCGCTCAATTGCCCATTCAGTGCATTCCCGGAACAAGCGAGCTGTACGATATTTGTGTCTATCATAACTCACCCAAGGTTTTAGCTGCAAGCTAGCGTCCTGTCCGGCGAAGTGGCTCGGTGTCTGTGCCGAGACCGGACGAGTCTGACCTCCGGCACCCGCCCAACCATCACAAGAACGCGACCTGAAGCCGGTGGTGCCTGGGCGTCTGGTTCAGATGCCTAGGCGACCTGACAAAGTGGGACGAGGATGATCCTACTTGTACGGCGAAGCGCGACATGGATTGGGCTAGATGGATGTTTGTTGCTGTTGTGCGGTTAGAGCTGAACTCGACCAATCTCTGTGCACTTGTGTTTGGACTACCGCGGCTGCACCAAAGCACCCTACAGTCAACTCATATTCTAACCATCTCCTTGGGCCCTAGACGATCAAGGTCAACCCCTGCTAAGGTTCATCGGGTAGCCAATCCTCTCACATACCATGCAAGGACGGGCATCGGTCTTTGCGAGCTCTCCGTCAGCTGTAGAGGGAGTCCTCGGGGCTTGTGGTCCTCCCCGACTCGTGGCGAATCGGGTGTCTGATGTCTGCCTTTCCAAGAAGTCTAGTGCCCCGGATGTGAGAACACTACGAACCGCTTGTTTGGGAGCGAGCCAAGCGACGACCGCGGCCGTCCTGCAAGCGCGGCGCATCCATCTTGTGCTATGTTTGGGAATGGTTCAACCACCACTGCCATCACAACCTTCACCTACACCACCACTTCAACCACTCGGACCAAGCCTCTCGGCGTGCCTTACTATCGTTAGATGATGGCGGGATAGACAAGCCGAATGGGCTGACATGTTGCCGCCGTCTGCCGTACACCACCTAAAGAACCCGTCATGGGCGAATTGTGGCCTGCCTTAGCGCTTGGGGAGTCCGGCTCGGTGTGGCCCCTTTTGCGGTTCAGCCATGTTTCTAGACAAAGGGGACCGTTGACCGTTCCCCCTCGGCCCGCTTTGGCTCCTCATGACCAGACGGCTCGAACGTGGCCCCGACTTTTCTTATTAACCACAGCGAGACACTCCGTCCAAGAGACCCGTCACCACGGTTCCTTACTTGTTTCTGTTCCCTGCAACAGCAGGACTTATCCTTCACTCCTTTTCCACTCTCGACCAAGAAGTCGATCCCGAAACTCCTTCCTTTCTTCACACCGTCCTAGACGACGCATACAAGTTCCATTGTGTAGCCCATCCACTCCGCAAAGATGGCCGTAGGCGTGGCACTTCTCGGCTTCATTTTGTTCTGTGCCTGGCGCCTTTATGCTGCCATCAAGCTCAAGAACAGGATTCCTGCAGGCGCGAAGCCTCTACCTGGCCCCAAGAGTAAGTTGTTACTTCTCGGCCCATATGGTGACGTATACGAAGCTGACCATGATTTAGACCTACCTCTAATCGGTCGTGTTCATGATGTGCCAGCAGAGGCGGCATGGCTCAAGTTCTATGAGTGGAGCAAGACATACGGGCCTATCTACAAGCATGAGATGTTTGGGTCCGTTCATGTCTGGATCTCCTCGGAGCAGGTCGCCCATGATCTCCTTGGCCGCCGCAACATCATCTACTCTGACCGGCCCATGATCCCCAACCTGCCGGATAATCGAACCAGCGGCGACTACCTTGCCCTCCTAGGCCGGACAGGTAAGCACGAGTTTCTCTCATGTGCCCTCTCACCTACTCACGCGGTACAGAAACTTGGAAGCGCCAGCGCAAGCTTTGCCATCACCTCATGAACCAGAGCGACAAGGAATCACTTCACGCCTACCCGACCCGCGAGCGCGATCGTTTCCTGTGGCTCCTCTCCCAGAACCCCAGCGAATACCGCGAGTACATCGAGCAGTTCACTAGCCGAACCGTCAGTCGTCTTTCGTGGGGTACTGCTCATCCCGCTCGTGTTTTGCGCAAGACCACCTTCGGCTTGCTGCAGACCATTTCCCCGGCCGGCGCTCTTCCCAATGTCATCTCGTTCCTCATGCACGTACCCGCTGCGATTTCGCCGTGGAAGAAGAAGGAGAAGGAGCGCCACGAGATCGAATCGCGACAGTTCAAGAGCAACGTTGAATACGTTGCCGATCAAGTTGAGAAGGGTACCGCCGCACCGAGCTTCATCAGCACTTTCATCAACGAGGGTCTAGGAAACGAGAAGGGCAAGTGGGGTGATCTCAAGGAGGCTACCAACGTCGTTGGACTCATGGCCATCGCCGGTGCTTTGACCATTGGCAGCCCTATCCAAAGCTTCCTCCTCGCCATGTTGCACTACCCCGAATGGCAGGCCAAGCTACAGAAAGAGATCGACGAGGTCTGCGAAGGCAGATGCCCGCAATGGACGGATCGTGAGAAGCTGCCCTTGTTGAGGGCTGTCGTCAAGGAAGTTATCCGATGGAGACCCCCTGTCCCTACCGGTACGTTTATGCGTGAGGCTGTTTTAAGGTTCACTGCTGACAATGACGTGCAGGCATCCCCCACGCTGTCGAGAAGGACGACGTCTACAACGGCTATTTCATCCCCGCCGGTGCTACGATCCACGCTCTGGAGTGGTAAGTTTGCTTCGTCCCTCTCGTTCGCTTTCACACCGTCTGACTTTTGCCAGGGGCATCACCCGTGATGAGTCCATCTACCCCGACGCCGAGACTTTCAACCCCGACCGCTGGCTGCAACCCTCGTACCCCACCTACAAGGAACCGCTCACCAGATTCCCCAACCTAGACGGCTTCAGTCAGTTCGGCTTCGGCCGCAGGACGTGCCAGGGTGTTCCCATTGTCGACCAGGACCTTTTCCTGACCATGGGCGGCATGGCATGGGCCTTTGACATTCGCAAGAAGCGCAACGCCGACGGCACTGAGGTTCCCGTCCACTGGAACGACTACACGCCGCTGCTGATCGCCAAGCCGGCCTACTTCGACTTTGATACCCACATCCGCACGCCCGAGAAGGCCGACATGTTGAAGGCCATGTTTGAAGCCGCCAAGGAGGAGGAAGAGCACGAAGAGCAGATGATGAAGTTGGGCATGCCCGACATCGACGTGGATAAGAAGCCCTCCTCCGCGGCGGCGATATCAACGACGAAGCCGTCTGTGACGCTGAACCTGCGTCAGAGAAAGGAGGAGGGCGACCGCGAGAAGCAGTACCGCGAACACGAGCGCGACATCCCCGGGTGCCCCGGACGGTGGGCGACGGAACAGAGCGACATCGACTCCGGAAACGAGAAGGGTTACGTCGACAGCGACAGCTGCTCCGGGCGATCTTCTCCGACGTTGTTGTAAGTGGATTAAGTGAATTGCGACTGGATAACTTGTAACGGGGAGCCGCCAAAAGTGGAACGCACGGTGTGTGCGATCATGCATGGCATTGCCCAAGTAGTTGTGTGTCCGAGTGAGAAGGGTTGTGGGTTTTTGATATCAAGGATGCTGTGATTCCCTTTGTGCTTTTTTCCCACACACGGTAAAAGAGATACCGAAGCTACTGAAGGAGCTGCACGGATCTTGCGGAGGGCGACAAGGTCTAGAATGTGACATGGATATACCTTCTACGATGTATGAATATAGAAATTTTACACAATACAAGGCGGGCCATTCCTCCTATCATTTGTCGAGTGGACTATTCACTGTGTTTCCCATGATTCTCGTGATCCGGACATGTTATATCAGGTGGGGTGAATGATCTACCTTCTCCCACAGTCGACAATGGTATGAATATGTGATGTTCTGCAACGGGAACCAAACCTATCAAGAATCGAAAAGACGGCTTTATCAAGATCGGTTCCCAAGCAGCCCGATCGAAACATGTCTTTCGGGCATGTTCTCCCCCTCACCCAACGCAGCCTTGGTCTCAAGGTATGAAATCATCTACTACGGGGACGATGGGTCCGCGGGGCCGTCCGCCCCACGATGACCGCGGAACCACCGGGTTCCCGTGCGCGTGCCCTGCTCTGCGCAACTGCCAGACGTTGATTTCCAAGTACGGTCAGATATACGCCTGGTGCATCGAAGCGCGGCGCGTTGTTCTCGCATGATAAGATTCAAGAAACCAGACGAGGAAGAAGTCGCAGTAGCGGGCGGGAACACCGATCACACGGCTCAGTAAGGGCAGTATGATCTATGTCGTTTCCAGTCTTAACCAGCGGTCTGCTCTTATCGTCAACCAGTGCCGTGCTCACGCAAAAAGAGATGGAAGTCGNACATACAACACCAGGTATTCGCTGGTCGTCACCGACCCAACTACTAATCCGGCCCTCATTGGCTTATCTATGGGAGAGCGGACGGGATCCCGAGTTTTCCAATGGGTATGGTCGTATGTGATGGAGTTGGGACCTCTGGCTGACTATCAAGGAAAGCCGTAAGATTGCGACGGGGGCATCGGCGTCTAGCGCTTGGTCAAAAGACAACGGATATCCCCAAACGCCACGATCGAGTTATGGACCATGACAGCAAGGCGTCCCCTTCATCATCATTAACCTGAATAGTAACCTGGCCCTCAATGGCCTGTGATAGATAGAGCGGAGATGGTCTTTATGGCGCACGAGAGCATCGACAACCCAAAGTTTTGGTAGGCGCTTTTCTTGGAAACGGACGGAGCGTAAAGTAGTAATACCCACGAATCCCCGTTCTAAGCGGTGAGGCTACCTGTTAGCTTGATTCTTGCTGTTCGAGTTCTTAGCGTGACCAAGGCTATCGCCATAGACAAGCTAAAGTCCCGGCAAGCAGCACCAGCCGGACATCGAAATCGATGCCTCGGCGGGTTGGTCGCTGGATTTCGGGGCATCAGCTCTTAGCGGATTTTTAGGTTCTCAGGAAAGTCGGCCCCCAGTATGGAAGATAACTGGAGTCTGGTCGAGGCGGATCTCAGGGAGGTAGTGCTTGTTGACAAGTTAGGGAGTATCGATGACTGGTCGCATTATACGAAAGCAACAGATGACTTCTTCCTAGGTCTGCTTACCACACAGGTTTGGGGTCCGAGTCGATTATAGCCGCCGCCAATCAGATACAGCCTCGCGGAGATAACGACGATACCCTATCCGAGCTTTCATACTAGCGATCCTTTCTACAAATAGACAGCCTGCAAGCTGCCCAAGGGTGCCATTCAGATGTCTGCTTTAGGGTGTCGTTGAGCTCTCAAGGGCTGGTTAGAAGAGCCAAAAAGGGCATCTCAATTGCGCATTTAAGACAGAATTAAATCCATGAGAATAGGTTCTATTCCACTTCTTACATATTGGAGACCCTTCCATAACACCTCAAAATCGCTGTGCCTGTAATGACTGCCATAGAAAGAAGTTAAATCAGTCTCCACTGCTGAGTGCTTGGTCTGCCGCTGTGTGAATGAGTGCGTTCTTTCACATTTGCCCACGGCGCATAGACGCACGATGTTGCTTAGCAACAAAAGTCCCTCTCAGCTGAAATGTGTCCTGTAAGCCAGCCTGCCTTATGTCGCGTCATGCTTTTGCCACTCTCCTGCTATTTTCTGTTGGAAGAACAGTATGCTCGCAATACCCCTTGCCACTTGGAAAGTTCTGTTCCATCCAGGAGAGTATGCTCCGGCGGGTGGTGCCTGTCATGTTTTATCTGGTCGCTTGAGTGGTAGTGATTGCTACATCACTCAGGCTCTCACTTCTTAAATCCATGCCATATATTAGTAGACGGGTATTAGAGAAGTCATGTACTCACACTGAACTGTATCCATAGTTCGTGGCAAGAAGGATGGGTGAAGAGGATCCAGGAATCTTTCACGGTTACAATTTCGGCGTAATACCCATTCTAGCTGAAGACTGTCCCCAATCTTGTCCTATTTCTGTACACATGCCTGGAAATGAAGAGGGAGTTAGGGGACAAGCAATACGAAAGTGCAATTATGCCTTGGCTTTATTCGCTAACAATACGTCACATCAGACAGATCGTGGCTGGCCCGCAAGTTTTGGCGGCTAATCAACCTGTAGGCTGACTGTGGCATACAACAACCTGCGACTGGCTCTTAAGTTTTGATGCTTTGGGTTTTGTTTTTGTTGGGCATTGATGACGCTTTGTGGCTGTTTTCGTGGGTGGTCTTGTTGTATGGTATGCTTCCTTCCTTCGTGATCAGGCTATCGATATATCTGCCTTTTCTTCGTCTGCCGAGTGCAGTGACGGAATTCGACGTGGCGCAGCCTGGATGATAGCCTTGATAAAGGGCAAGACAGCCCGGGAGCTCGAGGAGGTTAAATGTCATTGATCCCCCAAATACATCGTTAATTGTCCAAGAACTTCAATACGACGTTTCTATATTCAATTTATTCTTTCTCCAAGCAATCGTATTTTCAGGAATTGCGTTCCGAGGCCATGCGTCTGATCCCTCGCAGCCGTTGGAGGCGGGGCGCTCTTGGGTTCGCCGTTGCCGCACTCTTCACCTTCATAGTGAATCTGTCTTTCATTCTCTGGGCTGCAAGACAGCGAAGCGAAACGATCGGTGAGGAAGGTATCGGAACGATTCTAGAGGACAACGACTCGACCATAAAGACTTGGAACACTGGTCTCCACATCGTTATCAACGTCATAAGTACAATTTTACTTGCTGGAAGTACAGCAAGTAACTATTGTATGCAGTGCGTGATGGCACCCACCCGGGCCGAAGTTGATACTGCGCATATGACAGAAAGGTGGCTTGATATTGGGGTCCCAAGTATTCGAAACTTCTGGAGTATTGCACCAAGAAGAAAGGTGCTCTGGCTCCTTTTGTCGATCTCTTCGTTCCCGTTACATTTACTGTATGGCTCTATCTCTATTTAATCCTCTCTTAACTAACGAAGTTGTAGTTTCAACTCAATCATCTTTACATCCATTCCCACCAACGTGTACCGGATAGTCACAGTTGGCGCACAAGCTGCGGGGCTTGAAAATGTAGATCCGCTTCCTGACAGCCTAGAGATGAAGTCGTTCCATGATATACCCGAAGATTGGAAGAACAAGACACTTTATCATCTCAAAGTGTCCGACTGCTTGGACGAATATGGGGTTGCGTTCCAGTCGTCCCGAGGTGACCTACTACTCGTTACGGACGATAAGGACGCTTTTCCTACTGCAACTAACTTTAACGATTTCTCTCGAGGAGGTGGCGCCTATGCCGACAGTATTGACTGGATCTGCCTAAATAAAAAGCCTCCTTGCGACGAACAAATTCCTGAGATCAAGAAAAACATCACTGGGTGGCAGCAAGGCGAACACAATGTAGTGGTCTGTTACAGCGAGAAGACAAAAGTGCATTCTAAATTACTCTTCAGCAGAACACTTTGCTGGATTGTAACCCTCATGAATTTGTTCAAGGGTATCCTAATGCTTTTCGTTGCATATGGAGGTGGCAGTGGCGAAAGGCCAATATTAACAATTGGGGATGCTGTGGCCTCGTTTCTCAAAAATCCGGACGAAACCACGAACGCCATGTGTCTCAAGTCGAAGAGAGATTTCAGAAACGGTTGGAATACGACTCCACAAGAGTTCGACCCAGCACGACGACGGAAGTTCGCTGCTGGAAGTCTCGGCAGATGGATTACATGCATTTTCATGTCCGTACTCTCCATTATCTCCCCAAAAACCTACCCTGTGCGCTGATAAGACTCTCAGATGCCTTCTGGCCCTTGTTGTTTGTTTGCTTCTAATGGTGATTGGCCTTGGTACCATTCCAGGCAACCCGAAAATCACAAAATACGGACTTGGTGTAGTCCACGGCGACACCATCATGAACAATGAGGGGTTAGGCGAACAGTTTACCCATCTCCTGTTCAACGCCATACTTGCCAACACCCCGCAAGTCATTATGTCACTGATTTACTTCAACTATAACGCACTCCTAACCAGTATATCCCTTGTCACTGAATGGGACCGATTTTGTAATGGAAAAGAGATGAAAGGTCTTAGGGTGTCTTCCGCGCCCAAAGGAGCCCAACGAGAAACTTATTTCCTTGAACTTCCATACCGATATTCGCTTCCACTCGCCATAACCTCCGGCGGACTCCACTGGCTTATCTCTCAAAGTATTTTTCTCGTGAACATAGAGGTATATTACTTTGATGGCGAGTGGACCGATCGCTATGGTGTCACATCCTGCGGGTGGTCACCAGTTGGTATTGTGTGTGTAGTTGTGGCAGGCATGGTTTTAGTCGCGTTTCTTGTCGCTTCAGGATGGCGGCGTTTACAGTTCAGTAGAATTCCCGTGGCCGGCAGCTGCAGCGCGGCGATTTCCGCGGCTTGCCATCCTCATCCAGACCAGCCAGACGCCTGGTCAAAGGCGCTTCATTGGGGCGTTGTGCCCGAGCCAGCGGTTGAGCCAAGACATTGTTCTTTTTCGAGTGGAATAGTCGAACCTCCGATCAAGGGACAGCTGTATGCGTGAAGGGCAAAACAGCGAGCATGGTACAATTTTTTAGTCTTGGGAGATTAAATCAGCCTAATGTCGGGTGATTCATGGTTTGAAGTTGGATATCGGCCTGGAAACGAAAGAGATCTTGGTGTCTTATTTCCATTTGAATGGGCGTCTTTGAAACTGCTTAACGACATCTCCGCGACATGTACTGCGAACTTCGCCTGGAATGCTTTCAGCTGGACACTTGACAAGGCCGACTCAGTTGTTCTAATATTCAACGCAGAGGTACTACTGCGGTGCAGACAACGGATGTAGGTATCCTCGTAAGGTTGAAGACAGTAAGTAAGCGAAGTATGCGATGTTCCGCACATATTGTCACCATGAACAACTACAGAATTGATCAACATTGATTCTTTGGTTCATGGTGAGTTGCTCGGCAGACGAATCAAGAAAGCGGTGAATCCACAGCCATCGAAATCCTTCCGGTTTCCTTAAGCCCGCTACAGGAGAGCGGACAGCATCCCGAGTTTTACAATGGGTATGGCCAAATGTGATAGTATCAAAACCCTAAGCTGTTCAAGTAGGCAGATCGTGAGACCATGACGAGAGGCATCGGCGTCTAGCGCTTGGTGGGACGAAAAACGAGATCCCCTAAACGCCGTGGTCCAGTTCGGGATCATGGTAGCAACCCGCTCCGTTCCCGTAGCATCAAGAAAAGGAGTGACTAAGCGGCATTTTCGGGCGTGGGGTCGCAAGATGTAACGATGGAGCGTTTGCATTCTCTTGGCGAAAAGGTTGTCCGATGTTCTTGTCATCTTTTAGGGGAGGAGGAGGGGACGTGTGGCCGTGGAAGCGCTTGACGCTTGACGCCCGCCCCCTTCGACTGAGCGGTTCGCCTGAGCTATGTGTCCATCGCTTATCTGTCATGCGTATGTTTCGCGGTGGAGCGGATGCGATTCGTTGGATTTCTGAGCGGCGAGGGGCATGTGTCAGAGGCGGGTAGATGGGACGATCTCGGTTCTCAAACCCGTGGAAGGGGGCAGAAAGCCAAGCGCCATATCATGGGACGAACTCTAAGACGTTGTTGAGTTTGGGAGTTGGGTTTAGGTGGAAAGTCGATATCGTCACGACTTTTAGCGGTCGAATCAAAGACTGGCATGGACTTTTTAAAGTTGAAAACGCAAGAGCCAATGCCAAATCGCCGAATGGTTCTGTTCTTGCCCCAAGCTTTAGTCGCAAGGAAGAGGTTTGGATGCTTTGTTGACGAGATGAAATCGGATCGTCTGTGTGTGGCGATCTTGTGTTGGAAGACGAGAGGAAGAAGCTCAGATCTCTTTTGACTTTTCAGTTAGGTCGATGTTTAAATTGAGCTTGATGTTGAGGCGTAATATTTAAGTTTAGTGTTGTTCTCCTTCCCCATACTTCCCGTGAAGGTCCCTGCTGGATGTTCTTTGCTTCTATTCGGATTTTGGTGATGCTGACTGGGGGATTTCGGACACTAGATTGTCGAGGGGAGGAGTTTAAAGATGGAAGCTGAAACGGATCGCTCTGGTAGGGCTGAGTCCTGATGAGCAGTACCTTTCAGCTGCCGGTTTGCTCCGACGACTGAGCATCTCGGGCAAGGTCTTTCCGCTCGGACGATGAAGGCGCGCCATTCCGATTCTCCCCGGATTGTCTCTGTTGTTGTCTGTTTCCCCGTCTGTTCCAGATCATGGCTGACCCATGCGCTGTCAACATTAAGAAACCCCCCGGATTCCGAAGGGGTTTGAACGGCCCGAGAACCTGGGGAGAAGTGGGTTTCGAGTTGATCCACTTGAAGCCGGGAAGCTGTTGGCATAAGTTGTGATACGACGCTCCCGGTCTAACGGTGTTTTGCTAGCACGGGCAGGGCATTCGCGATCACTTTACTGAGCTACATGTTCCCTGGCGACGGCCCTTTCTGATGTGCGCATCATTAGGCGCTGAAGACTGGGTGGCTGAACAGATCGAGAGAACGGGCGGGAACTTGTACGTCCGTTGCACGTGCGCACTGCTTCCCCAGGAAATACGCATTCCTCCTCTCCACGGCCGTTATCGGGTTGAGATCTCCGTAGACAGTTGCACCCGTGCCCAAGATGACTCTCGGCTCTCCAGACTGCTTACTTCCATGGTCAGCAGTGTGTCAACGCATGAACTGTGACAAGAAGGCGGAGGGGATTGCGGACACTGTCCTTCGGGGGTAGTGGAAGTAAGTAATGTGCCAATCTATGAGATGTTCGCTGGCAACATTGGGCCAATTTGCACGACAATCTTAGAACTTATTTTAGATGTAAGTCGGAACGAGCAAGCTGGGCGCTGTGAGTTCGATGCGACACATATGCGCGAGGGCAGTGGAAATGTGTTTCATGGCAGACTTTCGGAGACATGCGTATGGCAAACCTTTGCATATAAGTCAATTTTGATTCATGTAGTTCCCCTTCTATAAGTTATTCCCGTAGGGTGGGTATCGTATTGCTCTTGATCCAGTTGAACACTCTTCATCGCTTCCCCAACATCTCCAAGTTGTCTGCATAGTCGGAAGCTGGTGATTACGTGTATGACACGACTCAGCCAAACAACTTATCCAAGATCTTCTCGAAAATGTTCCTGTTCCGCTAGTCAGCTTTCGCACACACAGACACGTGGGAATCGCTGGGGGGCGAACTTTGCCGGTTGAGGCACAAACGTCCTCTCATACTCGTCAATCTCCTCCTTGTTGCGGTACAGGTCGACCTCCTCGGGCTTGAAGATCTTGGTGCGCTTCGTGAACTTCCAGCCGAGGTACAAGACGGGGAATATGCCGACCATGGTGTACCTGTTTCTCAGTAAGCCCCCGACAACTCGAGGTGCAACCCGGGAAAGGACTCACGAAAACAGGAAGTTGGGCACATTCCAGTATCCGTCCAGGGGCAGGAAGACGGTATAGCCTCCGACGAAGGTCATGATGAAGGTGCCGATGAGGCCGTACCAGGCGGCGTACGGCTGGAACCAGCCCTTGTAAGGCAGCGAGTCGCGGCTGATGCCCTGGGCCTTGAGAGCGCGGTAGAAGCCCAGGTACGCGGTGCACATGCACGAGAAGTTGATGAGCTGGGAGGCGGTGACCAAGCTCACGAACCAGTCCAGCACGACGGCGGTGTTGGCGCTCAGCTGCAGGAAGCTGAGCAGGCCTACGAGCAGGACGGCGATGACGCAGAAGACCGGCACACCCTTCTTTGTGCAAATCTTCAAGAAAGCCGGGGCTTTGCCTTCGAGCGCAAGGCCGTAGAGCGAGCGCGAGGCGCAGTAGACATAACTAAGCGATTGGTTAATATCATTCAGCGAGGACAATAGACCACCAGGATCAACACTAAAGGAATTTGAGGTTACCTGTTGCCAGCGCTGAACGCAGCAGTCAGAACCATCGCGTTGACGATATGGGGCAGAACGCCAATCCGGAGGCGGTTCATGGCGACGACGTAGGGGGAGGCAGCAGCGCCGGGCTCGCCGTTCTTGAACGCGCGGGTGAGCTCGTCGTCGTTGTGGGGGACGAGGATGCCGACGCAGAGGGAGCCGAGAACAAAGAAGGCCGTCAGGCGGTAGAAGACGGCGTTGAAGGCTCGGGGCATGACCTTGCGCGGGTTCTCGGCCTCGCCGGCAGCCATGGCGACGTAGTCCGGACCGGCGATAGTGAAGGAGGCTTGGATGAGGCATTGCAGGAAGCCCAAGAAGCGGCCGAGCGAGCCATCATAGTATAGTTCGGCGAATGCGCCGGGTTCGTACCAATAACGGAAACCAAACCTGGTGTTCCGACGGTTAGCCCGCATCCTCGAAGACGCAGAAAAATGGCCACAAACCTATCCCCCAAGGGGTTGCCGCCGAGCATGACGATGAAGGTGAAGATGATGAGGCCGACGATGAGGAGGAACTTGCCAAGCGCGGCCCAGAACTCGGTCTCACCGTACCACTGCACGGCCATGACGTTGATCAAGCCGTACAGGACGAGGATAATTGCGATGATGCCACCGGCCGGCACGGCGTCGCTCCAATAGTGGATGATGAGATTGCAAGCGACGATCTCGAACGGCACCAGGGCGGCTTCGAAGACGAAGAAGTTCCAGCCTGCGGCGAAGCCAAAGGCTTCGTCGACGTAGCGACCGGCGAAACGGATGAAGGGACTCGATATCGGGAGGTAGGTGACCATCTCGGCCATGCTGAGCGTCACTGCGAGGATGAAGGTGCACCAGATGGTGAAGGCGAGGAACAGACTCGCGGGGCCGCCGTTGAGGAGTCCTCGACCGATTTGAACCTGGAGACAAAAAATGAGAGTATGTAAGCGTGTGCGTGGTGTAAGCGACGAGACGGAAAGTCAACGTACGTAGAGAGCGGTTCCTGCATGGTGTATCAGTCATTGCTGCGTTTTCGGGATCGCTTTCTCACGAGACATACCGATTGTGCCGCCAATGCCAATCAGCTGGATATGGCGCGACTTGAGCCTGCGATGGGTGTGGTCTTGCTTGCCGCTCGAGTCGAGCGAGGAGCGGAAGCCGCCGTCCAGGGGTTCGCCGTACGGCTCGCCAACGAGCTTCTCGTCGGGGAAGCGCGCATTGTGGGAGGAGCCGTATCCGGGCGGGCTATCGCGGTTTCCCACGCGCTCAATGCCCGTGGACGACATGGCCGGAGGGTGCGGGGATGGTTAGACCCGATTTATTCGGGGGATCCGGCGCGGCGTCTGCGAACCGAATCGGAACGGGGCGCACGGAGGGAGGGATGCTGCTCGGCTCTCTGGGGGGAGTGGTAATATCTACAAGGAGGGGAGTAGACGGCGTTGATGGTGTTGCAAACAATCGTTACTTCGATTACCGAATTGCCTTGAGGAGAAGGGAGAAGAATTGGACTGCGAATTCCATGTGGTATCACGTAAGAAGGCGCCGAGAATGCGTGGTCAATGGCTATGGAATCACCCAGAGCACAGACGAAGAGCGAGCTGTTGTGAAAAGAGGAAGAAGGGAGCGCCAAATAGGTCCTGCGCAACAACAACACGAGGGGGACTGCAGATCCATTTAAAGAGAAGCATGAGAAAGTCCCAGAGATCAGGGACTGCAGCGACACTGCAGCGTTGCACCGTAGAGAGCAGCGGGAGGGTGGGGAGAAGTGAATTATGAGGGACGAATGCTGCAGGAAAGCGGATTCTTTTGCGGAAAATACACCATGCCCAACATGGGAAGGGCTCTCTCTGGTCAAGGGAAGAGGCGACTAGGGGCGGAAGAAGCCCCATGCCGCACATGGCTGGCTCTCTTCTCTAGGGCGGAATAAGGATGTACGACTCTCTCCATCAAGTATCGCTCACTGCTACTGTTTATTTGGTCGGTACTACGTTGTACTAGTAGATGGTGGTACTACAGTAGGTAGCATCGAAATGCAACACATGTTAGTTTACACTTACAGGGTCCAGGTTTCTTTGCATTTAAGTTCTGCGCCGAATGTTTCTCAGTCTCGGCGGTGCCTGGCATGCAGAAAACTACACCATATAACTGGCTGAATATCGAGAGACTGCAAAGTCGACCCACTGGTTCTCATGAGGGGTACTCGGGGACTTGCGGCTGTACACTTGGATGGTGACGCCATGCAGGATTGGGACAGATAAAGAAGCAGATAATGTGTCTTGGCTGATGGAAGACGCGGCTCGAATTGGCTGTCGAGGGTGCTGATAGACAAATGTGTTTGGCTGCAGACGTCAAAGTGCGCGGGGGAGGAAGACGGAAGATAGATAGCAAAGACTCCTCTCCTCGTTTGGCCCCCCCTCGGTCTATCTTGGGCCAGCCGCTCCTCAGATAGCGGGCAGCGTCGAGGCTATCCATAGGCTCCCTCATCCCAAGCAGCTTGGCATCGGGGTCTCCGGTTCTACGTTCCTACGCCGCTGGTGGAATGCGTCAAGAAAGAAGAAGAAGAAGAAGAAAAAAAAGAGGGATTTACGGGCGGAAGAGATCGTTCAGCGAGCGAGACGTTGCGATGGACGGCTGACAGATGGCGTGCTTCGTGCGGGTTAAGGCGCTACTCCAGCTGCCGTCGCGGCGAGTGGTAGGTGCGCGAACCAAGACCGGTTATTTGGACCGCACATCTCACTCCGGGGATGCTTGTCGCGGTAGGAATTGAGATTGGATCCTTTGGCCAAGGGAAAGCGAAGCTTTTGGGGTTGAGGAGGGGGCGGCAAACAAGCAATGAGGCGCCTTATCGTGGGGCTTGGCCCATTGGCCGGTCCTCTCTCGGTGAGGATGCGATATACGCAGTATGGCCGGGGCTTCGCTTAATTGCTCCGGTCAGTTTCGATCCATGTCATCGCAATGCGCAGGTGGCTGTTCGATGATGACCTGCCTCTGTGGGTATCCGTATTGTTCTCTGTTCCCTGGTTCTCGGAGAACAGGATTGTCACCCCTCTCTCTCTAACTTTGATTGCGCTACCGTGGGCATTTTGATTACGCATCTTGGCATCTTGGCAAAGACATGGTGAGCCACGCCATTCGAGACCAGACAAGTCGGTTAGGATGGCCCTTGGCCGATGGGCGTTGCCCTCGTCCCAACGTACGTCACGCTATCGCGTTGCGATAACTCGTCATCAGAGATTTCGATTTCGATTGGATGGTTGATGGGGACGATGAGCAGGTCTCATGCTGGCCCTTTAGAAGACGGCGGCTGGCTGCAGGGAGAAGTGTGCCCGCAGTTTGTCGAGCTTCCATCCTTCTCTTCTTCATGAATCAGCAATGTCATTCGGCATGGCCAGAGTTGGCTGGGAATTGACTGCCCAGATCGGGCTGTCTTGTGCCCCCCACACTTTGGTCCGTCACGGGCGTAGGCCGTCGTCGACGGCGCAAGCCACGGCAGAGCGATGGCGAACGGGCTAGTAGTCGCCGCCCTAGAGGCTCGGAACTGAACGTAACCTAACCGTGATGGTTAGAGTCGGATGAAAATCGTTGTCTGTAGGAGTCCCCAGTCGCTGGCCGTCCCTCACACACAGCGTTTTGTATTTGAGTTTGGGACGTCAGAGTGTCTGTCTTCCTTCGAGGGAAGAAAGAACTGAGTGATGGTTCTGGCGCGGGTAGGCGAGCCATGCATCCGAGGTAGACTGGTCCAAATTTTCTCGATGACCGCAGAGATGCTTCGCCCATGCCTTAGCCATACGAGATAGAGAACAAGCGTCCGAGGTCTAGGGTGCCGGTTGCTGAGAGGAAGAGGCGAGGCGGGGTGGCATTGTCTTCGGTTGACAAACTGGCGGGGGAATCAAGGTTGCATGCTGTTAGCGTCAGGGGCCACTGAGGGAGACACTGACAGACGCCACCCGAAAGCCCACTCAGGTGCCCCCACGGGGCTTTTGCTCCCGTGCTTCCCCCGCCAGCCCTTACTAAAGTAGTGTTCTTGACCGGGACCATGGAGTGATCCATTTTCACATGGGAAACAATTTCGATCGGTCTTTCTGTGAGGTATCTGAATCCAGTGACAGCAAAGGCCACGTTATTCCATCTATCGGGCTGATAGGGTCTTCAAACGTTGAAAGGGCCGGTTCTGAGCTTGATTCAGTCGAAGGTAAAGGTAAGGAGCCTGTTGGCAGCTAGATGTCAAAGGATATGTTCATTGTTTGCGGAGAGATCAGCAAGTCAAATCAATTAAATCGGTCTATTAGTCTAGTTGGTTAGGACGTCGGATTCTGATTGCGACATTAGAACCTTCCGTAGGCCCAGGTTCGAATCCTGGATGGACCTTGCTTTTTTTGCCCGTTCCATCATTCAGGATAATGAATGCTAAAAGCTTGTATGTAACTCGTGAATAGTTGCCAAAGTTTATTCAAGCGTTTTTTCNACGAGCACAGTCTACTCTGCTTGTCGCCGGGAACGACCTTTTTTTTTTTTTGCCGTTATCTTTTTTCACCTTTACCACGTTGCAACTTTCTCATCTGACCAATAATCTCCTGACTTGTCGCCAATGTCCGCGATCGCGAGATGCACTGGCGTTTGCGCACCCTGATCAGGAGTTTTGTTACCCCCGCCCCTCGTCATGTCCGTCACCACATAGCCGGGATGACACGAGTTGACCAGAATCTTGCTGCCCTTGTACCGCAACTCCTTCGCGACGGCTCTGGTCATTCCAATCTCGCCCGCCTTGGAAACTGCGTACGCCGCACTGGGCCAGCCCTGCTTCTCGTGCGTTCCCTGTTTAACCGCAGAGGTGAAGTCCTCCATCAACTTGGTGACATCAGGCACCGTCTGCGCATCCAGGAAGCGCTGCTTGATCTCGGGTGAATACTTGCTCAGGGACCCAGAGACGGACGCGACGTTGACGATGCGGCCGTCCGGCTTCAGGACCGGGATCCAGGCTCGCGTCGCCTCGAGGGTGCCGTAGNCCAGATTAAGGATGCGCGAACAACCTACCAAATCCCTGCATTGCAATCCCGGCGTTGTTGATGACAAAATCAACGCCGTCCGGGTGCTCTTGCTTCAGAAACGACGCTAGACTCGAGATACTTTTGGAATCGGAGATGTCGAGCTGGTGGAACTTGATGTCGGTCAGGCCGCCATGCGCGGAGAGGGCTTTGGCCTGCTTGATGTCGGCATCGCCCTGGATGCCACTAACGGCCTGTTCGCCGCGAGCCTTGTCCCGGGCCGTGAGATAGATGAGAAGCGAGCCGTTGTTGAGTTGAGACTTTGGGTACTGCAGCGCGAGCTGTCGAACTGGCGATAGAGAAGACACCATTTAGCAAGCAAGAATCCCGCGCGGCAGGGCAGAAAGGGGGGGATGGCATACCGATTGCATACCCAATGCCTTTGTTCGCACCGGTCACCACACCAACTCTTGAGTATGACATTTTGACACGATTTTGAACGATTATAAAGTTGCGGAAGAGGACTCCCCAGGCGTTCACCCTTTCTTTGCCGGTCGAGATATGGTCATTTATGACGACTGTCACTAATCAATGACATCAGAGCTCGTTAAACCATTACTTAATCATCTCTGAGCGCTCAGATCACGCCGCTCGCCCTCACTTCATACTGTGTTTTGCTGACAGGGGGAAGCTAACCCCGACCCCGATGACGAATTTGCCTGCATCGGGGCCGTACGTCCGGTATTTCCGGTTCTCGAGTCTCCCACCGCCGGTCAAATTTCGCAGTACGGCCTAGATGCCGACCATGGGAGAGTGGGACCCGGCCCGACACCACGTCCCGGCGCGTTTCGCAGTAGATCACAAGGTGAGAGCCGTCTGGCGAGGGATCGTAGAAGAATATCTAGTAAACGCTGCACCAATATATGTCTTGTTCCAATTGGTTCACCAGGATCGACAGAAATATGCCTCGTACGTATGGTGCCTCTCCAGATGGCTATCCTGAATTGCAATGTTCCTCTGATCCTCGGAATGGAAAGTCAATGGGCATGCGAATGTGCAGCCTGATCTCAAACCGGGCATGATAGCCTGATTCGCACACATACGGACTAAGGTACGTTGTCGATTGCATACAAAGTGTGTGGTTCTCCTGGTCTCCTATTGGCGTTTTCAGTAGGGACATGCGCAGAGCTTCATTCGCCCAACGGTCTGTCGTTGGTATTGTGAGGTTCAGCCTGCAGCTGCTGCGGTTCCAACAGCAACTATCGAAGTGCTATGCATGGCACCCTACAGATCCGCAGCATCATAGCCTGCTTTCCCCATGCAATGACACAGAATCTCGGTGACAGGAAGCCCGTATATTGGTTGTCGTTTGAGTCGAGTACCTCCGCACCTTTTCGAGGCTCTTGCTCGCCATGTATAATAGCAACGAGCGCCCCCACTGGCTCTTAGGTGTGTACTAGCAATACATAAATCCAAGACCTCCTCATCGTCGACCACATGCAAAGATCACAATGGCCGAAGTCATAGCGATCGCTTCAAGCTTGGCGGCCATCATCCAGCTCGTGAATTACGGAGAGAAGTTTGGGCGGGCCCTGCTCCAATTCTCAGAACATGCGGGCGCTCCGACGCGCGAGGTCGAGCGGATCGCAAACCAGATCACGACCTTCTCACTTGTCGTCCGCATGGCCCAGGAGTCGTTGAGGCAGCATCACTCAGAGTACGCTGGCTCCGCCGTCCTCCGCTACGTCTCTATGTACGACGTGATTGAATCCATAGCCACGGAGGCGAAGTCGGTCAAAGAGCGGCTGCAAAATGCCCATAAACGAATCAAGCGCCGCGTTGAAAGCCGTCAAACGTTGGTGACATTCATCAAATGGTGGTACCAAAAGGACTCTATACTGTCGCTTTACCCCGAAATGGAGCAAATCAAGACCAGCCTCATCCTCATATTAAGCACAATCGAACATGAAGTGGCCATGCTGAATTATAAAAGGCTGGACCCAGCATCGGAGGAGGCGAGGAAGATGACCAAGAAACTGTGAGCTCCATCTACTCAAGTTACTATGCCTTGAATGATGTCAGAACATGTAAATCAGTGCTAACCTTGCCGGGCCGCCGAACAGTAAGAGGCTGAGAAGAATGATCAGGAGTGAGATGAGGACATTGCGCATAATCGCTGGCCAAATTAGCCGGCACCAGCAGCATCGCGTCCTAGCCACCGGCGAGGCGCCTTCCACAGCCTCCATCGTATCAGGTCATGAGGCTTTAATTCTCTTAGGACAAAGCATTCTTGAAAACGGACACGCTCCCAAGACTCCACAAGTGTCATCATCGTCTTCTAAAACCTCTGTGGAGACCATGACTGTAAGTCACCAAAGGAGAAATTTGTAAAGTATCTGGAGGCTAAGTCAGCTCGAAACTATCAGCCTCCATGGGGAACAACATCGACTGTTAATTCTCTGTCTGGAAGCAATATGCAAGGTTCCAGCGGGGGTGGCATTTATATGTCTGTCCGCGTTCCCAACACACCAACTCCGTTATCGCCACACCAACCGCCCCGTCCTCCAAACGCGAGCCATCCCGTCGCCAGCAACAGAATCATGATGGTTGACGAGGCATACTTAAGATCTACGAATGGATTCGTTAAAGGTTCTAACGGTGACAAAACACAGGCTACTGCCATGGTTAACAGTAAAGTGAATGGCAACGTCATCTCTATTGGAGAGGCGCTGAGACTGGGTCTCATTGTGCATCGACAAGCTGACGACGAGGAGACTTGGATAGGATTTGGGGACGAAAGCGCTAGGAAGAGCATTGGCATAGTGACGATGACATGGGAAAGGTCCATGGTGGAAACGCCGTACCGGCCCCCGCTCAATTTGCATTGTTTCGTGTTGGAGAGTTGCAAACCCGCGCTCCTCTTCGGTAAGCCTTTTGTTGAGGCCGTGTTACATCATTGGAAGAGAACTGTCGAGTAACAAAATAAGGAGGGTTTCTTAATCCCAAACACGGCTATCCTATGTTCCTTGTGTAGCTACCACACGTAAGACAATTGGGCTTAGCTAGGTGAATACGACTACAACTATGTAGAGAGGCTTCATGTTACCTGTGACCGGAACAACCGTCCCACTAGCATAGGCGGAAGAGGTCGCCACGACAGCTAATGGTTTACCAGCTTGTTCAATCTGCGGTTCATTAAGTTGGAATATGGGGTCTTGTAATTAATTATGTATACGGTTCTGAATCCGTCTGGCATTCAAAAAACAATGTGTTCCCTCCAATGTCAAGAGAACACCAATCTACATCTTGGATGTTCTTCCCTGTCTCTAAAGGGCTAAATATATGAAATCAGGTCTTCATAGGGGGTGAGAGATATGCCCCGAGTCTGAATAAAGTTAGTCAACGGTATCTAGGTTTTCACTAAACAGAATAACAAAAAATGAGCCACTAGTTAAACTTACCCGACAATGATATAGCAGGCACACATCAGGGCCCCCTTCAAACCGCTCGTTCGTAAGATGCTGCTCGCATCGCTCAACGTCAAGAAGTTGACCAAAAGAGCCGTGCCCAAGAGTGCGGCCACTTCAAACAGGCTGAAGCTCAGAGAGAGCTCGCGATGCATGATCCAGCCCGCAATGACGGTCAAAGGAGCCACGCAAAGCGCAATCTGGATGGATGAGCCGATGGCAACAGCGATTGCAAGATCTATCTTCTCCCTGGTCGCGACAGTGACGACTGTGACGTACTCGGCCACATTCCCCACGACGGGCAGGATGATCAGGCCGATGACGGACTCAGAGAGGTGGCCTTGGCGCGTCACCTCGTCGATGGTGCCCACGAGGAACTCGGCACACATGGACATCAGGGCGGAACTAATCGTCAACAACAGGACGGACAGCATCCTCTCACCGAGGGGTCGCCGCACGCGTGTGCTTCCCACTCGGACGTTGTCGAGGTTCGCCCGGCTGCTTCGTAGCGTGTGTAGGCTCGCAAGGCCGGATCCCACCAATCTTACGCGGTTTGCAGATGTCGCTACTGAATTTCGACCCATGCCGCCATGACCCGATCCATTCGTCGCATGTGAGCGGGATCGGTTGCGTGAACGCATCGGGGGGTCGTAAAGAATCGTCCGACTGGCGCGAGCGGTGGGTTTCTGGCTCTTTCGAACCCCGGCCTCTTCGTCATCGTTGGAGCCGGGGTCAGACTCGGAAATTCTTACGTCCCCTAACTCGATATGAGTTCCAGCACAGCTTGAGGCAGTACTCCGCGCATCTTCGTCTGCGCAACGTGTGGTGCGTGGTGGAGGTGTAGACAGGTGTGATGATGAGGGCCGGTCAAGATGCGGCATAGTCTCGGTGTCAACCATTTCCAACGAAGCAGGACGGTATGAGTTTGCAATTGCGTGCGTTCTCAACTCATGCACGAAATACAAGATGTAAATGAGCAACACCATCAACGACGAAGCTCTGCTCATTCGCAGTATCGCAGTGTCACCTCCCTCGACTCCACGGAATGTATAGTTGAAGGCGGCCTGTGATTATTAGCTAATGCTGAGGAATAAAGCGAGAAAGCACTGTCGGACTGACTGGGATCAGAAACACGAATACTGATACGAACAACAGGCAACTCAAAAGTTGTGTTTCAGCTGTGTTCAACACCGGGTCATCATGAGTGAGGCCACTGACGCAGAGAGCGGTCCCAAGAATTGGCAGGAGATTGACGAGCACCGAGCCCAGGATTGAGGCCTGGACGATATGAACCTTATGATGCTTCAGGGCGACACTGTCGGGGTTAGTATGGCTGCTACGTGTGAGAGTACGCGCTTGGGTCACTCACAGGCTAGAGAAATTCCGCAAAGTCAGTCTAGATCGAGAGGCGAGAAATAAGACGAGCTCGAGACGTACAATAGAATCAGCTCGACAAGATTACCCAGACTGATGTTCAAGAATGCTCCAATTGTGTCCCCAGCATCATCGGCAATTTTCTCGGTTGCTTCGGTCAGGAGGGATGACAGCGGTACGATGGCGATGCTGTTCGTGATGAAAACCACCATCGGGCTTGCATTGGATAGGAATGCCCAGAGGCCGACAGGGACGAAGGCCAGAAGGCCATGCATCCAGGAGGAAAGCATCGTGTCCCGAACGGTTTGCAGGGCTGACAAAAACCTTTCCAGTTGGATTCGAGGTCGAGTTTCGACGAGTAAGGCAGAGTTCGCGGTCAGACTCTCAGTCGCATGAGGGCCGGCACACCCGGAACACCTTGCCTCGCCAGCACAACCGACTGGCCGGGTGGAGAAGCTATCCGATCGCGACAAGAAATCTGCCCACATTAGCGAAAGCCTCATTCAATTGCAAGACTGACAGAATCCAGGAATGAAGAGCGTACATGGACTTTGGGCATCAGGACGTGGACATGGAGAGCGCCGCACATCAGATGTTTCTCCGGCTGCTATCAGTTCTCGCCCATCAGCGTTCAAGGCAGTAGAACCGATGGCTTGCATCCTGACAAACTGGTCATTCTCGTCGTCGATAGTGCTTTGCCGCGGCCGATCATTGCTTGTTGACCTCTCAAGGTCGTGTTCCGTGGATGAGCAGGCCGCCAACAGCAGCAGGACGAGCGAGGACGATCAACAAGAGATCAAGAAATGCACTTCGAGGCATACGGCGGTTTTTATGGCTGCCTTCATCAGTCCGGGAAGCAAAAGCCCGCACATCCTTAGTTCTGCTTCGTCCTGAAACTGGCATGAGAGTTCATGCTGTTGAGATCCTCCAATATTGTATCCTGCTATCTGATGATGTAGCTCTAACATGCAACGGATTGCTTGGCGTTACTTTGGGCTTCCGATGCCGCCAACTGCTGGTCTAACCAGTTTTATCGTATTGGCTTGTGCGGCCTCTCGATTTTTGCCTCAATTGGTTGCGTGGAACATTCCACCCAACTTTTTAGTTTTGGGCAAAAGACGTGGCTTCCAGTATCCAATGCTGCTTGGCCCGGGCTTAACACTTTTTATAACAGATGTTTCTGTAAGTCGTCTTAACTGGGCCGAGGTATAATCAGAAAGTAATAGGTGTAGGAATTACCAGGTAGGCCACTTACAAGGATCCTGGCACAGGCCTCCGGCTCTGTACACCTCATCTCTTCTCGGCGCTCCTGTTGGCTATCTATCTCTCTTTATGTTTTGAACAAACCTACGCCGTTGTGTGCCCGGTGCTACTGATGATTTGTTTTGCGTCCTGTCAACACCAAGGTCAACAGCCTTGTTAAGACAGGAGAGCGCCAGCGCACCAGGTCGTCGCGAGACATGCGCTCATACTGACTTGACCATATTGACTGTCACGAACCAACCAGTCTTCGTCATCGTGAATACAAACCCCCCGAAGGACAAGTTGCTGTGGCACAGCCACTACTTGCTTTTTCTTGGCAACAGTCAACAGCTGTCGCCCGTCGCCATGTTCTTCATCACCACTTTTGCTCGTTGGAGATTGAGTGCCAATGAGCGGTGTGGTCAGCGGCTGAGGTCTCCAACCCCGCGCAAACAGGGATAAGGGGCCCAGTGACAGAAGTGGTGAACCAGAGTGAGCCAGTAGAGTGGTCGCGACATTCACTGCCTCCGCAGCTCAATAAGGTGACGTCAATCCACTTTGAGCCCGCTGCCAAGGCAGGAATATTGACGCCCCCTCGAAAGTCTGGGCATCAAAAGCATACGATACGCTGCTCTCCTTCTCCGAGGGCGGTCAGGCTCCAGTTCCACGAACCCCCGTCACGATCCACCTTTAAATAGAGAAAGGCCGCCGACCCACAGGCTTGTTTGGTGATAAGTTTATTATATCTCCGTCCACCAGGCCCAGGCCCTTTTCAGTCTGTGTCCTCAAGTTCCAATCTTCCCTTCCAAGTTCAAGCGGTCATTACACATCCTACCCTCATATTCACATCATGGCATCACTTGTCGACACCTTAACCGCCTCCGGAGGCACAGAATCCGCAGGTGAGGCTCCCAGCTCTCGGACTAGGCCCTGCCAAGTCCAACAGACTTACACGTTAACTTACACGTGAACAGGATTTCTCAACGACATCATCGCCCAGCTATGGCCCAACATCAATGTTGCTGGGTGCAGGATGGTGAAGGAGATAGTTGAGCCCATGTTTGCTTCCATGCTCCCCGGCCCTCTGGCTACGCTTCGTTTTGTCAAGCTGGACCTCGGGCATGTACCGATGAGGATCTCAGAAGTGGACGTCCACAAGACCGAGAATGGTGGCATCAAGCTTGACATGAACGTCACCTGGGAGGGAAAGAGTGATATTGAGCTGGATGGCAACATGGTCCCCAAGATCGTGAGTGTGCAGCCATCAAGACCTTACATACGCATTCACTAAACTCAATGGCAGGGTATCGAGCACATTCATCTGGACGGCAGACTTTCTATCCTGCTCGCCCCTCTAACAAATATCATTCCGCTGGTATGAGATAATTGCAGTTCCGGTTTCCTCGAGCACGACATGCTGACGCTAGACACAAGATTGGAGCTGCACAAGTCGCCTTCATCAACCCACCCACATTGAGGCTCGACTTCACCAACGCTGCCAACATTGCCGACTGTTTCCTTATCGACAAGGCAGTCCGCAAGGTCATCCTCAGCGTCGTCGCCTCCATGGCTGTTCTCCCTAACCGCTTCCTCGTCAAGCTTGATTCTAACAACGACTACTTCAAGACCTATCTGCACCACCTCGGTGTTCTGCGATTGACCGTTGAGAGGGCGACCGGCATCAGCGGTCCCAAGAAGAGCGGTGCAAAGAGGTTGCTGTCTAAGATTGTCAAGGACATTCCTGACTGCTACTGCAAGGTCAATGTCGGTGCCGAAGAGGAGTGGCGTACCTCGGTCAAGAAGAACGACCACGACCCGGAGTGGAACGAGACGCATGACTTCCTCATCGCGGACCACGATCAGGCCATCGTAATCGATGTCCAGGACGACGATCTCGGCGGCGACGACGACATCGGTATTAGTTCGACCACTGTGAAGCAGGTCCTGCTTAACGGCGGCAGGCAGGAGCTTGCACTCACCCACAAGGGCGAGCCCACCGACGCCAAAGTGACGCTGCACGCAAAGTTCTACAACTTCGTCTCCGACGCCGGCGTGATCAACGCGGAGCAGAGCCAAGGCGAGGGCCAAATCTGCGGGCTTGCCACGGTGCTGGTCGCCAGCGCCCTCGGGCTCCAGGGCCAGCGCGACGAGTTGAACCCCAGCGTCAAAGTCTCGTGGGGCGCGAAGGAGTTCCAGACGCCGGCCAAGACGTACAGCCCAGGAACGGACATTTTCAACCCGTCCTTCGACACGGCGTTCAAGATTCCTGTTACGGCGGATATGCTCGCCAACCCGGCGAGCTTCAGGATTGCGCTGCTGAACAAGACCGACGAGACCGGCGCCGTCGAAATACCCTTCTCAGATGTGCTGCAGGCCCCCGGTCTGCTGAAGGAGGAGGCTTTCGACGTTGGCTCCGGCGCAACTGTCAGAGCCAGCATCTCTCTGCGAGGGCTGCAGTTGGCTCAGTGAAGTAATCTTCCACACTGTGAAGGTTAAAATCCAACCTGTTGAAATCTACTCCGCAAGTCTGGTTGCAGGGTTGCATGAGTACGAACATACGATCGCATGACGAGGCAACTGCTTGGAACATACGATAGCGTCATCTGAACTTTAAAGCGTGCTTGGTCGGAACTTTCGTAAATACACAAAAATTGAACAAATCATTCCAATGAACTCAACTTCTCTGCCCAGGATGTCCGGCAATGAAACACAGGAAGTATTGTTTGCAGAAGAATACGATCGTCTTGTGTCTCTCATGACCTTTTCAGATTCCAGTATTCCGTCTGACTCCTTGACACGCTTTTGATCGAGCTGCAGTCAAGCTGACGACTGACATCGACTAAGTCAAGCTTCGTGTTGTTGCGAGACATTCGACGGTGAATATATTGATCAGCCGCGTTTTAAGGACGTAAAGTAAGGCAGGAATCGAGGGGCAAACTCGACTAAGCAGAGGGCTGAGACCTTATCGATTCCCGTTCAGATCAAGATTGGGGATAAAGTAGACTGCGTTGACTGCGTATTGAACCAGCCAGACGCTGAGATATGCGCGCCTTCCAAGGAAACGCCAATGTATCTCTGAGGAACGACGGCCCGGAAATGATCACCACAGAACGTGAAGTGCCTTGTCCCCAGCGAAACTGTGGCACTCGGCCGATTAAGCTACAGAGCATGTCACTGCCGCTGTGGCTCAGTGGAGTAATACTTATGAACTTCATCGGCACCAGTGCGTTCATCCGCCACAACACGCAGGCGTCGGGCCAGCTGTCACCGACATTTCGTCGCTCCACGAATCATCCTTGTTTCATCCCGCCGTGGGAACTCTCCCCCTCCATTAACATCGCGTCCTGGGCATTCGGGCAACCACCAGCACCACATGGTCTTGGGGCGGAGGGCAGTACTTAACTACATACCTGGGGAGACAGTTGTTATCGACAATGAAGAGGACAAAAGCGGACTCATCACTTCCCGGCTTAGCTTGTCCTAGCACCGGCTGACATACCTGACCATGACTTCTCTATCCGACTTTGACGAGTCCATCAAGGGCGCTCTGCCATCCGACTTCACCTGGGGGTTCGCGACGGCCGCCGCTCAGGTCGAAGGGGCCTGGAACAAGGACGGGAAAGGCGTCTCCATCTGGGACACCTTTGCCCATACGCCGGGCAAGGTTAAGGATGGTAGCACTGGCGATGACGCTGTGCGGTCCTACGACCTCTACAAAACCGACGTCGCCCTCATGAAGAAATATGGCGTCGGCGGCTACCGCTTCTCGCTATCATGGTCGCGTATCATCCCGCTGGGCGGTAAGGATGACCCTGTTAACGAGGCCGGCATTACGTACTACAACCGACTTATCGACGAACTACTCGCGAATGGCATCACACCGTTCGTCACCCTGTTCCACTGGGACACCCCGCAAGCGTTGGAAGACCGGTACGGCGGCATGCTGGACAAGGAGAAATACACACCTGACTTCATCCGCTACGCCCGTGTCTGCTTTGAGCGCTTCGGCGACCGCGTCAAGAACTGGATAACCTACAACGAACCTGGGGTGTACACCCTCGCCGGCTACGCGGCGGGAGTTCACGCGCCCGCGCGCTCCAGCTTCCGCGAGCTCAACGAGGAGGGCGACTCGAGCACCGAGCCCTTCATCGTCGCTCACACGGAGCTCATCTCCCACGCGCACGTCGCCGCCATGTACAAGAGGGAATTTCAGCCGACGCAGCAGGGCAAGATCATGATCACGCTGCACGGCAACTGGTCCGAGCCGTGGGACGAATCGGACCCGCTCGACGTCGAGGCTGCCGAGCGCGCGCGTGAGTTCGAGATCGCGTGGTTCGCCGACCCGCTGTATAAGACGGGCGATTACCCGGCTTCGATGCGCGCGCAGCTAGGCGACCGGCTCCCGCGTTTCACACCCGAGGAGAGCAAGCTCGTTCTCGGTAGCTCCGAGGTGTACGGCATGAACTCGTATTCTGCGTTCTACGTGCGGCACCGCGATGGCCCGGCTGATATCAACGACCACAAGGGCAACATCGAGCAGTTTGACGAGAACAAGCAGGGGGCGCCGCGCGGGCCGATGAGCGACACATATTGGCTGCGCACCACGCCGTGGGGGTGGGCGAAGTTGCTGCGCTGGATCTGGAACCGGTACGGGGTGCCAATCTACATCACTGAGAACGGCACTACGGCGCAGGGCGAGCACGATTGGAAGCCCAAGGGGCCGGACGATGTGCTCGAGGACCCCTTCCGCATTGACTTTTACAAAACCTACCTGACAGAAGTCGCAAAGGCGTCGCAGGAAGGCGTCGTCATCAAGTCGTATTTTGGCTGGACCTTCACCGACAACTGGGAGTGGGCGGCCGGGTTCTCCGACAGATTTGGCGCGACATGGATCGATTTCGAGAGCCCCGAGAAAACGCGGTACCCGAAGCGGTCAGCGCTATTCCTCGGGGACTTTTTCAAGCATTTGATACGTGAGGAATGATTGAAACGAGCAGCTAGTTAGTTATGCATAAATGTCTGTCCGGTGGTTGAAATGATCTCTGCGGTGTTACTATATGATTATTTTAGTGCGGTCATGAAGACCTTGAAATCGACACCCATGATCATAAAACCACTCAAGTATGAGTTAACGAGTCAGGCCTTCCTCCCCTCCCTTCCCTGTAAAATAGACAAAAGAAAATCATTTGAGGGAGATGTCAAAAAGAACATTGAAGGGAAGAGATCATGCCTCGAGGGCGAATCGAACGCCCGATCTTCTCATTACGAGTGAGACGCTTTACCACTGAGCCACCAAGGCTTGCAGATCCTTGCCCAATGACTCGCTGTCTAATTCCATGTACCGTAAAATGCATATCGTTGTGGGCAACTTGTTCAGCAACAGGATGAGGTCAAGAACTTGTAGTTCAACGAAATCGAACTGAATGTTGGTTTTCCGGTTGCGAGGTCTTGGCCTGTAATAGCAAGTAGAATATTGCGAAACCTTAAAAAATAGCGCTACTAAACCCTGCTCGATGACTTCGGATGACACGAGAGGGACTGAAAGCCTAACGGAAAGTTACTTGCGCTCGCCGGAGTTTTCGTCCAAACCGGTTTCTTCTCACTTTTTTTATTTCAAGTGTTGCCATGTTTTTATACAAATACCATTTTCAAAGGAAATATCTCCTATAGTACTAGTAATGGCCCGGATGGTGACATGACAGAAGCTATTCACTCGTCACACTTCGCCTCAAAAGCTCCGAGGTGAGGCTTATGTATTCTAGGTTCTTCTATAACTCTAGTCCTTGACCTTTCCAGCTTCAGTCACCTTGACCCAGAACTCGTCCTGCATGAACAGGTTGTAGTTGACACTGTGCCACGGCTTAGCGGGGTTGATAATCTGAAAGTCGAAATTGCGAAGCAGCTGGTGTAAAGGCTGGTTAGCATCAAGTGTATGCACACGCTTCGGTAATAAATTTGTGCAAGACGTACCTCGACAAACACTTTGTTCAGCTCAAGAAACGCCACGCTCTTGCCTGCGCAGCCCCATCTCCCGTATCCAAACGCCAACTCCGTGGTCTTCTGCATCTTATCTCTCGTCGCCGCGTCCGCCTCGATCCATCGTTCCGGCCGGAAGAGATCCGCGTCCTTTCCGAAAACGTCGGCGCGCCGGAGCGTGCCCCAGACGTTCTGCGAGATGCGTGTTCCTCCCGGTACGAACTGGCCGTTGATGGTGTCCCCTTTTGCCGGTACCTCCTTGGCGCAGAGGCCGGTGAAGGGGGCGTTCATGCGGAGACCCTCGTAGATGATGGCCTGTCGGCGTTAGAGAGTGTTGTTCTGACTGAAATGTGCCGACTATTACCTGAAGATAGGGCAGCTTCTTGCCCTCATCGTATGTGATGGGCGATGAAATTCGTCCGTCGCTGATCGCCGTGTTGATCTCCTCTTTCAATCTTTGGTATGCGTTGGGAGAGGTGATGGTGTATAAGAAAGTCGTGCGTATAGCAGTGGCAGTCGTATCGGAGCCGGCGCTGATTTGGAAGAGGACTTCTGTTTCACACTCGTTCTGGGCGACACCATGGCGGACGAAGGCGCCCTTGCGCTTCTTTTAGCTACACGTCGACAGAAAAGGACAAATACAACTGACCAGCATGTCGTGCTTGTCTTCGGCGCCAGCATCGAACCGCTTCGCGACTACCTCCTTTGCAACTCTGCGACACTGTCAGCAACACAATCATTCAGCACCGAGGTTTAACGAACCCCATCAACTTTCCCAGTCCGCTCTGATCGGTGTGCTTCGGCCCCAGCGTCCCTAGGACGAAGCGAGAGAACACAATCTTGGCCAATAGAGGTACTTCTCCGCAAAGCTGCAAGAATGGGATAGCCGCCTCTGTCGTGCCAATGTAGTTGAACACGTCAGAGTCCGTAGCCAGGTACCCAAACTCCTCCCCGTACGCAATCTTGGTGATCGTGTCTAGTGTTAGGAACTGTGTCACCTTGCCCAGGTCCATGGGCTTTAGCTCGTCGCGGGTAGAGATGTACTTTCGGCGAATGAGGTCCACTGCGCCCGCAATCTGCGAGTTGACGCCGTCCTCGAGCGCGAGGTTCTCTTTGCCAGCGTAACCGCCCGCGCACTTTGCCTTTAGCTTGTCATGTGCGCTGACGTCACGGAGACTGAACAAGCTGTCCTCGTGCGGGTTGAGCTTCACCGACTCGTACCACGAGGAGCGGCCATAGGTCGAGCGCGCGCTGTTCATGCGGCGGATGATGTCCGGGTCGTCGGTGATGAGGTCGTTGGGCCCGATGCGGACGAGGGGGCCGTGTTTCCTGTTGAGCTTGGTGTAGTGCTCTGCCGGTCGCCCGCTGCGAGCATTGGAGATGATCCAGAGGTAGGAGAATCTTCCAACCAAGGGGCCAGGGAAATCACGAAGACGATACCATGCTAAGAAGGAAGACACGACGTAGTACACAGCGACGGCGGCGAGGAGATACGTCGGCAGTGAGCCGGCGTCGAGACCCCTAGGGAAGGTGAGCAGGGCCATGATGATCTAACCCCTAGATATGTAACGAGCAAGGCCAACAGAAGGTCAATAGTTTCGTGCGCGTTGACTCGGCTTAGGCTTATCGCTCTTCTTAAAAGATGGAACATGAACATTTGCGGCCCTTAGACCTCCCCCGCTCATGCGAGATGGAGGGTGTTCACCGAAGTATGGATTCAGACACTGCAAGCCCGTTGCATGTTACATCGCCTCGACAAACGGCAACATCAACAGGATGACGGCATCGTTGCCCATGTCGAACGACCGGGAATTACTCCTTGGTGTCTTGGTGGCCCGGCACGTATCTTTAAAGATCCCACAATGCCGATAATGAGACGCCTCAACCGTTGGAGCGTTCGAGAGGACCGCATCTGACGGTTGCATCTCCCCCGCAGCTGCATTTGACCTGTTGACGATAGCCCAATCTTGTCCAATAGCCATATGTCATTTGGATATGTGGTTACATAGACAGACAGATCTGCAGTGGAACCTCGCATTCTGCTTTCATGATTGGGTAAATAGAAGGCGAACGCAGGACAATGAGGATATTTTCGTAGCTGTGCTGACTACGATATCTGGGTCTTGTCTGAACGCCATAATCGGACGCCTTCTTGGCGTAAGCACTTGAATCTCGCTAATGCCATGGCGGGCCATTGCCGCAGTTTGGTAAGGACTCGTCAAAAAGGTGAGCGAGATATGCTTTGGATGGCGGATGAGACGGACGTGGTAAGTGCTTCCTCCTGCATATCCCATAGCCAACGTTCGTGTATACCATAGAAGATAGATGGACCTCGGCCCATCAGAGTCCCACTTGGCGGTTAAGATGAGGAGTAATAAGGGCACTTCCATTGGCTAGAAGAATGGGATCGCCAAAGGGAGCAAAATCTACGGGAAAGAGATTGTGGACTGCATTACGGGGAACGCACATAGCTCGAAAACGCCTGAAGGAGACACGTTATGCTCTTGATTGTGCGGAAAGCCCAGGGTCGGTGGAAGTAAGGATATCAGGCTCGGAGCTGAATGACACATAGACTGGAAAGGACGGCCCCAAGGCTCAAATCGGTCTCGAAAGCACACACCATCAGTTCCTGAGCTCCCCATCGCGGATCTCCCACCCCTACAGCATGCCTAGCATGGCAAAGGCCCCAACAATCTCATTATTTCTGGGGTCTCTGAAGTGGGGTTGCGCATTGGAGATGGTGAATGGTACATGTTTGTCTATGATACATCCGGCGCCGTAGCGAGGAGTCGGTTCGATCCGGAGAGAACTCAAGGTGCCTTGGTACGCAGCTGGACGCCGTGCCACTGCTTCATCATGTCGCCCAACACGGCATTGACCATGCGTTGCTGCTTGAGCATGTTGGCGCCCTTGAACTTGGCCGATGTGATGTCGATGGCGTACATGGAACCGCAGCCGCCGGAAACGTCTTGCACAATCAGCTCCGAGGGAGCAAACTCGGCGACCAGCTTATCCCATATCGTTGACTCGGCGGCGTCGAGGTGGTCGGGCTTCTCTAGGGGCGATGCGTTCTCGGGGGCTGCAGAGTAAAAGCGCTTTGGGGGCACCTGCGGCGATGATTGGGGTGCGAAGGGAGAGGAGGAGGATGCGATAATCCTGGCGGAGAACGCGGATTGGGAGGAATAATATCTCGTCGCGATCGGAAGATTTCGAATGGAAGCTCTGGCGAGAAAGTTGCTGGGAGTACCATTGGAGAGCGCAACCGCGCGGCGACACGATCTGCAGAGCATGTTGGGATATCTGTGAGCTTTTCTGTTGATGGTATTCAATTATCTTGTGCTGTGCTTTTGTGGTGCGAAAGAATTGAGTCGTGGGACGGGTTCGTCGACACCAAATTGAGTTTCCGGCATAAAGAGAGCTGCTGATGTACGTAGGAAGCTTCTGTCCAAATTTCTAAGCTCGGCTCGCGGTTGACGTCAATGTGAGCCGGCCAAACTGCCGACAATTAGCCGCGCACAGTGTTCATCTCACAGTACCAAGTATAAGCACTGTACATCACACTCAATGGTGAGTTTCACTGTGAGAAACACTTTCAACCATCCTCACATTCAATCTCACCGAATCAGAGCCTCTCTGCGCGTCGATTTCATATCTCATCTAGGACACTAAGTAATAGGCTTAGAATCTGGTACTTCTCACAAGACTCGCAGCTGCCAGTCAACTAACTGGTGAATTGAGGGGTTCGTGCCAAGCTTTCTTTCACAAGCCAAAAGCTTCATCGCGGCCGGCCGGCACCTGGGCTTCAACTATGGGCGCGACACCGTTACATCCAGCCTCTTGGCGACGGAAAATTATCTCTACATCTCGCGATCCCCTGATATCTCTCGTCATATCCGTAGCCCGGCATTCTCCCCGGCTCAAAATCTCCTCCGTTCGACCGCCTTGACCAGCAACGAGCATCCCCAGCATCCCCCGCTTCCCCCGCAATCTTCTCCAATAATTTACCCCAGATCACTGAGTCCGGCCCTAGATACAATGAAGACGAGGTTCTCATTACGGTTGTTCATTTTCCTCCAATCAGCAATGTGACTTGCTATGCTTCTCCAGCGCGCTCGCGATGACCGCGTCAAGCGATGCTGCTGCGCTGAAGGCGTATAAAAGCCTAGAGGGGATCATGTAGAAAGGGGAACCCAGGCGGTCGTACAACTTGTTGCAGTCTTTTATCGTCCTCATGGCTCGTTTGTTTTGCCTCGTCTCTGCGGTGCTGGCCTGCTTCCATGCGGTCGCCGCACAGGAGGAACCTACAGCCCAAGTCGTCAACGGCACGTATCGAGGTCGCTATTTACCCGATTGGGATCAGGATGCCTTTCTCGGTGTTCCCTTTGCCCAACCTCCCGTCGGTCAGTTGAGATATCGTTGGCCTCAAAGTCTCAACTCGTCCTTCGAGGGCGTGCGAGACGCAACTGAGCAGGGATACAGCTGCATGCAGTTCAGGGGCAACTTCAACATATCCGAGGACTGCTTGACTTTGAACGTTGTGCGACCAGCTGGTAAACCCAAGAAGCCGCTTCCGGTCCTTGTCTGGATTTTCGGCGGTGGTCTGTACACGGGTTCTGTTGTAAGATATCTGCCTCCTATTTGTTGAACCTAGAAGGTGACCAAGAACCTTTGAAAGGCCGACCCCCAATACAATCTGTCAGGAATCGTGAAGGTCAGCCAGGATATGGGACAGCCCGTCATCAGCGTCGCCATGAACTACCGTCTCAACATGTACGGCTTCCTGCAAACGCCCCAGATTCTTGCAGAGGGCTCCAGCAACGCGGGTCTGCTAGATCAGCGGTTAGCCCTCCGGTGGATCCAGGAGAACATTGCGGCTTTCGGTGGGGACCCGGACCGGGTGACCATCTGGGGCGAGAGCGCCGGCGCGCAGAGCATCGCCTATCATCTCTTCAGCTACGACGGCCGGGATGACGGCCTGTACCGTGCCGCAATCCTAGAAAGCGGTGGGCCGACCGGAGCGCAGATACAGAACCTGGCATACTACAACGCTCCGGTCGAGAACCTCACACGCACGACCGGATGCTGGACAGCCAAAGACCAGCTGGCTTGCCTTCGCGGCTTGAGCCAGGCCAGTCTCTTTGCAGGAAACCCCAGCCAGGTGTGGAACCCCCTGATCGACGGGGACTTCCTTACGGGCTACCCGAGCCAGTTGATGCGCGAAGGCAAGTTCGTCAAGGTTCCTCTCCTAACCGGCGCCAACAGCGATGAGGGCATCAACTTCAACCCCAACAACCCCAAGCCGAACACTGAGCAGGACCTCTTCAACGGCTTCAGCTTCTGGCGCTCCTACGCCCTCTCGCCGCCGACGATCCGCAAGCTCTTCGAGCTGTACCCCAATGATCCCTGCACCCAGCCGCCGCACGCGATAACGAACTGCTCCGTCTTCCCCTCAAACGGCCTGCAGTGGAGGCGGGGCGCTTCGATCGGCGGGGACCTCGTCATGATCTCGGGCCGCCGCAAGATGTGCGAGCTCTACGCCCAGCCTGAGATCGCCCAGCCCGTTTACAGCTACCGCTTCGACCAACGGTTGTGGAACCGGTCGGAGCTCGAGGGCGTGCGGCACTTCGACAACGTCGCATTCAGCTTCCAGAACATCTCGGGTCTGCTCGGGCCTTCGCCGGAATATGACAGCCACGTGCGTCTCGCGCGGGCCATTGGACAGGCCTATGTACGATTTGTCTACGAGTTGGACCCCAACCCCAAGGGTGGCAATGGAACCAGTAGCAGTCTGTTGCCGTACTGGCCCAAGTATGACGTGAATGACCCGAAGAACCTGGTGTTGAACGCTACGCGGAGCTTCGTGGAGCCCGATACCTGGAGGAANNGGGGGGGGGGGGCTACAAAACTTGTTCAAGCCCACATTTACCTTGAAATCAGTAACATTTACCAGCGCATGTCTCTCTGTGATGGTCCTGTACGCCTTGTTTCTGCCCCGTGAATCTGACCGAGCTCGCCATGTGGCCAAGACGACAGGGCCCGTCGCGTTATGCAACCCCGTCACCGCCCAGCCGCTGATAAGTGACAACCCCCCTCTTGGGCGTTACTGTGACAGCCGCATCTTGGTACTTGTAGGATACGATACAGTTGTCTCCCGAGATCCGGGTTGGCCATGTGCTGTGAACGTTGGCGCGCAGTCAGTAGCCTACTGCATTACACTTGCCAAGATGCGTTGAAGATCGTGTTCTTGGCAAGCAGCCACACATCGGCCACTGCCGGGACGTATCAAGGGTTCTGTTGCCGATTTGTACATGAAGAAGCGCATATGTCACCAAGCACTCCGTCGTTTTGGTGCAGGCGATATGCGGATGATGTTTGAGCACAGGATGAGCACCATAAAAGATTTGAGGCAAATCAAGGCTCAGTCGGGGCTGTTACAACTGGGAGATTAAGCTTCATCAATGGCTATCTGCAAGATTGCGCCAAGTGTCATTTGTCGGTTTCAGTATGCAAGATGCGCGAATGGACTCTGCTTTCATCCGATACTGCAATACACTCGCACCTCGACGGACGAACAAAACAACCCAAATCAAGTAATCAATCCCGTACCAGCCCTCGATGGAGTCGATTTTGACGAACAGAGTTGCGCACTATAGTGAGCTTAATTACATCTGCCGTCTGCTAATATGCCTAGTTGTAAAACCTTATAGCAAAGAACGCTGTCCGAGAAAGACATCCTGGATGACCCCAGCAGAACAACAGTGAGCGGCCCCCTGGAAACGCAATTTTTAGCTCAAGCCAAGACGGACATGTCCAGCCTGCGACCTTCCCAATACCCCCCCTCCTCCGTGCATCCTCATGTCGGCGGTTTCGGATAACGTAGGTGACTGAATCATGCAATCATGCCAGCAACTTTGTAAAACTTGGATGAGCCCGCATTGCAAAAGTTCGTTGGCCCTTCCACCGGACCGGGTAGAAAGACGAATGGCCCTCCAAGATTATGAGGGCAATTCGGGTCCCGGCTTCCTTCCGATCATTGAGCTTCCCATATCGAATTAGCTGTCAACAGGGTCTCAACCCCTTTCTGGTCTAAGGTTCAGCACGGCCGTTGGGCGGTGGCCCTAGCCGATCAATATTAGGCCGTGAAAACCAGGGGTGTTAACCAGGCCAGGCGTGCAGAACCCGCGCAACATGTCGGGTGTGTCTTCCCGTCTTTGCCTCCTTTGCCCAGTGCAGTAAGTATGGCGTATGGCGCACATGGTTTTCTGCATCTTGGTGATACGTGATGGCGAGCATTTAGCCACCAGCATCCCGCTGCGGGTTGGGTCATGGAAGCCAAATGTGGCGACCCATCGAGACTCTGCAGCGTTGCCTTGCATGACCGCCTCCTAGGGTCGCACCTTTACGCCCGGGGCTAGAGAAAAGGCCCGGTCGTGGGCGACCGACGTTATCGACTTTTTGGCAGGTGAGTCGGATGGAGGACAGCCCAAGGCCCAACATATTGCGGAGCCATGGGAGGGACGACGGGTCCGCTGCTCAGCCCCCGCGGCTTGCCCTCGGGGGTCGCGAAGGGTGCATCGGGTTCTCATTGCCTAGTACGCCACTTCTGGTTGTTTCAGCCTGTTCGTATGTGCGGAGATGCAGCCCGTCGGAGGAAGAATTGGCGATAGCGGCTTTGCAAAAGGTCCTGTCTTACTTCTTCCTGCCTGAAGCGAACCCTTTAGCCCGTCAGGAGCCAGCCCCAAGCCGGCTCTTCCTCGTGCGGACTCGCCTCCATCCAGAGGTTCGTCTTAACTCGGATGTCACTAGATATCGACCAAGCATGGGCTTGGATCAAGGGCTGATACTGTCTTGCCAGGCACAAAAACCAACGCAATCGCATGAACCCACCGTGCAGCCGGGATGCCCGTCCCCGCGTGGATGCTGCCGTGGTACTACTGTGTCCTGCACCACATAACTCGTCTGTTGGGGTCCACAGTACACAAGCACAAATCCAGGTACGCGCCGAAACAGATCGCGGGAAGCGTTACCACCAAGGCATCCTAGAGCCTTGGCTTCTTCGCCCTAGGAACCAACTGCAGCCGGTACAGATTTCTTCAAATGGTTCGAAAAGGCCCATAACCGTGATGATCGGAATCACTCCGTGGATGGAGGGGTATGAAGGTCATTGACGACTGTCTTCTTGTGTCCTGATAGAATCGGGTCCTCATCCAGCAATCACAGTACGTATGTAAGGTTCGGCCCACAAACAACACAACGATTACGAGTACGGATGCCCCGCGAATGAGAGCTGGATCCTACTCTGTAACTCAACGTTCATATGGAGCCCATGGTCGATGGTAATGTCCTTTTGTCGTCTGCAGCGGTAGACCCTGGTTGTATCACTATCTACACGTACCATAGTATCTCGACGGCCTTGCAGGCACAACCTCGATCCGTTTGTTGTTAACCAATCACTGTTCAAAGATAGGCTCTGCTCGACGCAAGAGCCGAACCGAGGCCAGTTCGCCACCAACGGAGTGAGAAAGCATCAGTTTCTTAATTCCCCGAGGCGAAGACCATGATCCAGACTCAAATCTCGACCAGCCGGGGACTCCTCTCCATCATTTCACCAACGACGTGCAGATGCACTTGCCTAGATAGGAAGGCTGTTACAGTAAATTGACCAGAGGAAAGGCTCCAATAGCCAGGGCCGGTTAATCAATTCTGACCCCCCTTTTCGCCTTCACCCACAAACTACGAGCCTCATTTTGGCAGCTCACAAAGCAGTTCCATACTAGTTCTATTATGTCGATCTCTGGCTCTCCTTCGCGGTCGCAGTTTGTCATACACTGCAGATTGCCTTCGAAGCAAACGCTGATCCCCTGCAATTTCTCCGCTTCCTTGACCCATCGACGGCTTCCTGCCCAGGATCTCCATGCCCGGGGTTGACCGTATGATTCCACTCATTTGTTTACTGCCCTGCTCCGAAAAGACTGGAGGCTATCGCATGCCACGCGCTGCCCACCGCGCCCTTTCCACCCTCGCATGTTCGGCTTTTGCGTTTCTCTTGTCTCTCTGCACCACCTGCCTGGCAGAGTAAGCGTCCTCAGCGACCCCCTTCCGTTGTATGACGATTCCGACCTGGCATTCTCTTAGTGGCACCATGCATTCCTCCCGGATGGGGACCGTCTTGGCCGAGGGGTGCCCACAAGCACCTGGCGAGCGCCCCAGCCAAAGTTTGACCTGCACTGCGACGTTGTCTGGGTGAATGTATAAGAGCTGGGGCACCCGGGGCGCTGGGCACCTGTGATGATCCATTTGTCACCAGCTCCGGTTTCCTCTCGTTTACCCGTCAGCCAAGCAAAATGGTCAGAAGCAGTCTCATGCTGCCGCTTCTTGCGGCGGCGTCCGCCGTCCAGGCAACGTCCTACGCCCCCAAGACAGTTGCGGGCGCCTTCATCGTTGAGTTGGAAGATGGACAGGTTAGTGGAGACCTCCCCATACTCGGGTTTGCTTCATGAGAGGGACGCGTCGCTGATGTCTGTCGCAACTAGGACGCCTCCGAGTTCTACACCGAGGCTGACGCCAACGCCGTCACTCGCTTCAACCTGACCTACTCTCTCTTCAAGGGCGCGTCGATTCAATTCAAGGACCTCGACACTGCCGAGGAGAAGGCCGCGAAGCTCGCGAAGCTCAACGCCGTGAAGAACGTCTGGCCTGTCAGGACCTACGGCATCCCGAAGCCCGAGGTTGTCTGGACTGGCAAGGAGGGCCGCGACTACGTCGACCTGAAGAGGCGACAGGAGGGCCCCGATGTCTTCTCGACCCACGTCCAGACCCAGGTCGACAAGCTTCGTGCGGACGGCATCACTGGTAAGGGCATCAAGGTTGCCGTTATCGATACTGGTATCGACTACCTTCACCCTGCTCTCGGTGGCTGCTTCGGCCCCAACTGTCTGGTGAGCTACGGCACCGATTTCGTCGGCGATGCCTACGACGGTTACAACGAGCACCACCCCGACCCTGACCCCATGGACTGCGGTGGTCACGGAACCCACGTTGCTGGCATTATCGCCGCCCAGTCCAACCCCTTTGGCTTCACCGGAACTGCTCCTGGTGTGACGCTTGGTGCTTACAAGGTACGCAACTTTTTCTTCAAACCTTTTCCCCTTATTCAATATCCAACGTATTCGTCCTCAAAGACCCGAGGACTCACATGCTGCACGGTCTTGCATGATACCTTGGCGGGAGCACTAGCGTCTTTTTTTTTTTTTTTTTGGTGGCATCTGGTCCGAGTTTGATGTTCCACTTCCGGTCTGGCCGGCTTCGTACGCACGGGAGTGTACTCCGGTTTCCGGCCGGATGCAAATCCCATTCGTACTCCAATAAACACTTACTAACATCAAACTCCGCATTAGGTATTTGGCTGCGACGGTGAGGTCAGCAACGACGTTCTCATTGCCGCCTACAACCGCGCCTATGAGGACGGCAGCAACATCATCACCGCCTCCATCGGTGGTCCCTCCGGCTGGACTGAGGAACCCTGGGCTGCTACCGTCTCCAGAATCGTCGAGGCCGGTGTCCCTTGCACTGTCTCTGCTGGAAACTCCGGCAGCGAGGGTATCTTCTTCGCCTCCACCGCCGCCAGCGGTAAGCACGTGACTGCTGTCGCTTCCTTCGACAACATTATCACCCCTGCCGTCCTCATTGAAGCGTCGTATGCCGTCGACGGTGGTGAGGCCGCCAAATTCGCCTACACTCCCGGCGAACCCGGCAAGTGGGCCGACGTCTCTCTCCCTCTGTGGGCTACCAGCTACGACGCCACCTCCGCCGCCGCTCTTGGATGTGACCCTTACCCCGCTGACACGCCCGACCTGAGCGGCAAGATTGTTCTCGTTCGAAGAGGAACTTGCACTTTCGTAGCTAAGGTCCAGAATGCCGTTGCCAAGGGTGCCAAGTACGTTATGCTTTACAACAATGCACCTGGCGCCAGCGCCGTTACTGCTGCCGTACCGGGCCTTGAGGGTGTTGGCATGGTTACTCCCGAGACTGGTGCCATTTGGCTGAAGGCTCTTGCCGCTGGATCTGAGGTTGTTCTCTCCCTAAGTGACCCTGAGAAGGGTGAGCAGGTTCTGTTCCAGTTCAACAACACCGCCACTGGCGGCTCGGTTTCCAGCTTCAGCTCCTGGGGTCCTAACTGGGATGCTTACTTGAAGCCTCAGTTCGGTGCCATTGGAGGCAACGTTCTTGCAACCTACCCAAGGTAAGCAGCATGTCCCCGAATGTTTTCGAGCCACCCGTACTGACGTGATTTGCTTTACAGGGCTCTGGGAAGCTATGCCGTACTCTCCGGCACCTCCATGTCTTGCCCCCAGACTGCCGGTATCGTGGCCCTCATCGCCGAGGTCCGCAAGACTTTGGACCCTGCCACCATTGAGAACCTTCTCTCAGCTCATGCGAACCCTGTCAAGTTCAACTACGGCACTGGCCCTGCCGAGCTCCTTGCCCCTGTTCCCCAGCAGGGCGCTGGTCTTGTCCAGGCTTACGACGCTGCCTACTCCACCGTCCTTTTGAGCGTGTCCAGCCTTTCTTTCAACGACACCGACAACTTCACCCCCGAGCTCAACTTTACCATCTCCAACACTGGCTCCAAGGATGTTACATATGAGCTGAGCAACATCGGTGCTGCTACCGCCTACACCTTCGCCGCTCCCGGAGACCTCATCGCCGCCGAGTTCCCTAACGAGCTGACCGATGAGTACGCAACCCTCGGCTTCAGCGAGTCCAAGGTCACTGTTCCTGCCGGTGGTCAGGCGACCATCTTGGTTACGCCCACTCCTCCGACCCTTAACGCCGCCCGTCTGCCCGTCTGGTCCGGTTACATCGCTCTCAACGGCTCCGATGGCTCCAGCCTGTCTCTTCCCTACCAGGGTATTGGCGGCAGCCTTCACAGCCACGTTACTCTTGATGAGGCTCTGATGACCAACTCTGTTAGCGCCAAGGCCGAGGAGTACAAGCCCATCCCCAGCAACTACACTTACGTCCTGCCTCCTAAGGGCACCGCCAACGAGACCCATGCCGTGATTCCCGCTCTTGCCATCAACATGGCTTTCGGCTCTCCCTTCGTCCGCGCCGATCTCGTGCCCCTCACCACCTGCCCCCCCAACATCACCAAGGAGGTCTGGGGCGTCAAGACCATCGGTCAGCCCCGCTCTTTCCCCTACCTGTGGGTGTCTCGTGGCGTCTTCTCCGTCAACTGGGACGGTCAGCTTGACGACGGCTCGTACGCCCCTGCCGGCAAGTACAAGTTTGTCATCAAGTCTCTGCGTGTCTTTGGTGATGCCTCCAAGCTTGAGGAGTACGACACCACTGAGACGGCGCCTTTCCGTATTGCCTATGGAGCTGTCAACGCTTCAGCCCCGTACAGACGCTAAATTTCAGTAAATAATGTATTGTCCATAAGCGATTCGCTTCTTGTATCTACCTGTTTCCTGTCAGAAATAATGTCTGATGTATTTTTTCAATGCCTGTAAACTTTTGATGTGAAGTTGCAGTCCAACTTGACTATGAACTAAGCAGCGGTTGGATGAGATTCTAATCTTGAGATGCGTTTACTTTACGAATTATCATGTTAGATACCAGACAGGTATCTGAAAGCTTGATGAGGGAGGCCGCTAGAACCATCCAAGCGGTATCTTCGTTGTTGAGCTAGGGGACATTACCGTAGAAGGCGGACGACGAGCTGTCGCTGGGGCTTTGGTTAACTCGGTTGATAGCGATGGGTCGGAGGCTGACTGACATGGCCACCAGATTACATCTCTAGTGACGAAGTGTTACTTGCTACGTACTCAAAGAGTGATCCCTAACAGGATTATAACTGTTATCAGGACTGCTGTTTGCTGTTGCAGCACCAATAACTAGGTACTTAATTCTGCCCAATTCTACGGCTACGCTCGACAGGTTTCTTATACAAATGCCATCCCATTAATCTTCGTGCAGTCTAATTAATAAACAGTATTTTATACTGAAATTCAAATTCACTACAGCATTTTCAGAATACGTTTAAATAGGTATCTCAGCCTAAATAATAATAATAATAGGTATACTAATAGAAATAGGAAAGCCTAAAATATAACATTTTATTTATTAGCCCCTTACCTATGAGTATACTATAATTCTGTGTAGTAGTAAATCTTAAAGAGCGGATTTATCTAAGTAAAAGTGTACGAAGATGAATGAGGTGGCATTGACCACGCAGAGGTAGGCCAACATAGCAACCATCACTTGGCAAATGTCTGTACAGTCCTGAGATTACGTCGCTTTCTCCTTGAGAGCGACACAATATATCCTTACTGATTACTCCTCTGTGCCTGGCGTCTCTATACAGCCATTCTCAATATTGGGGTGCGTCTTCTGAACAGAGACGCTGTCTCCGCGCGGACAATTATTGTCACCAAACCCGGTGATATCGGCCACCTGCATGTGACTATTCACGTGCAGGCAGAGCTCCTTATATCAAGGAGCTCCCCCTTGACTACAGTCACAAGAGACTAACCACTTTACACTACACATTTTGAGACCTACCTTTGCTTCCTATTATTGCTTCCTGTTGTTGCTTTATTCACTTTGTCAGCGTTGTCCTTCACTGCGTCAACGCACCCGTACCAGTCGTACCCCTTCTGCCTCAGCAACCAGCGGGCAGAACGACTGTGACAATTATGTGCATCGGCGCTTATGGGACAAGCTCCAGTACTGGCCCACAGTTTTACTTGAATGCGTTACCAGCAGCTCCAGAATTGGCCGTTCCGGCACTGTTTGATGCGGTTTCAGCTCTGAAATGGCTAAAGACGAGACAATAAGCCGCTGGAACAAGAATAATTAGTGGTCGTCGCTTAACACAGAGATCTTGGCGACAACAAGAGCTGCTGCAAACTGCAACGGGTGGACAACGTTCTCTCAAACAAGCTTCTGGAACTCAATTGTTTCACGATAAGTTCCTTTCAACGCATTGGAAGAGACATGCCCTGTTAGCATTCTGGTGATGCGGCAGCCCTTTGTCGTCGCTAAATTCCAGCCATCGCTTGGCTGCTAGCAGCCGCTCCCAAAATGTCACCATGCTGCCCTGCCGGTTCTCGGCAGCCCAAATCTCGATCGAATTGTGTTGCAGTATCTCTAGCATCAGGATAGCGAGCTCGAGCACCGTCTTTTCCAGTGTTTGAGCGTTCGACCTGGGATAAAGCGGTTATGCCAGTAGCAAAAGCAGGATCGATTACCTGCTCGAAGATTGGTGCCCATGGTGCCACAACTCCAGTTCCCTCGACCAACAATTTGATTGTTTTGTTGTCTCAAAGAGTGCTGTAATAAGACGTATGATGGAGTCCGAGGACAGCCATGGCCACATCTAGGGCCAACAGACTCTATTGTTTTGGCCTCATGCGGGCATCTTGATTCTGCCTCATGCGGGCATCTTGATTCTGCCTCATGCGGGCATCTTGATTCTGTGACGCGGCTTCAGTGAAGTCTCCAAGCATCGAAGTGGACTTGAAGGGTTGCTGTGACTTGATGATCTCATCCTTTAGGCTGAGTGCATCGGCCGCGAGCTCGAGTGCGTGTATGGCCACGCCTGCAGGCCTCGCGAGCGTTCTCGCACATGTTTGTGACACGGATGTTGGAGGGTTGGGAACCATCGCTATAAGTTGCTGTGACAGAGAGATAGTCGGTATGTCCCCATCATGACGATTCAGTCCCTTGGAACGGTTTGATCTATTATCTTACTTGGCTTATGGCTTCGTATGCTTTTATTGAAACAAGAGGAGAACACGAAATCTGTCTGCCATGACGATTAAGCGACACGAGACTGTCAACTTCTCCGGGGATGGAAAAGGAGAGAAGGAAAGCGAATCTGTCAACTTACAAGGCACCTTTTGGTCAAGGCGGGCCCCTGAGTGAATCGCCATTACGGCTGACGGCCAATTCTGGCTTTGTTTAGGCATTGCTCTTGAGCACTTAATGATATGGCCGTAAACCTATGCAATCTATAGAGCCGTCCAAGCCACAGGCCCAACACAATTGTCGCTAATAAATAAAACGTGAGCTTGGTGATGCTAGGTTGATCCGTACTTCACTGAAGAATATAAAGAGACAAACCACCTTCTGTTGTCGTCTGCTTTGTTAATCGAAAGGAAAATCATGACGATATTCGAACGACGTGGTCCTAGGGACGAAGGGACGTAACTTTGACCTTTTTCGGACCGAGTCAAGATTAAATAAGACGAGTTCCCCGCCATCGGATGATGATTAGTTGCCGAGGACAGATAACTGTTTCTGTGACTCGTCGTCCAATGCAGAAGATGGTGGGTTTTCTCGATGTACGTCTTTGGCACGTATCTTGGCTTTTTAGACTACTATGTATGCTGCTACCATAAGTATGTTCCAATCTCAACAACTTGTTATTCAGTACATTTTCGGCCATCTCTCTAATTTGCGCCGACCTTTTAATAGCCCATTGGCAAGTGGAAGGGGCTGTACAGCGATTAGCCCTAGAAAATCGGAAGTTAGCAGACATTTTTCCCATTATAATCCGAGATGATGCTTTGCTGTGCATAACAGCTGTCTGAGACCTTCAACGGCCATCTGCACGTTCTTGGTGTCCCATATCAAGTCCGCAGTTTTTCATGCTATCTCAGGTCTCGATTCGTTTCCAACCTGAGGCTTCGTTTCGCCCGCGACGTTAACAGACATAGATGATATCAAGAAGCAGAGACAGTTTGTCAAAAATATTCAAAACCCAAGTCGATTCTCATGTCATGACGTATTAAATTAAGTATGTCATTCTGATAGAAAGCTAGCCTTCCATACGGTATCCTCAAAATCCTCCATTTGTTTGTTATGTCCAGGCTGGTCGTTACAGGTACAGGTAACAGAAAGGACCCGAAACCGTGCTCAGAGCGTCACCAATCTTGAGCGCAGGACCAGCGGCATAGCCATAGTCTAGGTAGTCATCGCGAGTAGTCGCAGGGCTGGGGGGCTGGTTCATGAAGTTGTTGTAGCCGGAAACAGCATGGTCAGTAAACTGGCGCTCCTTGGGCGATAGCATCTGCCACATCCACCAAACACGATCGATCTGGGCGTGGTGCAGGTAGAAGACGGGGTCTCCGGGGGAGGTGAAGAAATCGCGAGCTGGGTCGCCGCCAAAGGAGTAGTGGCCGCCGCCGTGGATACCGAGTCCGGTAGAGCCTCCCTGCATCTCCCACTGGAAATCCTCGACGTTCTTCGGGACCAGGATGTTATGGAGCACGGCGGTGGCATTGGCGTATCTGCGGTTGATGGCCGTGGTAAGGTCGCGCTTCAGGCAGCGCGGGTTGTACGCAAACATACCCTCAGGGTTCGCTTCGCTGCCGCCACCAGGAATCGAGAGAGCGATGGGGCCTAGGTTGACGGACATGTCCTTGAAGGGACCAGACTTGACACAGCCCCCGCCGTTGCCAGTTGGCAAGCGATTCTCAACTCCGTCGAAGCCGGTGAGGATAAGGTCGCCCTTGTTAGGGATAGACTCTCCATCACCCGACATGGAGGTCTCGCTGCCGTCAAAGATGGGAGACTTCTCAAGGCCAGTCACAGCGGTCTTGGTCCAGTCCCAGTACGGCTGAGTGCCCTTATAGCCACATTCATCCCTCAACGCCTCCTCGTACAGCCAGGTGAAGTATCTGTGCCATGATAGGAAGTTTCCGGTGTAGTGGATGTTGAAGGTCTGGTTGATGTGTGTTCCGACAAAGTCATCGAACCTTGTCTTGGCACCAGGAATGATCTCCGATGGAGTCCGTGCAGGCTTCGACTGAAGGCATCGGACTGCCTTCGTGTAATCAAGTCTCTCCTGCTTGCTGAGAGTACCCCTTGGGTTGTGTTAGCGGTTGTTCGTCTCGGAACGGTCTGGACGGTCTATGGGCTTACCACTCCCTGCGAATCTTGAGGTTGGCCAAAGAGCAGGAGCTCCCGCGCTTTTGAATCTCTCCGTTGTTGATCAGCTCCTCAGACTTTTCATAGGCGGTCTGGGCGAGAGCGGTCAGCTGTTCAATGCCCTGAGCAGCATCTTCGGCCCCAGGGTCGGCCTGTGGCACGGGTTTGCCCAAAACAGCAGATGCCGCCTGGAGAGCGAGAAGGCCAAGAGTCAAAGCGTGCATGATGGGAAGCTAATGGAGTGATGAACCAAGGGGGAGGCGCAGAAGATGGACTGGAAAACTGGCTGAGGGCAGAAGACATCGTCTGCAGGAGAAGCGTCAGCCGTGTGCCAGATATATAGGCTTTCCGCGAACTCGAGTTCCCATATGTCCCAAGCACGATGCCTATGTACAGATATGATAAGCAGTGGTGGAAGACCCTGCGATCGCATCCGGGTTGCCGTCCCGATGGATTCAATATTCTAGGATCGGGCTGTATATTGTATCGCGTAAAAAAGTGCATTCACTCTGCATTGCCACTAACGAGGCAGTAACATGTTCATGATTTCAAGCGTGGTACATTAGTACACATGGGTCGGTCTGCAAGACATCCTCTCTGGGTAAACAACAAGAACGTAACGATGCCTCTGGACTCCAGGCATGCAAATGAATCCACAGGGAAAGGAGTTGCCCGGGTTTTTCGGTTGTGCAGGACCTGCCGGGATGGCGGAAAAGACGGCGGCGGTTAAGTGGTTATGCAGGTCTTAGCCGGGGTTTCTTCAGCGGCTTGCGGCGCGGGCCAGTCAGTGAGCGCAGAGGTTAAATTCCCATGTAAAGCCGTCTTACCTCTTATAGACTTGCGTCCGATCCCCGGCCAAGTAAGGAGACTACAGGGGTAGGGAGACAGTGTCCCCCGGTTTTCAAATATTCGAGGGTAGCCGGGAGAGAGCTGCATCCTGCAGATGCCCGCTTGAAAGTTGCTTTGTAAATTCGAAAGTAATATCCGTAGCCAAGGTGGATATCATGTCATCATAGAATGTTCGAAACCCCGCCGGCCACTAACACCCTGGCATCTCGGGCTTTCGTACATTTCGCCAAGTAGAATGCCACCAACCAGCTGAAGAGAAGGTATGCGGTGCAAAAGCTCCGTTGCACGCCGGTCACGGCTAAAACCCCTTTGAAGGAAGTTCTCGCCTGCGGCTCAGGGTTAAGATCCCTCCTCGGGGTCATAGCGAAACGTCTTTTACAAAAATGGAAGCTGCTATGGCTCGATAAGCTTTTTGTGAGTCGTAAAAGGTCGCTAGATGGTTGAGTAGAACTAATCCTTTGATCTCAGTCTGAAGCTGCAATTAGTTGACTTGGATTGTTTGGATTTAGCCGGATTTATGCCTTAATGTTTTGCACGTTGTGTCTGAGACCTGTTCTGCGCGAGTTTGGTCTTGCATCATGGTTCTTCCTCAACACCTCTTGCTGCAAATATATTTAGTATGAACTATGAACCATGAACCCTGGCACTTGAAGTCTCATCGTTCGATGTCAGTCTGAAAACGACAGAGAATGGAGTTCGTTTCTAAGCCCGAGGAAAATGAGGGTCCCACGGTGCTGGCAGCGACGCTGACCGTGACTTGTGTGGCCCTGCTTACTGTCACAGCACGCCTATATGTCCGCCTCGGGTTGATTCACAACTTTGGAATCGACGTAAGTTTCTTCTCGACGCTAAGATTTCACATGGACGCTTCTAATAACGTGAATAACAGGATGGTTTCATGACTTCCGGAATGGCCATCGCAATTGCAGGTCAAGCAGTCTTGATCATGCAAGTTCGTCACGGGATCGGTCGCCATGTGGGCGACATTGATTTTCTCAATGATTATCCCAAAGCAATGAAGATGTCATTCATCGCACAGCCACTGTACTTGATGGCTCTCAACTTCGTCAAGTTGGCCGTTGGCTCTTCGTTACTTCGGATCGCATCGAAAAGGTTCTACAAGAACATCATTATCGGCATTATGGCGTTTATGACAGCCTATACTATCGCATGCATCTTTGTAAGATTACTATTTCGTGCCTTGTTTGATCTCACCCAGTTACACCAGAATGCCTATAACTTCTGACAAGGACACATGGGTTTCCTTTTCTTTTAGACCATCATTTTCCAATGCACCGACGTACGCACTTTCTGGGACTTCAGTGTCACGGCGACATGCTGGGATATCAGAACGATCAAGGGGCTATCCTACGCCAACTCTTCGGTCAACATTCTGACTGACCTACTCTTCGCAATCGCGATTCCTGCGCCCATGCTTTGGGGCCTCAACGTCGCCCGTCGAGTCCGAATATCTCTTCTTATTGTCCTTGGCTTAGGTGTGTTTGCCGTCGCGGCTGCCTGTGCCAAGGTCTACTACGTTGTTACAAGTTATGGAAGGGCCTTCGACCCTACTTGGGACTCGAGGCATATTCAAATGTGGACAGTCATTGAGACAAATGTCGGAATCGTTGCAGGAAGTTTACCGACTCTTCGGCCTCTATTCAAGGACTTTTTAGGCAGCATGTATGGAAAGGGGTCCAAGGCACCGACCGCTCACTACGGTCATGGTACGCTTAGGAGTGGGAGCCATTGGCAGACCCTGTCTAACACGCAATGGCCGGTCGATCCGAGCGATGGCAGCAGCGAGAAGGCACTCAAAGCTCGGGGAGATGTAAGAAGGGAAGAGTACGAGATGGGCACGCGTTCCACAAGCACTGTGGGAGCGACCGACGGTACGGCGGTTGGTGGAGCGGATGATGGAGATGAAAGCACGAACAGGGCTGGGCTTCGTGACGGCACAAGCGAGCGCCGCGGTATCAAGAAGACGACAACGACCACGGTCTGTTATTCTGACGTTCAGACGTAAAATATTAGTTACCTAATAGTTAGCTTTACTTTAATTTTCAATGATAACTTATACGCTATTCTATCCTTGAAGCAACACTCAGGGTGTCAATGAATGACGTTCATGGCTCGGCAACGCGTTTGTCATGTTTAATGTGCCACTTGTTATCTCCCGCCTTGTCAGTTTCTTGGCGGTAAACTAACAAAGCCGGGTATATGCAGCCGTTGTGCCTCTTTCCCCGTAAAGTAGAGAGCCACGACTCTTGATGCGCACAATGCCCCTAAACCAAAGTCTGATGCCCGCGAGGGTTTTCAAAACTTGGTATTCTACTGTCGCTTCTGCAACAACTTACCACTTACGGAAATGCAAGCCGACTCTCGAACGATCCTCATTGGTTGAGCCAAGTTTGAAGGCGTGGTTATCCGAGACTGTAAACATATTATTTCCGATCGAGAGCTGTGCCAGTGTGGCAAAGACGGGATTCTATCCTCTGAAGGAATGGCGAAGGTTCTTCAACAAAAACGCCCAAAGGGATGACTGCGGGCAGGGATATTTATGCAGCCGCCCTGGGGACAACGGTCATTAGCGCAGGATGTTGCTGATGGCTCGGATCCTTCCCATATTCCAGGGCACTCGTCTGGCCTGATCCTAGTATTGAGGTGTCTTCGGACTGATCCTATAGGACAACATGGCCATGGCTGGTTTGCATGTCCAACTGTTTTGACTACTATAGATAAGGGTGGATCCAAGAGCTTAATGTCAAGGACCACAGCTAGATTTGTCTTCGGTTGGTTGTAACAGCCGAACTTGCTTTGGGCAGTTGAGATACGAAAGCTACATCGATGGTTTATTAATTTTCGCAGCCACTATGCCACATATTCACCCGGATTGCTTGTTCTTTTCACAAATTGCTCGCATACTGGATCGCATGTGGCGAATGGAGGTTGTGGTTTGCCTCGAAATCATCGCCTGCCTGAAGTCGCATGGGTGCAACGATACAAGCATAACCGGGTTCAGAAAGGTCTGCAAGTATGGATAGACATCAAGGCTCACATTCCTGCTCAATGTAATCCAATGAAAACTCAAGAGCCATAACTCGTACGAATGTGCAAAATGTTGGGTTCTGGAAGAGATGTCGTTGCTTCTAGCCAACTGCAAAACACGATGCAACGTCTGCGGTTGGTCATTTGCCCGTACCGGCGAAAAGATGATTGCCATATGTGCTATCGAGAATAGCCCTCCAAGCCCACTTGATAAATTCCTGCCCTGGTAATAGTTCGCTAGCGGGTGTCGCCTCCATGGCTGGTGTAAAGTTTAGGATATAGTGTATGTCGATCCCCTGTTGTATCCCCCGCTGCTACATTCTTCGCCACCGTTCGAGACCGCCTGGTGCCAACAAATCGTCTGATCATAGATCTTGTGGCTTGCCCGGTTCTTGTGGGACCTTACCGAGATGTAACGCTGAACATCAGCCAGACACTAGTTTACGAACAGGGTTCGTACTTTCTGGTTTATGGCGTGACATTCGTGTGCCGTATACTGGGCGGCCCGATGTTCGGTTAACGATCCTGTCCCAGATTCGACCCCGAGTTTTGGCTGCGATACTCAACAGGATGCAACTCTTAATTTTCGGACGAAGTGAAGACAGAATTGTGGAGTACCAAGCCCGTGTGATACCATACGTTTTTAAAGTGCATTTGAAATGGATTTGAATACTCAATGCGGAATTTCTCGTTCTCGAAATGATAGTTAATAACCAGATTGTCACGATTTGAATAGCTTAAGCGAAAGTAAATTACAAGATAAGATAGACAATCACCAAAACCCTGGACCAAAGCAGCCCGTAGACAGACATGGGTCGGTACATAACTTGTGGGTTTTTTTACAATATAAACGCATCCGCAAAGTTCCCAACCTTGAGGTACCTCCACAAAACCCCTCAACAATGATCAGACTTTGGGAGCTTTGTGAGGATATGTTTTGTTGACCTTCTGGATGTTGTCCAATCACGATGCAAAAAGACTTGGAAATAAAGTTTCGAGAGTATTAAACGGCTGACTACAATGCTTCGAAATTTCTGTGAGCTTCAAGAGAAAGTAAGTGATGATGAGAGACATCTCAATCTTTGAAAATTAGCTTCGTTGCAACTGGGATCGTTAGCAGCCTAAATGTGGTTCTATATGACTTCGCCTAAGGGGCTCTCGTAGAATTAGACGAAGAAGAAACCAAACCATGATGCGTAGCCTTATCCGCTTTTCAATAGGCTTTACACTCAACATATATGCATATATATATCCAAGATTCCTGTAGTGAAATAACTTTGATTCGGTCGCCGAGATGTAAAAAATTCATTTCCATTGACGAGTTTTGAGAGGGAGGCGAGCAGGAGGCCAGATGGACGATATCCTTTGTTCTCGTGATCCACGGAAGAATACTTGAAAGTAATGCTTTCTTGGCTGTTCTCTATCTAATCAATGCGGAAGTCAGCATTTTCCGACACGGCGACTTACTCGGTAGTTTCAGAGTACGCATTCGCAACATCGGAGGGAAACAAACTATGACAACCATAATTGAGTCCGAGCTGATCTTCATTGAGTTTTGATACAAAGGATACTAAGTTTATAAATAAGCGATATAAGCGCCATTAGATGCGAATCACATAAAGAACGACATAGTTCAGCATAATCACAATTGCCCAAAGTCCGCTGACTGCTTTTCTATTTCATGTCAAATACACCCTGCTTAATAGCCTGTGCTAACAACAAAGCCAGTTCTTTTCTCTTAGGCTTTTATATGACAAGTATAGAATTACACACAGGACGTTGCTGTGGAGAGCCAAGTCTGCAAATGATACCGCGCGCACTGATGCTATTACTCGATGATTCAGGTGCTCTGATTAAACATCATTTGATATAAGGGTGTTTATTCACCATAGGAGTGGCTCTTTATCGGCCGCTTGATGGGCAGGTTTAGTCTCCTCGGAACTGGGCTGGTCAACTGCGGAATGGTTCAATCAAGCATTGGGCGCTTAGTGCATTAAAATCTTAGGGGTCTCTAGATAGTTTGCGAAGTTCGGCATGCTTCATCGGCAGTGGCATACTCAGAGCCACGACTCTCCACGACTTTTCCGCACCTCATTCCATGTGCCCGCTTGAGCTCTGCGCAAGTGTCCTCGACATACATGCGTGCCTTCTTGAGAGGCGTCATGCTCGTAAAGGGGTGAGGGACGCCGTTATAACGGCGCATTGTTGTCTTAACCCCATCTTCTACGAGCCGTCGCCCATATAGCTCGCCTTCGTCGCGGAACGGGTCGCATGATGCTGTGGCGACAAATGAGTCGCAGACACCGGCAAGGTTTCCTTCGAGCGGACTTCTGAAGGCTTCCCCGCGAGCATACAGTGCTTCCTTCTCGGCGTCGCTCTTTGGTTGGTACAGGTCCTTGAAGAACGTAATGCGACTCCAATTCAGGCCGGGGGCCAGGGCATTCTCGGCGAAAGATGGAAAGGGAGACTCTTCAGGAGCAGAAATATCGTGCCACGAGGTGCAGGGCACCGCAAGAATGGCTAAGTAAAGAGGTTAGGTTACTGGAACCTGTTGATGTGGCTTGAGACTTACCCAACTTCAAGCGCAACCCAGCATCTCTGGCCCACTGCTGGCAGACAGCGCTCAGGGTAGCACCAGCCGAAATGCCACCAATGGAAATCGAGTCGGCACGGGCGTTGAGCTCTTTGCTATGCTGGTGGACCTAGGAGATGTCAGTTCAGAAATGACATTGAGCCAGTTGGTATGTGTGACGTAAAATCATACCCAGCGAATAGCCGCCCAACCATCGTCATGACCCTTTCCAAAAGCATACTCTAATCGAAGATCCTATTAGCTCCACAGAAACTCTCACCCAAACATGGGCTATTCCGGTTGGCTTTGTAGGTACCTGGTGCAAGTCGGTAATTAACGTCTACGACCAAGATCCCGACTTCGTTGCGGTAGCGCAAGCAGTGCTCCGCATTCGATGTAAGATCACCAAGGACGAACCCCCCACCTATCGCCAGACAGGTTAGTGCGCAATGCTCTTAGGAAAGAATCGACATGCACCGTCGCTGTACCGTGAAAGTTAATATGAACCGGATAGGGCCCTTGGCCGAATGAGGAAGTATCACTGTCAGGGTAGTATAGGCGCGCTGTAAACTCGTGCCCGTCGTCGGATTTGAGTTTGATGTCTCTCACAAATGGCAGGTCGGTGAAGTCCTTGAACCACGGTGAAGCGAACTTCTTTGAATTGGTGCGGATCTCTTCTATGGTGACCGCATGGGCTGGTTTCTTGTTGGCAAGATGCTCGTTGTGATAGTCTATGAAGTCCTGGTCTAGGCGACTCAAGAAGCTTGAATGAGTAGAGATTGCCTGGGCCATCGGTGGCTTCTCGGCGGTGGTAGAAGAAGCCATCTTATATCAATTTGTGAGAAGAGGCTTTCGGGGTGCTATTCAGTGGCTGTGTATCCGTTTGAGGAAAAGAGAGATTTCCTACGCCTGTTGTTATTGTTGTACGTGATATGCCTCCAATTCTCCATAGATGGGGCGGAGTAATCTTTCAGCGCCCCCTCGGCAAAGTCTTTTTTATGTTGTGGGCAGCTCGGCGACCGGCAACTTGGAATGCATCAGATTTGCTCCATATGATGTGCTTTCGGAACCGTGTCGGCTTCACGGAATTCTGTCCAAGGGTGGGGCAATTTCTTAACCAGCACGAAGGGTTAGTTAGCAAGATATGTCGGTGGCCGTTGTTGACTTATTCTGAGCTATTCCAATTGTTTTTGTTGTCTTCTGTTTATGAGATACAGCCTATTTACAGTCCTGCAAACTCTCTCGAAACCAGAGCTCAAAAGGTTTTTGTCGTAAGGGTCACAATTTCATATAATGTGAAGTAACACCATGTGTGACTAATTATTTATACAACACACATACTTGAACACGAAACCTGTGGCGAGCTAGAGCACACAGCCACGGGTGGGAGAGATTGTGTAAAGAATGACTTGATTCTAGAGAAGGTTTCCTATGTGTGACGCGCGTATAGATAGGTGTTCGGTGAGCGTGTCATGAGAATAGCAAGTGCCCACACCGGTCCGGTGTGCTCGGTGAGCGTTGACCACTTCGTGACAAAACCAATAATTGAACTGTCGGGATTCTGCTCACTTGATTAATGGTATCAGAACGAGGGAAAATAATTTAATTTTTAAGCTTAGAGAGTAGGCAATAACTTTGAAGAGTCAAGTCCTAACTCTGTCTCAGCTGGTGAAGTCAGTTGCGTGTTATTGTTAAGGTCATACACATCGCAAACATGAGGGTGGACTTTGTTCATTCATCAACCAAAATTTGTCCATTCTCCATGGCTTTGTTCAGATGTCAGCTCCATACTTCAGCACAGCAGTTTCCAGCATTCCAGGACAGCCAACCTGAATTTGACCATGCTCTTCGGGAAACAATACATTACTCTGTTCTTGACGGAAAAGAGGTGCAGGAGTCTCATCAATGTTTATTTCAAAATAACCATGCTTGTTGTGTTGCCGAAAAACAAAGTCTTCATTGTCCCTGCTTCTGGATATTGAGATTCATCGATAGTCCTTAAAAGCATTGTTCTCATACAAGACACCCACCATATCATCAAGAAGTATGATAAGTAGTGTATCCCGCCCAAAGCTTCATTTCGTGTATTCAGATCATCCAAAGCCATTTACTAAGCCAATCGTGACATCAGACCTTCGCCACTTAAGCAATTCAAAGTTCGATACTTTCACAACATGTCACGAAGTAGTCCATTCGATTCACGGTCCATGTTCTTCCCCCCCATTAGAGCCGCTCTTCAACAGAACCCTGGTCTGTTCCGTAACTTGCAGCTCGATTGCCAGATTTGCAGAGACCGTATGACCTTGATAGGGGATGGTCGTCCAGAGCACGACGTCCGCTCCGACGGACGTTACTTCGCGCACGAGGCAGTTACACCTGACGAAATCGGTGCCCTAAGTCCCCTCAGAAACGAGAATGCAGCAGTAATCCTACCCTGTGGTCACATCTTCTGCAAACAATGCATTTTCACAATTGGTCACGACGACTTCATTTTGCCTGACTTCATGGGCTATGGGAGACCTAATCCCACTTGTCCAGCGTGCCACGCGAGCCTTTGTTTTGGCGCCTGCCTTCTCGCCTGCCGTTTTCCAGGCATCCCGTTCCCAAAGAACTATGAAGCTTTGCGACGATTTCCCCTTACTGTCCCAGAGGGGCTGGAGATACCTCCGTCAACGCACGGATGCAACTCTTGTCAGGTGAGTGAATCTGTCAAACGAACACAAAATCACATCGACAATGTCATGAGCGATATGGTGCAAAACTTTCCCGTTGGGTCTGTGGAGGTTTTGTCTACAATCACAAACGACGAAGATTCGGGTGACCCATATCTGGAACTTACGTTTAGGGACCATCTCGACACTGTCACTTCTGACCTGCGGAAATTGACAAATCGCCGTCCTTGGGGCGGCCCCATTGTCGACGAGCGTTTTCATTTGATGATGAAATGGAGCGAGCAGACCGACGCGGAGTAGTTGAGTAGATAACGAGGATCAAGGCCCTAATAGGCACATGAACAGATTTGCACTGAGTAGGTAAACCAGTTCGAAGAATTCAGTGGACTATGAAAACATCAAATTCTGTATGATCGCTTTATTGAACGAAGTCACTTACATATCTTGGGAGGATGTTATACCGCGCACCTGACTAGTACGTGCTGCATGGGCTTTTGAGGTCCAAGCCAAGCTCGCATGCGATTGTTGGCTGAATCCGACTTAGTCGAGTATTGAATCTCTCTTTAACATCCCCAAAATAGAAGCCAGTCGCTTCTTGAAGGAGTTGCCAGATAAACATCCTTTGAAGCTGGCGTTCGTTTGGCGACTGGCCGAGGCCTCGTGTCCGGCGGGTTGCGTGCAGAAGACAGCGTACAGCCAGCCTGCGTCTCTCGCGCGGAGTGACCGACGGATTTAAGGTGGCGTTACGCAATTACGTACCGTCGGTGACCGCCTTAACGTTTCGCGGCTTACGGCTTTCAGTCCTTGTGATCGGGGAGTGCTGTAAGTAGATAAGAGGGCTTGGGAAGGATCGGTGACGCATCCCTCTCGCCGTAGCTTTTGAATAATCGCCTGGCAAGTTTGAATGCCAGGCAAACGGTTCCGAAGGTGAATTGCCGAAGAGTCCCTCGTCCTCTTGGTCGACGATTGAAGTACAGTCTTCGGTTTCCGTCCAGTGTAATAATGTGAATACCAGAATTTTCTCGGCATCCGGGTCCTTCCTTTGCTCAACGGAGCCATTGCCCCGTAAATAATTTCTCGACTACCTTCGGAGGCTCCGAGAAGGTGGTCCAAAGGCGCTGGTGATACCGCTTCGTATTATGCCTTGCGGCTTTGTATGCCGCAAACTCGGATATGCACATGCGAGCAAACCTTTGTCAGACTCTAGACTCGCCACGCTAATTGTTTGTGTCTCCGTCAATGAAACCCGTAGACTTGTACAGCTGTACATGGCATATTTCAATGGTAAATTTTGAACGCACGAGAACTAGCGCTGGAATGTCCATTCCTTAGGCTTACCGGAGCAGTATAAGTCTTGGAGAATCATTGTATCAACTGATCTGATTCTTGCCTCTTAACTACTCCGACATCACTTCGACGCTGTCTACGAATCAACTCAAATTCGGGTTCAGTTTGAAAATTTCTCTGCTCTCACGAAGCACTCCGTATACATTTACAAACCCATCCCTCGACGCCGCGCATGATGCACACCTATACCGTTTCTGTCATTATGGCTGCTTTGTTTCTGGAGGCCAACGCCGGCGTTCTCTCCCGCGATGATCCCCAGGTCACCAATTTTCGCATCTGGAGCGAGCAGGGCTGCGGTTCGTCCGGTAACCTCGGCGTCTGGTCCATCACAAAATCTCAGACCGAGGTCTGCCAAAATACTTTCAACGCCCCTGAGAACGTCGTCAAGGCCATCCATGTCAACAAGCTATCTCCTGAGTGCCAAAGTGGGTCGCATATTTCTGAACTAAACGTCCCTCGGACCGCACACTGATTGTCTCAATAGTGCTCGTATACCCATCCGCCGGTTGTGGTGGAGGAGGTCGTCCGGTTACTGTCAAGACATGCGAGCAAGTGAGCGACGCCAGAGAGAGCTTTCTGAGTTTCAAGGTTACCTGCCCCGTACAGGAGACAGGGGCGAGAGTTTCTGCTTGATAGAAAATAGTGATTCTTCGCTTGGAGCGGAGCATGTACAGCTCTGGAGAAGCGACATTTGAACTCCACCGCGTATCATCAAAAGTTTGCCGATGCAGCACAGTCGTAAAACCCTCATTTGTTTGCAGCTACAACGATACTAAATTCAACATAAAATCTGTCATAATACATTTATTTGCAGAGTTATGGAAATTCTTCATGGCCGCCCCTCCGCTTCACTTTCTTTTCAGTCCCCTCGTTGTCTGATCGTCATGGTGCAATGACCTACATCTGGAGTTCGCTCTCGAAATCAAAAGAAATACGGAGTCGCAAAATGCAACGAGAAATCAATTTCTGTTCCAGGTTAGCGCACGGCCCGAGGTAGGATGGTGTTGAATGCATGATGTCAAGAGACAAGATCGGCACTAGCGGCACCCGCATCGTCATCACCTCGGCTGCCCACTTCAACCCATATATCGCTTGCGGTCTCCAGAGGAATGCTAAAACTTCAACTTTATTATCTGACTCGAACAGTTGGCGAAATCCAAGCGGTATCTCGCAATAAGACAAGCCTGAACATTTGATCACCTACCTATCAAACGCAAACATGAGCGCTCAACCAATTGGCCTTACTACCCTCCCAAAGCTGCTACGTGAGTGTCACCTTGAACGTCACAATTATCTATCCCCCCTCTCTTTAACCCGTCAGGCATGTTAACATCTCTCTTACCGAACAGCGGTGACAGGCACTTTTGCACTCCCATTCACAGCATATTACGCATTCCTCAGCCTCCGAGTGGTAGTGAACGCCTCAAAGATGAGCACTATCTCGGCGACAACTCATCCAAGCCCGGCTCCGACGCGCAGTCGTACAAGGCCAACGGCCTATTTGTCTCCTCTCGGTCGCACATAAACTTCGTCGAGAACGTACCACTGGTCTTTATCCTTGCATCCTTGGTGGAACTCAACGGCGGGAGTCGCAAGGCGCTGACCTGGCTTCTCAGTGGGTTCCTCGCGCTGCGCGTGTTACATGCCGAACTGGGTATCATGAAGCCCGAGGGCATGGGTAGAGGCAGGCCTATCGGCTACTTTGGCAGCATTGGTGTGCTTGGCGCACTTGCAGGCTACGGTGCTTACTTGGTGAAGGGATACTGGGGGTTTTGAGCACAGGTCTGCATCTCCTACGATACATGACTTGATTGCTTAGAAGCTACTGAGGAGCCGGCAACGCAAAAAGAGCTTGGGGTCTTTCATGCACTTCGGAGAATAGATCTTCAATCTACCTGAAAAGACGCAAGCACTTCATGGCAGAGCCGTGTGGCCCCACTTGGCTACACCGAGTGTTCATCCATCTGCGTGGCCCCGTACGGCTCAATCCGTCATGTTGCATACCAATTTGGCCACCCAAGGTAAATTTCTCCATTCAATCAATCGATAAGCAATAAAACTACCAATCAGTCATCTTGGGTCGAAATATCAAGCTTGTGAGCAGCATAGTAGTATCGGGTGCTAAGGCTTACCAGCTCTCAACCTATGTCTGGATTGTGACCTGGCATCTCAGTCCATGTAATGAGAAAGAGACCGAGATAGAATCTGACTGGATTCGTGCAGCCAGTCTAACACAGTCACCTTCATGTTGAATCAAAGGAAACAGAATCCACCAATGTGACAATTCGTCAACCTTTTTCCTTTGGCTTGCCTGGAGCAGGTTGAAAGAAGTGTAGGAGCTGTATAGGAGACCCACTACACATCACGAAAAAAGCGGTCGCAAGTCAGTTACGATACAGGCTGATGGATCAGTTTTCCTCTTGGACCGGTCTCAATCTCTGCGACTGCGGCGGGAAACTGGTCAGAATTTTGCAACTCATATCATCTTTTAAATTGTTACGTCAGAGAAACGTAAGCAATTTAGCTGTTCGTCTTGCTTCAGAAGGCCTACGTGTCGAATAGAGCAAACCAATGGCATTGCTCTTATTACCGATAAATAACCTTTTGAGATACGGTTTCCTTCCTGCGTATTTTGTTGAAACCTGCTTTGAGCACCGTTTTCTATTCCATTCTTTTTATTTTTCTTCCAGCCACTCACTGCCACTTGCAACTGCTGGAATGCCTAGTTCCGGGGTTATCTTCCGCCTCGCGCCTCTGGTAGTTATGGCCAGCCATGCTGAGGCCAAAGAAAGCTATTACCATAGCCAGAAGTGCTGCTACTAAACTACTGCGAGAGAAGACGATCGATCAAGCGTGCCATTATCAGTCTGAATTATGAGGTCACATTTCCACTAATAATGGATGGGTATGCCAAGGACATCGTTGGCCATGAGGAGGCGGAATGCGTTTGATGACTTCCGAGTAATGCACGGAGAATACGCTCACCGTACCAATTACTCACCCTCCAATCTAGCTCAGAGGGATTTAGATGCGGCCCCTATGGATAAACAGCCAGGGGACTGTAGACATCAACTTCTTTGCTACTTGTTGTCTTTCTTTTGCAACACTTGATCTTAGTTCAAGTCTTGTCATTTCACTAGCCGTACTTCATTCACTGAGTCAGTTGAGTTTGTAGGAGTGCTGTTATTGTCTGTGTGCGCCGTTGCCCATCCCCTAGGTCGTATTTTGCGAATCCCGTAGCTCACAACCCATTCTTGAGCTCAAGTTCATTCCTCTGTCACTTATAGTTTTGATTCGTCATACCATACCATATCTCTCCAGTACTCGCCGAATTGGACGTTTCATATTGTTTCTGGAAGTGTAGATGTCAGGCAATATCACCCAGGACTAACATCTTGTACATGGTTTTTTAATATCCATTGCTTTGTTCGACTCAGAGTACTATAGATAAACTACTAGAAGATGGGTTTGACTGTAAACAGGAAATAATTCCTAATGTAAAATTAAATTGTCATAAGCCTTGGTTGACGGAAGAACTTAGCTTCAAGATTCAACCCTCAACGATCATTTTGTCACTTTGCCAACGCGCGAAGCACATCCGCTTACTCTCCAACCCGAATCCATTTCCTCCCGAAGGGTCTTATCTCCAACATCTGCCGAAAAGTCTCCGGCTTAGGCGTCACTGATTGTCGAACTGAAGGTTGCAAAAACGGTGGCTCCGACGAAAGCCGTGTCGCTGTCCCTTTTACTGGTCGATTCGGCGATTACCACTTGCAGTAGACCTCTTCCCACGTCGTCTCGTGACATCTTCCATCGCCTCTGCAGCCAGTCTTCTGGTACGATGTCATCAACAAGCAGTGCCTAACATAACTGTCGTCGATGTAATAGTGACCGCGATGGTAGTGCCAATCCAGGCAGAGCTCTGACACATTAGGCACCATGGTGGTCTGGCAGCCCTCGTTGGCTTCGACCCAGTAGCTGCCAGTGTCTGTGAACCACCACGTTTTGCTAAAGCAATTGAATGGTTCTCCGGTGGTGTGACAGTGGGTGGAGATGATGAGGGGTCCCTTCAAAAACGAGTTGTGATCTCCAGGTACTGGCTTCGTGGGGAGTTTCTTCCCTGCGGCTTCCACACCTTTTGGCGAGAGAGGAGTGGCGGCCGTCTGCACGCAGGTAGCTGCAAGCGCCGTAATGAGGTTTTTTAGGCGCATGATACTGGTTTGCGAGGTGCTGAATTGCCTGATTATGCTTCTTAAAGATGCGACGGCCCTTGAGAACCAGGATGCAAAACCAGAAGAAAAGCTCTGTCGGTATTGCTTCTCTACGATGAATGATGAATGGCACGAGCAAAACGTACGAGGTCGTCACTAAACGCTCAAAAGTTTTTTTAATGCTGCTCACCCCGTCTAGACTCTGGAGTCCACCCTCGAGGTTCTCAAGACCCGCATCTGGTTTGAAGTTTAACTCTTCAAATGGTCTTTACTCTTGCATAAGGTTCCGTAAACATACATGCCACATGTCAAACTCCGGTACCAAACGGACAGACTGTACGAAAGACTAGGAGTTCCATTATCGATATGAATCAGGATGAAGATCCTTTGCTCAGAAACCAAATGAGGATTGAAAACTCAACTAGAAGCCCTGCTGTGGACGGATGATATGGTGATGACCGTCCGGGGGAGCGGCTGGTAGTTTAAAATTAAATCTCATAGAACCAAGGTGCCATTTCATGCCATGTCTCTTGAGGTATCTAACCAATTATAACCGATGTACCGTCACTGTGTCTTTCAGTAAATCGTCATGCGCATCCATGTAGCAGAATTCCTCTGCTATTGAGCAAGATAAGACCTTTTGATTACTTCGACCCGATACGGGTGCCCAATTTCATCAGTCTTCGCCATCTCGTCGCTCCATGCTCAAGCAGACCTCTGGTACCCCAAAGCGGTTCTCATAGCTGCCTGCGTCGTTTCGTGGCCTGCTCGAAGCGGCTTGCTCAAGCAATCGTCCAACCCAGCGACGCTTCGAGGCCGAGGTTGTGCTTGTGTCTGACGGGGAACATGCACTGCACCCGACGCCAGACATAACCGGCAAATGCCAGCCTTCACCGGCAAAGACAGGATGCCGGCTCAAATACAGGAGATCGAGCATCGTCCTGACGGGAAGCCGTGTCAAACGCCGTAGCCGCCGCTGTGGTCACTCGCGAAAGATCCTGCAATGGCGCCGTAATCCATTCCTTCACCTAGGCTGCCATTGGAGGACGTGTCTGAGTCAGGCGGGTCGGTGCCGCCGGCTGCGGCATGTCTTCTCGCCTCGTGTTTTTGTGCGTCCAGGGTCGCGTTTTGTTGCTGTTGTTGCTGTTGACTGTTCTGGCTGCTCGTTGACGGGCTTGATGCTTCACACTCATCGTAATCCTTAAAAACCGGGTCGTCGGCCGCAAGGACCGCCGACCTTCCAGACCACGTCTGCGCCGGCGCCTTTCTTGGCTTGAATGGGTTTTTCATTGTCTGAGGCGTCCGCTGACCTTCATTTATGGTTGGCAATGATTGATGGTTTCTGGTTCGGGCTGTAGACTTGCAGGTGGACTGTGCAGATTGCGAGCATCAGACTCTGAGCAAAGATGGGTAACCTTTTTCCTTTTTACCAGAGGTGAAATTGTGGGGGACGGTACCCATCCTATGGACGGTAGAGTCTCAGCTCAAATAGCTCTTCGATTATACCGCAGCTACGCTGCTTTCGGGCGTGCTGCGCCGCGGCTGCACGTGAGACACTGTCCTCATGACCTCGGAGCGGCCGTCCTGGCTCTGGCGAGTAGACGCTCGCATCCGCTCAACGATAGATTGGTGTAGGATAAGCGATGCGAACTACGACCAATCATGTTGAACCAAAGATGTTTTTCTATTACATGACTGTGGATCCAATTACCTGGTTGAAAGAGGCTATGCCGCCCACAACCACAATCTCTTCGAGAGACGATGGCTTGTCAGCTGCGTTGAGCTAAGCCCCTTTATCTAGGCAGCCACATTTTCCCGTTGAAACATTTGTCTCTTACCGACTCTCTATTTCTCTCTCTCTCTCTGTCGATAATGATACTGATAAATCTGCACAAACCGACCGTACGATCCAGAGCAACTGCTGATGGGGCAGTCTGAATGGTAAAACGAATTGACAGGACTCTGATTCAGCCTAGCAAATCACCGACTGCTCTCTAGCAAGTAATATACACGGACCGCGCCCCGTCGACGAGGTAGAACTGCCCGTCCTTGTTCGCGACGGGCACGCAGACGTGGTCCTCGTAGGGGTACACCGTCGTCACCGTCGCCTTGCCGCTGCACCCGGCGTTGGCCCAGAACTTGAGCTTGCAGACATTGCCCCCTTGGTTCTTGAATACGGCCCCGTAGACCTTGTCCGAGAAGTTCTGACACCGGCCGGAGGACACGACGAAGTTGTTGGTGAAGCCGCCGCGGCACGAGCCGTCCAGGAAGACGCCCAGGTCGATGTTGTCGCGCTTCTGGAGCGCCGCGTCGACCGGGGTTGCGGCCACCTGGGCTGAGAGGGCCAGGGCCAGGGCGGATATGGACTGAGTGAGTTGGACCTGTCGTTGGTGTCAGAGTCTGAGTTGTTCGATAAGGTCGTGGCTTGATTTTACCATGATGGAGAGTTTTCGTGTCGATGCACTCTGGAATTCCTAAGTAAAAGCCGTGCAAGTGCCAAACGTCTCCAACCACTTGGATATACAAAATGTAGAAGCAGATTTATAGTATATAAGTTCGTCCCATCTCCTAAGCGACTTGCATCTACCGGTGTCTGGTCACAAAATCCTTCGCAGTGCGGTGCGGAGTTCCGCGCCGGGATCGTCAACTTCCGCCAGGACTACAAGTGCCTGCAAAGCCCTATTGGCTGCCGCATCGAGCCATCTATGGGCTTATACCTGGAGTTTCGGCATTGATAACACGTATTTAATCTATCGAGCCGCTGTTCCGTGGTTCCAGAAACACTTAAAGACCGCTGTTGCTTACATGCCCGCATCCACAACTTATCCGCTCAATGCAGGTTTGTTACTCAGCGACCACGGAGAGCCGCACACAAGCAAGCGCATCTTTCCACTCTATACTCGCAATCCCCACCACTTCTGGTTACTGGCTTCTTGTGTCTGATCGTAGAAGGAAGGTTGTGCGCTCGTGACGGACTTACAACTGGCGGAAACAGGAGAGCGCATGATCAAACTCAGCCGCCCGCATTTCACCAAACTAGACTCGTTCATTCACGAATGAAAAAAAGCGGCCCGTCCCGCTGCGCACCTTAAGATGTCTTCGGCATCTACCAAGTCCTTTGCACCCCATTTTACGTAACACATTCGGACAGATTCTGGAGAAGCTCCAAAAAGATGATAGCAGCCCAAGCCTTATTCCCCCTTGTAGATATGGACATCTTCAACCCCAGACGTGGAACTCCGTTTGTTTGTACTCTAATTCGTGTTTCTACAACGATAGACAGTGGCACAAACGATCTTGTAGCTCATTGCCTGTCACTAGACCTTCTACTAGATGCCCCAGTACCCTGCTTTCCCACTACCGTTTATGGAACGAGAAACGGCACACTCAAGAGGCGCTTATAGTCTTGAAGGCGTGCAAACTCTAAGATTGAGCTCCAAAAACTTGGCGGTTACAATCAAGCGTAACAATTGCAGGACTTTTCAAATATTGCGAGCTTAAGGCACGCGACGTTGAGGATGTCGGCCTTTGCGGGTTATGGTAGCCACATGTCCGTTCAAAGCCATGTGAATCGACGATGCCTACGTGCATATTCTCTGGTTGCCGAAAAACATAATGGTCTTTCCATCTCGAAGCAGAGATCATTGGCAAGTGCCATGTACGTACGCTCAACTCGATGTGCACCTTCAACTGCCTTTGAGCTGACCCGCAAAAGGGCTCCGAGCTCGAATTTTCTCACCATATTTACAAAGCAACCACGGAACAAGAGACAAGAGCAAGCCGACGCCACCCAGGAGGCTTCCGGCGACGCCGTACCCCAGCCTTTGGAACATGACATTCGTGAAAAGCGGAAACACGCCGGCTAAGAGATTTCGACACATGGACTGCGCCGCTAGCGCGGACGACGCGTAGTGGTGGTAAGTGTCGGCGAGATAGTTGAACACGGCGAGGTAAACGGTGAATATCCCTACCGTCACGGACGCGATGGCGAGGGTGGGGACGATCCAAGGTACATCCGGTGATGAGCTCCAGCCGAACCAGAACAAGCCGATGGGCAAAAAGAGCGACTCAACGCACGCGGAGTATAGTCGTCCCTCAGGGGTAGCCATGCGCCGGGGCATGAGCCTTCTGAAAACGGGATCCTGGAAGATGGTGATCACCGCCCCAAGGACAGATCCTACTATGACAGCCGTGTAGATGCCGCCGACCTGGCTGTTGCTGAATTGGTACGTGGAGCGAAAGGCGAGGCCGATACTGTTAAATTGCATGTAGAGGATCGCCCATGCGAACGAGACCCAAGCCGAGAACCAAAACACAACTGATTCGGTGAAGAGAAGTTTCAGGGGGAAGGAGAAGCTGCGCCAGATGATGCTGAGGTCGAGCTGGGGACCCTCGGAGTGTGCTTTGAATTGGACGCAGACAAGGTGGGAATGTTCAATTTGGTTTGCTTGATCGGGTACCGGGCCCTTTGCTTCATTTGCTGGGAAGCGGCGGTGTAAATGGACGCTTTCAAAATGCTTGTTGAGGGCATCGCACTTCCTCCTCAGGACAATGTTACTCCGCGTCTCGTCGAAAAAGAAGAAAATTGCCAACGTCGTCGTCCCAATCGTAATCATCTGCAAGTAGAAGATCCACCTCCAATGCAGACTGTCGACAACGAAGCCACTGACCATAGGACCCAATCCGGTTCCGATCATGATCGTCAACGAATACAAAGCCATCGGCGTATTCCTGTTCTCTTTGTGAAACACGTCGCCTACAACACCCCCCGTCAACGTCGCAAACACAGAGGCCCCGTTACCGACGACGAGCCGCGAGACCAACATGCCCGGAAACGAAGATGTAACGGCGCAGCCGAGCGTCCCCAGGAAGAAGACGGCGCCCGAGCCGACAAAAACCCAGTATCGACCATACACCTCGCTGATGAGCGCCAAGATCATCGGCGCGAAGCCGAAACCCAGGACGAAGACGGTTATTCCGATATTGAACTCGGTGCTTGAGAGGTTCCATAGTTTGGTCAGAGGGTCCGATGCCATGGCGTAGGCGCCAGCGGAGTATGCCGCTAGGGTCGCGGCAAAGAACGTCCCAAAGAGCACTGTCGTCTTTTTGCGAATGGTCCAGGCAAACGGAGACTGGTATTTTGTATCGAGAGCCGCGGGGTAAACTTCTTCTGAACAGCAGTCGATGCCATTAGACCGCAAATGCTCTGCAAGCTGGAATGACGGGTCTAGGGCGTCAATGTTCAGCGGCATAATGACGGCACCAGGCACCAATGTCGCTCCATTGTAGACGAAATAGGCTCCCTCGTCCTTGTCATGGTCATGTGTGGCAGCCTCCTCTGTCTGCTGCGACCGCGCAACGTCGGAGTCCCCTGCTAAAACGCCGTCCAAAGGTACGAGGATCGGGTTTCGGGTCGAGTGTGACCGCATGCTGAGCCATCTGGAAAGGACGTGTAAGAGTATCGCGACGGAGGTAAGAGTAAGGTATCGCAACGAACTCAGAGTGGCTTTCGGCCCCTGTTCTTTAGACGGAAAACTGGAAACCTTGCTTCAATGTTTAATTACCCCAGTTATCGAAGGAGACCAAGCCACCGATGGCGGAAACTTCTCCGCAGCAGAGAAGCCGTGAAGTCCGGGGAAGGTAAATCAGCCTCCGAGGATCGGAGCACCCTGGTCTTCCCCCCTTCCTGCATCATCTTCCGCTTCCGGAGCTCCAGCATCTTAGCCCCTGCATCTCCTGCCCGCTGAAGCTCTTTGTATTTGCAATACGGAAAGTCGTATTTGTTGAGGGAAAAATGTTGTTTGATTGCCAGGATATTTTGGGTCGTGGCCACGCAGCAAACATATTAAAAACCATTCAAGCGGTGCAACGGATGTAGTTCGGCATACATCGTCTACTGACTCCGGCATCTTCGAGAACACGAAACCATGACCACCTACTGTCTGAGGTTGCACCCAGCAGAATATCGAAGAATTCTAGAAGCAGGGGACTCCGCTCGAGAAGAACCACACTCCTGCAATCATGTCTGATCGATCCACTGATGAGCAGCCCTATACGCATCTCGTGTGGCAATATCTCGGATGACACCTCCGATAGATCGGAGGCTGTCCTACGCGGCACGGTCCGCGGCAACGGTTTGGGCTTTCTTCAAGCTGCACAGCGAGACCCGCCAGCACTAGACAGGGGACGATGCAGCAGTTTATCCAGACGACTGGAATTAGCTGCCCAGTAGACGGGGAAATGGAGGGATGGGAATGCTGATAGCGATCGCGGAGATATGAGAGGGGGAGTCTTGTGATTCCGCTGCCGGCTGTTTATCAACGAACGCATCTCGGCGCGTTTGAATTGGGCATTTTGCGGGGCCTCCGCAATACCTTATCTTTGTTCCGCCCCCCTGAGACCCCAGGAACTCTTCTCTGTCATGAAGAGGAAGGTGAAAACAACAGGAGACCTCAAGGAGGTAGCAATGAAGCGCCCTTGGACTTCTTAATTCCAGCAACAGCATCCAGATCGAAACGGTCAGTAGTGTGTTTGTCTTCGAATCTCTGCTTGCGTGTCCAGCAGGAAACAACTGAAGCCATTACAGGATTCTTCAGACACACAGAAAGCACGCCATCTCCAGCCAACGAGGATCCAGCGGATGATTGCCTATAAAATTCAATTCTGTACTGATTAATAAAGAGGCCGTTCGAAGGAGAATGGCCACTCAGGCACGCCCGCAGCCATCGGATTTGGCTCATTCGACTACCTTGAAGTCCATTTCCTTTGGAACCTCAGTTTCATTCTTGGTCTCCGAAGAAACGGGATGTTGATTGAGAGGAATGTCGCGCAGCATAGCTTACACGGCTAGTCATGCACGCCGGTTAGTTCACAAAGCCAACTGCACGTTGAGCTCGCTGCCTGCCGCGGTGTCGATGAGTCTTGCCTGCACGAGGGTTGAGAGAGCCTTATCCAGCGAGGTCGACGTTGAGCACACGGCTCAAGCTTCTAATCGAGGCCGTCGGAGTTTTCGCTAGGGAACGTCCGGTGAGACGAGGGAACGCGTTGCACTGAAAGTCTTTCATCTCGGATAACCGCGCACAAAAGGCCGCGCAGGCATCGCTTGCCCGCGGCTCACACTCGCCATCACGCGATGTTGGCGAGGATGACTTGATGAGGCCCAGAGTTCGCATCGGGAAGGAACCAAGAATTGGGGCGAAATTCTTATTACCCATCGAGAAACTTCACCCGAGAATGGCAAGCCACATTATTGTCAGACGAGACCTCTCAGCTGAAAGATTATCTACCAGCGAGACCCTGATTTGTCCAATGGCCCAGTCTGGTCTGAAAATTTTCTCTTCGCAGAGTCGTGTCGGCAGAGTCTGGAGCCAATATCGCTCGCTGATACATGCGACATGTCCGACAGGGGCGCCATACCCCTGGCCTGGGAGTACTTTTTGCGCGGGATGAGGATCGTCTACCTTGTGCAGAAATGCAGGCTGGGGCTCCGTTCCAACTGAGTCTGGCTGCCGCAAGCTGGCAGTTGTTTGCACCATCGGCGTCCGATCTCACGCACCAGGCTCCAAGAAACGGTAACTGGCAGGTCATTGAAGCCCAGGAAAGTGTCAGCTGGAGAGTAACATCATCCCATATTCAAGGATTGAGAAACATTCGTTGCACGCGTCATGGGTCAGTGGTGTCGTGGTGGTGTTGTCGAGGGTGAAGTGACGGTAATTCATGTCAGATGTCCCAGTGGATTATCAAGGGATGTGAATAGGGGCAGTAGGGACGAGAAAGGATGTACCTTTCGCATCAATCGATCACGCCTGACAATTCCCTAGCAACTACATGGTATACTTACTATCCTGATGGTAAGTCTCACTCTTCCTTCTCTTCTGTTCGGGCCGTGATAGGTTCAATGGGGGGGATGACGCGACAGGGCATCTCGATGTCAATGCGCCCTTCACAAGCGAAAGGAACATGTCCCAACGTAAGCGAGGCGACGGTGAACAACGATAGGATTGCCTCGTAGGGAAAGTTCGGCATGAGCGATCCACGTTCGACGATCAGGCAGTCGAGATCAATGTGCACGCTGCCTTCACGTTGGCAAGTTGACAGGAAGCGCCCGAGGCCAAGATGAGCTATTGATGGCCAGATGGACAGCTTGTATGGGAAGTACGCCCAATGAGCATGTCGCTGAACCATGAGCGCAAGAAGTCTCGCGCCGAAGTACATACTACGGAGACAGCACCAAGAATAACGTGATTTACACCAGACAAAGTCAAGAAGGTCGTTAAGGCATCAGTAGCATCATCGGCTGGTGCTAGCAAGGTCGACAGAGTTAGCATGGCTTGGCAGCCGCGAGTTGGATGATGGTGAAAGCGGCTTATTTGGCTGCTTTAGGAATGTCACCAGCTGGGCCGCTCGCTCTTGTCTGATGTGATGCGATCAATCCAATGTTGAAGCCGACTTCATACGGGCGAATACACACACAGCCATACAGTAATCGCCGGTGGGTGAGAAGGCAGACGAGAGACAGCCAAGCGCCCCCGGGATTTAATTGGGTCTTTTCTACCAAAATTTTCCCACTTCGACATATTCACATCAGATGGCGTCATCGGATTTGTGGACCACAAAGAGAAACTATGACACAGAACTTTTCAAACTAGACCTCTGGAACCGATGACCCTTGCGTCCCATCCCCTGATGCTTTCCCTCTGGGCTCCTCCCATGCACCAGTCGTCTCCTAGAGAACAAGCCGGGGCTCCTTGGGGGAGGCTCAGTGGGGTGGGAAAGGGGGTTCCGGAGAGCTAGCGAATCTCGCATACAGTCGGAAGACAGCGGATGGGAATGGCCTGGATGGGGTCTTTTCGTTTTGTGGGCCATTCCAGAACTGCCAATGAGTCTGACTGAGCTGACCGTCAGGCTTTTCAGTGAGAGAGCCTCTTCGACTACTGACTTTGTTTCGACAGGGATGGCCCTTCTTGACTCGGCCCTATACTGTCAACGGGTACCTCACACAGCGAACCAACCTGCCCTACGACCAGTACGAGGTAATGTACTACCAAGACCAATATTCGACTTCGACCCTCCCCCAAGCAATGGGTGGATGGATACCTACGATACAAAATACCTGACCGGGCAAGTAGGGTACGTTTGTGCCTATGCTTTTCCTCGCCACATGGCGCCAATCCTCTCTCTCGAAGACGTGATCTCCTTGGCGGGGCCTTCAGTTCAGACATAAAACCTTCTGGTGGCCTTCTAGCATATCTATCCTGCTGTTCGGATCTTCTTCCGTTCTCCAGTCTTCAACTCCAGTCTTCAACTCCAGTCCAACATTTAGTGTGTCGCTTCCTGGTCTCGGATCCTATTTGGATTTGCCTTTGTCGCAAGAAGATCAGTGCCACACTTTCGTCAACATGTCCAAGCTCTTTGACAAGTTCAACGGCTCCTCGTCGGGCCCTGCCACCGACAGCAAGAATGGCGACCTTCCCGCCGCCACGACGTACGACAGCGAAGTCGGTATGTCTCACCCGTTCTCGAATTCTTCGATTCCAACCCACCTCTTTTTTTATCGTCCCTTCCCCCGAAACCGAGCTGCATCACGGTGGTATTGTTTGGAGGAAACCGTCCACTGACTCCCAAACCCTAGGCCGCATCGAACATGCCCGCGAAGCCAAGCGAAAGATCGGTATCACCACCGCCATCTTTCTCATTGTTAACCGTGTCGTCGGTACCGGTATCTTCGCCACCCCCGGTACCATTTTCAGGCTGTCCGGCAGTGTTGGTCTCACCCTCTTCATCTGGGTCGCCGGTATGATTATCGCCCTTGCCGGTACCGCCGTCTACCTCGAGTGGGGAACTGCCATCCCTAAGAACGGTGGCGAGAAGAACTACCTCGAATACGTCTTCCGCAAGCCCAAGTTCCTGACCACCGGTCTCTACACCGGTTACGTTATCCTTCTCGGCTGGGCCAGTGGAAACTCGGTCGTCTTCGGAGAGTACATCCTGCACGCCGCCAACGTCGAGGTCGATCGCTGGAACCAGCGTGCCATCGGTCTCGCCTGCATCACCTCCGCTTTCCTGATCCACGGCCTTGCTCTTAACTGGGGTCTCCGCCTGCAGAACCTACTCGGCTCCATCAAGCTCATCATCATTCTCATCATCATCCTCTGCGGTTTCATCGCTCTCGGAGGCCACGTCAAGCTGCCCGAGGACCAGAAGCCCGACAACTTCACCAATGCTTTCGCCGGGACCACTGGCAGCTCTTACGGAGTCGTCACTGCTCTGTACAACGTCATCTGGAGTTACATCGGATACAGCAACGCCAACTACGCTCTGAGCGAGACCAAGAACCCTGTCCGCACCCTCAAGATTGCCGCGCCCGCTGCTATTATCACCGTGTCCATCCTCTACATGTTGGTGAACATCGCGTATTTCGCCGCCGTCCCGAGACAAGAGATCATGGAGGGCGGCCGCCTCGTCGCCGCCTCTCTTTTCCGCAACGTCATGGGCCCCAGCGCCGAGCGCGCTCTGTCGGTTTTCGTCGCTCTGTCCGCTTTCGGCAACGTCCTCAGTGTTATCTTCTCCCAGGGCCGTCTCGTTCAAGAGCTTGGTCGTGAGGGTATCCTGCCTTGGTCTCGCTTCTTCGCCAGCAACCGTCCATTTAACGCTCCCCTGGCCGGTCTCTTTGAGCACTGGCTCATTTGCGTTATTACTATGCTTGCCCCCCCTCCTGGTAGGCCAATCCGGTTTTTGCCGCTTCGAAACTGTGAGAATACTAATGCGACGCAGGTGATGCCTACGACTTCATCCTTAACCTCATCAGCTACCCCCTTGCCGTCATCAACGTCTTCGTCGCCGGTGGTCTCGCCTACCTCTACCTCAACCGCGCCGCCTGGAACTGGAACCCCCCCATCAGCGCCACCCTGCCTGTCACCGTCTTTTTCTTCCTCAGCAACGTCTACCTCGTCATTGCCCCCTTCGTTCCTCCTGAGGAGGGTCAGAGCGTCTACAAGAGCCTGCCTTACTATCTCCACTGCGTTGTCGGCATTGCCATCATCGTCGCCGGTGGTCTGTACTGGGTTGTCTGGGCTAAGATTCTGCCCAAGATTGGCAAGTACGAGTTGGTTCGTGAGACCGTTGTCGACGAAATCGACGGTTGGGAGAGAAATGTTTTCTTCAAGCGGCCCTATGGCGAGTCTGTTGCTTCGGAACATCACTCCGTCACGCCGGATAACGAGATCCCCAAGTAAACGCCTTGCCCCGTCACTATTCGTCTGACTCGTTACTCCGGAACGGCAAGCATGCCTTGATTGATGAACGCCGCAATTATGTCTTTTAATATACCCTAGACGCGCAATAGAGCAACCCTAATGATTTGACCATCTGAAGCTACTTATTCCTACGTGTAACTGCAATCATGATTCATCTGCGAGAACGAGTGACCAAATAGTGGGGTAATGTTGGTTTCGCACTTTTTAGACTACTGACAGTTATGGGTTCCTTGACTCGTCTTAGCCCACAATCTCAGTGTGTTATAAAAGTTCTCCCGTAATGTTTCTTCGTCACGAGTAAGCTCAACTCTATAGCCATGGTTTGTCTGTTCTACTAGGTGATGACAGATTAAAGAGCTGCGGTCTCATACTACCAACTAATTGAGTTCCTGTATCTAGTGCAACAAATGAGATTGTATCGTACTCTGGCGATTTGTAAAACAACAAGCTCTCGTTCCCCATGTCTTCCACTGGGTCAATCTTTAAGTGCTGAAAAGATCCAGCTAGCGTAACCTCAGTTTGCCTCATGATAAAGCCACCCTAAGTAAACAAGGAGCTACGTGTATGAAGAATCTGTAGGGCCTCGCAGCCGCGGACATCTGGCTCCTGATGTCGCTTGGCTACCAAAGCCCAAATACCAAACTTTCATTTATAAAAATAACAAAACTAACTTGAACCAATTTGATTAGTTACGTACCATATTTCTCGTTTACCCTTGTTCTTCTAACCAAGCTAAGCCTCTTGACTCGGCTTCAATTAGTTTGGGATATGGTGAAATGGGAACAATCTTGTCCTTCAGACTTCCTGGAGGTGCATCATTCTTGATACGAACCCCTCTGCTCGGATCGCTTACCCAAGCATGCAGTGCCGTCCAGTCTCGGCACATCATGGCTTGGTCATCCGCGGCATGCCCAACCTTGTACCCATTTGCGAAAGGCAAAGGCTGAGGATCCGCCATGCACATGATGGCATCACGCACAGTGTTGATACAATGCGCTACGTGTCCAGCGGTCCAATTTTACTGGTTGTTCCAGGCGTAATGATAAGTGAATTCTTCGGAAATGACAAACTATGTTCAAAGCGATGTCACTTAGCCTCAATAGACAGTTTCTTTGTGCCGCACATCAGTGCGAACGAGGAGTAAAACGTACAATGCAATGCATCTGATGAAATCCGCGGATAGCATAAATTTGCTTGCCGTCGGCACGAGGCTCCCATGGCCAGAATGGCTCCATTGTTGCGACGTCTCCGTTCGGCTTGATGCGCTTCACGCGACGCTCGTCTTGTCGACCAAGACGCTGGATCCTGCGTTGAAAATACATTGATCAGTAGCGGCACGGAATAGTTGGCAACAAACTAGCTCACCATTGTGCATCGACTTCCACTTGTCAATCATACCTAGGGATTTGTTGAAGTCGTCAAACATATTTTCGGGCATGAAATAGGGATGATCCGGCCCAAAGTACGTTGTTTCAGCGGCTGTCCGATACCTGGAGAAATGAAAAATGTCAGATTAGTTGCGTTCGTTTGGCTTTGGATGGGGAGGAATATTTGATGTTCCTGCCAATGAATGAAAACGCACCGTTGGGAACGAGGCCATTCCAGTCTAATCGCCAAGTAAGCCGCTCCATGTTAGCTCACGATATGTCGCCTGCGGCCACACTTCTGTATAACCGTACACTATCCAGTAAAGTAATGCTGGTCCTTGAATAACCATTGTGAGACAGAAAATGACCTTAAGAAAGCGGGGTTTTTTTTTTCTCAGATTCACCAACTCATCCATTAATGTCTTGCCGTCAACAATGTCCACGTCCTCAACCTCGTTTTCGATCGCTGTGTATTCGCCACCATTTTTCGTACTGCTTTCGGATGACAGCAGTCCGCTTGCTTTGAACATCTTTGACCAAATATCATTCAATCGTTTCATATCGTTGGCGAAATGTGAATTGACCACACGGAGAGTTATGGCATACGTAGTAGCTCTCAACTAGGAAGCAAGCTCAACGAGTGAGTAAATCTGAAGAAAAACGAGACGATCTGGCCATACATGCTCGGCTCGTTCCCGCGCCCCCATTGGGGATGGACCATGTTCTTTACCCGGCTATGCAAGTCGTCAGTTAACCCGGTGTCACCAGCACAAAGCACTAGGGGCCCACTTCTTCAAGCTACCTACGTTAAGAAAGTCATCACCATCCGGTTCCGACCTCAATACTCGGGGTTGTTCATGACTCAAAGTGACAACTGACATGGATGTCCTGGCATAAGTATTGAGAACATGCTTGATTGGATTGGGGTGATTCGACGTAGCAGAAAACGGTGTGCAGAGCTGATCTGACTGGAGGCATAGTATTCGCACAAACTTCGACAAATTAGTAGCAAACGTCCGAAACAGAATCCGTTCCACAAGGAAAAGACACATGAAAACATCTAGCGAATTCACGATTGTTTAGTTTTTTGGAGATGGCTTCAAGTGACGAACATGTAGGAGGGTCTGCTTTGCCCCGGAAAGGTCAACTCGCCATCTTGTTCCTTCTGCGTTTTGCTGAGCCTGCCGCTCGATATTCTGCCACATTAAGTGAATTCCTTCGAACGATGGAGATTCTGAATGATTGGAGTTCATATTAGAGTCATTGAGGACTTACATCTTCAGTAGACCTATCTTTACTACCAGCTCAAACCCCTGTATACATCGTTGTCATCTGGACAGATTGTTCGTCAGTCCGCAATGATACAAGCGGCTTACATCATGGGCCAATGCATATCATCACTCCCCATTAGCAAGGTCGCAGACTATGCGAAGGGAGGTCGCAAGTTGGTGCTTTTACTGGTGCTTTTGCTCGGGACGTGCGCTTCACGTAAGTTCGCAGAAGAATGGCTTTGCCATTTCTCAGCTGAAGATACGGTCTGACAGTGCCACATGGAATTCTGAGTTGCGGTTTCATCGGATTTATCCGCCATTTCTACCAAGGAGTCATAATTTAGGGTCTAGAAGGCTTCTCCAACGGCAATGTCGCAAATTGTAGAACGGCAGTTACTGAGGTGGTGCGCGAGACAAAGTATGATTCCGTTTTTGTTACCACAATATCGATATGTAACGGTCAGACAACTAATATCTTTGGTTTTTCACAGATTTCTGCCGCGAGCCTTTGTCGGTTTCGCTATATCCACTAACTTGGCCATCCTCCTAAGCCCGGTTTTGGGAGGACAGCTAGCAGGTCTTGCGGGCAGGTATCCTGACAAATTCAACCACTGGTTCTTCAAGGAGTATCCATACGCGCCGCCGGCGTTGGCTTACATGTGTGTGCTGTTGCTGGCGTTTGTTGTGATGTCTTTCTTCCTAGAAGAGGTAGGTTTGGTCTCACCTGCAGAATCGCTCCTTGGGGTGCCAATACTGATCGTTTACAACGATGGTAGGCTTCGCCGTTCGCAAAGAATAATTATGATCCCTGTAACTATGTCTCCGTTAATCGAACATGGTTGCCAAAACTAGGGGTTCATTGCGCCGGGGAAGTGGCTTGCAGCGGGCAACGCATGCTCCCGAGTAATTTCGACTGGAACCGAGTTTTCCTTAGTGTGAGACACCACCTTGTAAAGGTTGATTCTTAGTAGATTACGACCGGGGATACCAAAATGGTGCACATGCAGTACATCAACCCGGCATGCAGCGGAACACTGTTCGATGTCTGATTTCTGCCGCACTGCCGGTTCTCACGCAACAACGACAGCAACAACAACAGAAATGGCCAAAGACTACAGCAGCAAAGCGTCCACCCCGCTGATGCAGGATCACGAATTTGACGCGGATATTTTGGACGGGTTCATCTGTCATTATTGTAAGCATGGTAGAGGTCGATGGGATGTGCGGTCGTCAGTGGTCACGAAGGTGGTTCTCAATACTCTTTTGGCTGCGTCGGTCATTATGACAGCGCTGGGTATTCTGGCTTCTGGAATGATCTATCAAGACCGAGATAATTGTGGGGGTCATGATCACGAAACTTGCAGTCCTAACCTGCTAACTCTTTCTCTCTTTGGTGATAGTAAGTCGCTCAAGACGAAAAAGGCTTGCGCGAACACCTTTCGCCAGCAGAAGCAAAGCAGGACGGCAATGCGACAACCAGAGCTAATCCATCATATCTACCAATAGTACCTTACAAACGTGTGATCATGGAGAAGGACCAGCGGTATCACGAAGCTACTCTGCCTGGAGCAAGCTCAGACGACGCGAATTGCAACGATACTTTCCTCTGGAGTGACACCCTACCAAGTACGTAAATAGCTACCAGTGCGACAAAGCCGATGGCGGATTTGGCCAGCTAACCGGCCGAAACGCAGTAACAATGATCGCTGTTCCTGACCCTTCGATCTACAGTTTGAGTGGAGGCGGAAAGGTCTGGGAGAACCCAGATGATTTTGACGAGAAAACAGAGGCGTGGACTGTGTCGGTCATGCATCAACTACACTGTCTGGTTCGCGACTCACTCCATTTTGATCAAGTCTTTGTGGTTCTCAAATTAAGTCTGGGCAGGCCGGCTTTAAGTCAGACTTTAAGAAATTCAAACAATCCAATGTCCAGCTGTATGATGGCCAATATTCGCACCTTACTCACTATGTTGAGATTGTGCGCCGGAACGTTATGTATAAGGCTGAACTGGCACTCGAACGGCCTGATAACCCAAACATCTGGCCGGTACAACACTTTTAGGGCTGGGGCAATGTACACGTTGCAGAGACTGGGATCAAATCATGGCCGCTATTAAGAAGATGGCAATTACGCGCGGTAACAACGGATGGAGAAGAATTCGGCCGGACGACCCTCCACTCGTCGTGTAGATACTTTTCTACGTCTGTTAAGATTACAAAATAGTTGAAGCTTGACATTCCGGGTCCTTCAATTGTCTTCGTACACTTTCGGCAACAGTATACTGGAAATCTTCATCATCCAGGCCTATGGAAAATGGCTTTGTATGCCATCCCAAACTGAGAGAGTTATGTCGTTAGAACAAAGCATTTTTTTCCTTGACAATTGACACTACCTTGCGGTATAGAATCTGAAGTGATTGGAAGATTAACAAACATGATAAAGCAGATAGTAGCTTTCATCTACAAAATCCCAGTCTCTTGTCTTCAACCAAACAAGTCAACTAATACCCCGTCGATATCGCTCCCCAACTTGCCTTTCACCCTGCCTCCGATATATCTTCCAGCTATGATGACCATCCATAAAACCGGCAAAGAGCGCCGCCGAGTCTGCCGCTCCGGGGCCCTCACTATTCTAACAGCCGGCCAAGCACCAACCTTCCTGCAAGCGGACGTAGTTCTCCCACGGCGATGCGCAAATGACTTCCGTCTCTTCTACCACCACAACCCCATTCAGTATCCTTCCTCTCATGGGCTGAATCAGCAAGCCCAGGGAACTTCAAGTAGCTCAAGTCATACGTGTAAAGCCTGAACGTCAAGAATATCCTGCTAGTAGCAAAAGATATCAACATGAGGTATGACGTCCCTCAACGCCACGTGTACAAGGACAGCAAGTACGTCCCTTTGGATGATGTTTCGGAGCCGACTGACGTTGCAGCTCAATCGCAGGACGGCGACCTTGTCGGCTTTCCCGTGGGGTGCTTGTTAAGCTTCGAGACAGCTCTCAATGAAGGAGAGCTGACATATCGAGGCGACGGGCCCATGTTTCGCACAAACACCCGCTCTGCCCGACAGGCGTTTTCACAGGGGTGGGACCTACATCGTTTTTATGAGACCGTCCGAACTGCCAGACGTCGAGAGAGTCGAGACATCACGCGGCCGTTTATCGCTACTCATGGCGAGCCAATGGTCTGGGACTGTTATAAAGCTGAGACCATGGGAATGAAGGATGTAGCGAACCCGGACTGGGAAGAGCCGGCACTAGAGGCAGATGACAAGACTGTTTTCGAGCACGATGATGAAGAGGTCATTCGTGTGTTCTGGGGCTTAGAATAACGGGGCAGGAGGCCGTTATGAAAGCTGATCTGGAAGGGAAAATCATGAGACATGCTCCAGGGCATATGATCTTTTAGGACGTTCGAGAGGAGTACGTTCTTCCTGTGTAAGAGTCAAGATGCCGTAGGGTCGTGTTGCGACGAAATGTTATCGTGATCAACTTCAAATAAAACCACCATTGACTTATCAGAAAACTGCAGCCTTATAGAAGTGAGGGTTTAAAATTGAAGTCAGAAACCTCAGGAGGTGACTTCTTGGCTTAGTCCTAGGACCACGGCCGCCCCAGCTTGGGTCAAGCGATTCTCGGCTTCGATTTCATTGTTTTCTTCCGCACTTTGGTGGTTCAGCAGAGATCCAACATCCACTTCAAGCCAACAAGAGAGATGCAGACTGCATCGTCCCACTAAAGCCCCTTGCAAAGAACCGCCATAACCTGCAGGGTGCTGTCCCCAGTGGTGCTGTACTTGAGGTGCAATACACACGGGGCAACCCGAAGGTAATAATTAGAGCCGGGGGAGGGGCAGCAGGGGCTTTCCATTAAATACAAAATAAAATCCACGGGCGCTCTCCCTTCTGGCCTACAACATCATCATTTGGCATCACTCTTTATCACCGCCAATGGCAACCTTCGACGCAGACTCAACCCAAGAGGGACATTCAATTGTCGACTTTCTTGCTGAGCTCCCATTGGAGCTCTCTGAGGCAATCTTCTCCCACCTACCTAATTCTGACCTCAAGAAACTGCGCTTGACCTCCAAACGGTTTTTCAACGTCGTCAGCCCTCACCTCCGCTTCAAGCGAGTTTTCATATCAGCCAACCCCCGCAATTATCGAAGTCTTCAGGAACATCGCAAACCACGATACGTTCCGCCATGATGTTCGAGAGATTGTCTGGGATGACGCACGCTTCACGGTTTCCCTAGAAGAGGAGCGGGCTACCGTCGCGCATACCAAGATGCCGAGGAGGACTCGGACTCGGAGGATAACTCGGACTCGGAGGATAACCCCGTGCCTGAGGGAGTCCCATCCTGGTTCGTCAGGGCATGTCGAGAGAATGAAGAGTACCTGAGCATATGGCGAGGGACGGACGTCGAAACACTGCCGCAACACGTCGAAACCGCCCAGCAGCTTGCTGCGCAGCTCCCTCTCGACGTGGCCTACGACTACTATCAAGAGCTGGTTCAGCAGCAGGAAGAAGCGCTCGCTACCGCAGCCGATAGTGCCGCATTCGAATGGGCTCTAGATGAGAACAAGTTTCCCAATCTACGGAAGGTCACGCTGACGCCCGCAGCTCATGGCATCCTATTCTTTCCCCTGTGTCCTACACCCATGATCCGGGCATTCCCTTACGGCTTCAATTAACAATTACCCACTTCCTCGAAGCTGGCCTGCGGTACCCCGTGGATTTAGAATACCTCGTGAGGAATGGGCGGATGAAGCTATCAAGGAAAATTGGTGCGGCTTCCGTATTGTCGCTCGACTTCTTGCTCGGCAACGGCCAGGGCACGCGAGGGTTCCAGAGTTGATCATCGACGGTAGCCAGATCAATCCAGGACTCACGTGTCTGCTTTTTGCGACAGAAGAACCATCCGAAGAGTACAGAAACCTCGTTGATCTAGTCCAGAAACCCGGTTTCTCAACGCTCAAACTGAGCCTCATGGTCGGTATGCACAGCAACGACAACTACGCTGCCTTCCGCAACGGCCGCTTGAAGCAGGCTCTAACCGCCAACCTTGAATCCTTCGCCCTAGAGACGGATGAAATCGCAAACCTCAGCTATTCAAGGCCCTGGCATCCGGAGAACCCTATTGACCATTTCACCCCCCTAAGCTCCATCTTCCCCCTCGAAGCATGGACGCAGCTGCGGCATTTTGGACTGTCTCGCTTCATGGTCAAACAGAACGATCTTCTCGACCTTTTCAAAGCGCTTCCGGATACGCTCCGCTCAGTGAACCTCGACTTCCTGTGGTTCGTGAAGAATAGCGGCGGATACAGAGGTGTGCTGTTTGGCATCCGCGATGATCTCAGGTGGCGTGATCGATCTGTGAAGCCCCGGGTCGTCATCCGGCATAATAGAAAGCTCTCGCTGCCTGTGCGAAGGATTCACGTGGGTGAAGAAGTTCAGGAGTTTCTTTTACGGCAGCGGCGAAAATCCGTTTCCAGATATTCCGGGTTGTCTTACGGTGTTGCACGGCGTGGGCAAAGTGAAGGACCCATTCTAGCCCAGGTTCGAGCGACCTTTCGTCAGCTGGGAGGAGTTGATGCGACTGGGGATTATGAAGGAATAGGGCGCAAGATGAGTTCAGAGTTGAACGCAATTTTCGCCGTTGCAAAACTTGAGCGTCCGACATGGCCCAACATCCATTGCCTGGTGTAGAACTTAGATCAGCTCGCCGTCATAGCATCCTGGATTGGTGTCGGCATCACCGCTCCTGCGGCAGTTGTGGTCGTGGCAGGAGCTGGTATGGTTGTCAGTGACGCTGCCAAACCAATGCGCACGTACATGTCTGCCTGCAGCCTGGCGCAGCTAGTCCCGACTACAGGGTTCCACGAGTAGGAGTCGTCAGGCGATTCCCTTCGAGTCGGCAATAACTATCCCAGCATCCATCCCCGGACTGCACCTTGTTGAAGTCGGCGATAGCCCAACACCCGTCAACCCTGAGGACCTTGTAGAACTCGTCACAGTTTGTCACCATGCCGTCCTGCACTGTTGTCGGCGTCGCAACCTTGGAGCTGCCAGTTTTGTGCTGGTAGCTGTTTGCCGTGGCAGAGCCAGAGCCGTTGTTAGAAGTTGTGAGGGCCGGAGACCAACCGTGCAGTCCAAGGAGGTTTGTTACGTGGCCGGCCGCCACAGGCCGCCAGACCACTTGTCACAGCCAGATCCCGACGTGTTATTACTACAGTAGGCTTGCCCAGCTGGTCGACCAAGCTGCTATGATCTGGGGAAGGCTGGTAAGAACTTGTTGTTGAAGCGATATGGCAGCGTTGGCCATCTCTAAGATAGTATGAGGGGACAAACTGTCATTGGTGTAACGGAACAAGCTTGCCAGTTGTTTAACAACTCCCTGTTGGACCTTGACATTGGAAAGGAACCGGCCCAGTCCAATGCGGGGCTAAATGTGAGATATAATTAGGGGTGAATGTGTAATCAATGAAAAGAGATGTGGACTATTTATGCATACAACCCATCAGTGATGCTCCTTACACAAAGCGGTCATGGTTTACTGCAACTTTCAGTGTCCATAGCCTATTCTGTACTAGATTTGGACGACCACCTTCAGTTTTTGAGGGGCAGCTACTGCTTCTTCGTTTTGACATCGCTCCTGGTATGCCAGAAATCTACTTCTTCACGCTTCCATTCTCGTCTATTGTAGTGAACCGTACAGACTGCTCTGTTACCGCGAAACACAGATAACTGTTGCACGCGCCTGCAACTATAACCGACACGATCTAACTTATACACTTAGGTTCGTTGATACATTATGAGTGCATTGGTGTTTGTCTGCTCCAAGAAACAGGAACTAGAACAAACACATGATGAAAGACATTTGCCGGCAATGTAGGATCAATACGAGGCTTGACTACCGAGAATAGATTCCTTGGCACGCGCGACGATCTTTGGCTCGCGCGACGATCTTTGGCTGGCCAGTCATAGGACCAGACGCCACCGAGGCAAGAGAAGCGATAAAGGCCAAAAAAAGTCTTTGTCACGAATACAGGGCACACAGCATACTGGCCACCGCAGAGGGCGTTGTTTCTTCTAAGTCTGACCTACATGTCCTCTGTGGCAGAGGCCAGCTTTATTATACCCAACCAGGCTGGCAGGGATCCCTTCACTGTGAGCTGTCTCATCGTGACTCGTATCAGCCAACCCTTCGTCACAGTCTTCAAACAAGATGGTCAAGTATGGCTCTTCCGGTACAATTGTGAAGCATTTTGGCGTCATGTATTAAAGGTGGACAGAAAATGTTGAAGGACCAGAGGCAACGTTCTAGAAAAGCTACCGAATTGAGACAGCAAAATGCAATCATTTTTATTTCACACTAGACTTCATTGTCTCTGCTAGCCTTCATAATTCGGTGCCTTCGGAAATGCGAATTTCCGTACTCCGTCCGACTGTTTATTTGACTTCCAACTCGGGAGAAGATGCCGTGATGGCGGAGCAAGACTGTGATGGACGAGTCAGTGTCAAGCCTTACCCTAGGTGGAGAATCCAAGCCTTGCCCTGTTTATTGCTAAGTTGATTGTCACATAAAGGGCAATAACCGTCTGCAGTATATGAAGATGGGTTATTGGTGTACGGCGAAACACATTGTGCTAGCTTTCTTCATGTTAGGATCAGGTGGTAATACTACTGAGCTCTGTGATAAGCATGTAATATAAGCTATCCTACACATTGAACGCCTTTAAGCATGCTTCATGGGGCCCCCAATGAACAAAGGTATAAAGGAAAGTCGAAATATTGGACGGTAATTAAGAAAGCAAAGAAATACCGCTTAAGTTGGGTAAAACTTGCCCATCTTCGGGAGCAAAGACCAATGACTTACACCACACGTGATCCTAGTCGTCTCGCACGTTGCCGGAGGAGCCGATCTCATTACAAGCCGCTAAGAACTATGTTTCTACTGCCGAATAGTATCTTCTGATTTTATGCTAGGTGGGCTAGGCGTCAAGACCACAACGCCACAACCAGGGGCAGCAGCCTGGTTCAACCGGCAGCGAAGTGCCGCGTTACAATCAAAAACATGTTGGCGCAACATACCTGATGTCTCTCTTGTTTTAGATATGCTTGAAATGTCGGAAAGTTCTATAATCCGTCATTAATTTGTAGTGCATCCCATCGGCTACGTTAATACCAGGTGGGATACATCCAGAATACTAAGTATAAAGGCAAGCGACCTTGCAGTGCTCTAATGTCCGTTCTTCTTCGATATTCTCGAGCAACTTGCCCAATATTCTCAGATTTTATCAACATTCTTTAAGTGTTATTTCAAACGCTTCAAAATGCAGCTCCATACACTCACCGTGATTACCTTCCTGTGCGCCTTCACCTCGGCCGCTGTCTTTCCCGAGGCCAAGATCCGTGAGATCCAAAGCCTCAAGAATAAGCGCATGCCTTGCCCCCCTGGCATCGACGCCTGCCCCACTGGACAGGTGAGTGACGAACGAATACACGTAGATTACTCCGCAAATGGCCCTATGCTAAGAAATGTATCTCAGGGTTCGTGCCCCAAAGCTGGAGAATTTTGCGCGTAAGTAACCTTTCGTAACCAGGTTGTCTATTATGGCGCCTTCATCTTCTAACTATCATAGTCTCGGTCACTGCTGCGCTTAGCGTTGACGAGCAGTTAAGCCTACTTCGTTTTCAGGGTAGGTTAAATACCCAAGCAAGGCATATTGAGCCCAGTACGCAAATGAGGACATAAGTTGTAGGATGGGACCTGAAGAATTGTAGAACGATGGAAAGATCTATAGTTGCCGCATAGATCAAGCCACGGGCCGTTCCAGGATAAAGTAGGACTCAATTCTACGTTGTACAGCTTAAGTCTTTTTCACGGCTATCAAGCAAATCAATGCTTGATCCACTTGTTTTGCCTTGCGTGAGCCTTTGAGCACCACCAGGGCCACAGACCCCACACACACACCGCTGCTGCCGTGAATGATATCGTCTTCCTCGCCGGCTACTGAACGAGATGATGATAGCAGCTTTCCAAATCCGACTTCCGAAAATTCTGGGCAGAATCTGCTACGTGCAGCTAAGTCGAGGAGGCAAGTAAACCACGTAATCTTCCTTACCCGCAGGCATCTCAAAACTCACGCGATATCATGAGAACTCACATTGGTCACTATTGAAACGGAAAGAAGATTGTCCAGCAGAGTTATAAATACAGTGGCATTGCCTATTACCTGCTATATTGAAGTCAGGAGACCGCCACGCATAACAAGGAGGCCATTATTTTCCAGTTGCACTGCTTCGCTTCCATAGAGGGCAGCAACTTCAGTCGTCCGCCATTCTCAGCCAACAGGCTGGGTCCTTGCGTAGCTTGCCGCGGGATTGACCCTCCGCAGCCATCCATATCTTCGCCGGCCATCACACGATCCTGAAGATCTTGCTCCACTGGCTTATTGTTTGTTGCATTCCAAGTGGTAAACCTTCGGATGCTGTTTAAACACCACACGTAAGCCCAAGGATAACGGCTTGGCCTATGATGCAAGCAAGTGCCTGGCCGTACTACCATATTCTAAGATTATAGATTTGATTCTTTTCTTACTACTTATCTGCTCCATAGATCTGATCCCCCGGGCTTAATAGGCCTGCCTATCTTACCTGAGATGATCAGGTTATCTTCCGATTAGTGGGGCTTTGAGGTGTCAAACTAATTTGGGTCGCAACACTTCGATCGGTACTTTGCTGCTCTTGACGAGACATCAGCGAGAGTATTTCGATACTTTCTAAGAGGATTTAATGATGAAAACCAGTGAGTATTTGAGCTTGGGACTAATAAAGCAGTTATTTTATCAACAAGAAGAGCCACTGTTGCAAGCCTTTTGACATTCCGCATGCTTTGGCGCCAAGTCCCCTCAAAAGCGTTGTAACCTGAGCCATCGTGCTAAACAGACCGACATTTCTGAATTCAAAATTAGGCCATACCAAGAAGGAGTAGGGTTTGTGGAAATTAACTTGCCCCATCTCTTACTCGGGTGAATTGAGCTTGAGACATCTTTGGGTAGGTGTCAAGGAAAATGAACCACGTACGCTAAAGGCAGCATGGCTGCCAAGAAAGTCTCGATGATATGTATTGGGTGAATAGATTTAGGTGTTGATAAGGACGTTTGAAGCAACTGAGCCCGTTGAAAATAAGAAACTGGGATCTATAACTGCTTGATTTGCAAATCAAGTGTCTTGCTGGGCATCCCGTCGTGGTGTTTTACAATAATCGTCTCCATATATCAGAGCAAATCCGTGCTGAAGCCACCTTATATCACATAGGCGAGTTATTCCCGATTCTTGAAGCTGTCAGCAATATATTCTTGGAGCCCGCCTAGTTGGGCTTAGCACCGGAGACTCTGAAGCCAAGTTCCACCATTCCCTTCGATTGACATCCTCTAATCGTTTCAGCTGGACTAAGAAAAGTTGTTCAGGATGGCCGGGGCTCTAAGCTTAATCAAGCGCTACTAGGGACTAGACTAGAGTCATTGACAACAGAAACTCAAATTTACAACACAATATCTGCGAGACATCTTTGAAAAAGATTTGTCCGCTGCCTGTTCGAAGTCGATTCGGAATAACGTGTTGCTCTTAAACCAAAGCTTTTCATGTCAGCGGTGTTATGTCCAGATCTCTACAAGGAAACCTGTGTCATCTTTCACAGAGTTTAAGGTACGGATATCTCCAAGCGGCGACGGTGAGAAGCTATGAGAGCCTTCCTGGGCCTGAGAAAAATAGAGTAAACCCACTTCTGGGGCTTATCCCTTGGCTTGATAGTGATACGCGTAACGGTCACGGCGGAGCATGTTGCAACGATTGCGTTAGACTTGAAGGCCTCTTTTGGCGACGCTGCTCATGTGTAATCGCGGAAACCGAAGTTTTTGCAGGGACTCGGGGCTGGAGTGGCAAATCGGATTCAGGTTTAACTCAGGACCATGAAGATTGCGCACCCATACAAGAACCTTACTTAGCCTGAAAAAAAAGGCTGCCTACTCTGTCACAGAGCACATTTGACTATCTAATCTTTGGCACAAACATGCATTCTCTAGGCTTTCTTGCTTCCTTTATGTTTCGCGTCAGCTGTCTTAGAATAGATCGATCGCGGGATTCTATCTGGTGGTCTAACTGATCTATTAATGTCCGAGGACAACCAATTATTCCTGCTGTTAGGACATCTGTACGATTGCTGCCAATCAAGTGCCGATCATCGAAGTCGTCATCTACAATTCCACTAGCATGTCATGTTTCAAGAACAGGGAGCACCGACCTTAGATCTACTTGGATCGGATGTCAAGTAACTGTACTAGTAACTAATTCGGCTTGCACACTGATGTTCATGCCTCAGACCAGTTTCACGTAATATTCCTGGATGAACAAAGGGACTCAAAAAACATATAGGGGATTAATCACGTCAGCTATGTAGGATGAGGATGACCTGGGGATCTGTGTAAATTTCGTCAAAGTCGCAGGAAGTAAAGATCTCGACTACGAGAAGCAGGGTTTTGACGCATATCGCCGGAGCTGTCCGTCTAAGAAAGCATGAATGGCACTTGCTTCGAGTAGTTCTGTCAAACCAAGAGAGTGTACGCGTCTCTTCGAGGGACATCATAGGTTGCCGTTATCGTACATATCCCACGTAACGGTGTTGTCCGCCTTAGTATATTCGTGTATTACGTAACCAGAACCCTGTATGACGTTTTTACTAGACTTATAGCATCAGCATTTACTCTTATACTAACTAAACAGTATCTCACCAAAACGAGGGCGTAGATACGTTGCCGGGTCGAACTCTAACAATCTAGGCGCGGCCATGGACAGAGAAGACGCTAACGGCGTCGAGTCTACACTCATATCCATCCTTACGAACGAGGCAATCAACACAGGCCACGCTATTTAGGACCTTAAGGCATCTGTAGTACATCAGCAAGTTTTTCTTCTGCATTGTTCTTTCTTTGTAACGCCACGTATTCGTATGCATGCGGTGAACGCACGTAGGCTAAAATACAGGGCAGAACTCCATTCATTTAATCTATAGCTTTTTTGAAACATTCTTTCCCTAAAACTTTGACCGCTATTGGGCAATGTTGCCACGAAGACGGCCTTACCAAGACAAACTCCACAACAGATTTAACATACCGTTGGATACATACCAGACTCAACGTTTCTTCAAAGGCCATCCGAATACGCCCAGAGACGAGCACAGCATAAACGAGCCGAGAAACAAAATCACCGATTCATAGCGATCCATGCCGTATCCGGAGCCTATCGGCTTCGTCAGAAGCCTCGCCGTTATCGTGCCGGTAGCCAAGTTTCCAATCCCTTTTCCAAATGCCATCATGCTGTATACGGGCTGAGGATCGTCCGACAACATGGCTCCGAACTTGGCCCAGAAGACGAGGAACCCGCCGGCAAACATACCAAAAACCAAGGCGAACACCACCAGTAACGCCAGCGAGTGCGCAAAGCCCCACAGCGTGAAAGCCGCCACCGACGAAACGAAGGATGACACGAAAACGAGCAAGAATATATTGTTCGTCCGGTCAGAGAGGTAGCCGAAACCAAGTTGCCCAAAGATGGTGGCCAGATTGTGCGCGGCCAGGACCAACGCCCCCATCGTGCCGGACAATCCAAGGGCTGAGGCATAGGAAGGGAGATACAGCGAGGGAATGTAGTACGCAAATCCTTGAAACAAGTTCGAGATTGCGAAGCAATAGAAGAGGGGTTGTTTCAGGAAGCTCACGTCGAACATGCGCAGGGCGCCGTGGTGTGACGGTGGAAGACGGCCTTTGACCATGGGCAAAATGGGTGCCACGCACAAGAACTGCGCCACCGCGACAGCCCGCAACGTCGTGCGATAGCCGTACTTGGCCAGAAGAACCTGGAGCAGGAAAGGCATCCCCACGCCGCTGAAGCCGCCCCCGGCGTAAAGAACGCCGTACGCGAGACCGCGGCGGGAGACGAACCACTCGTTGAGCATGCGGAGCACGGGGAAATAGAGCATTAGGAACCCGAGCCCGTACAACACGCCTTGCGTGGCGATGAGGCCTGATACAGAGTTGGCGAAAGATGCGCCGACGAGGGAGGCCACACAGACGGCCCAGCCGACGATAACCATGTGCTTCTGCCAGCGGTGGAATCTCTTGACGAGGGGAGCCGCAAGTGGCGCACCAAGGAAGTAAATACTTGTCGACACGGTACCGATGACGGCGATGTTGGGGTTTCCCTCAAACTGTGGTTGAGACGAGTAATACTCTTGGAAGACACCAAAGGTCAAAGGGAAACCTATCGACGATCAGCGAGGTTTCAAACTATGGTCTCCAAATGGGCCTCATATACCCCAAAGTAGTGCTTCAATAACGAAGCTTGATAACAGAAACTTCCATGCCGCGGAGCCCTTGTCCGTTGGCGGCAGGACATGAATTAGAGTGTCGTTGACCTCTTCTTCTTCCGTGTCGGTGTGCTGTGCCGAAGCGCGCACTCCGGCGACCGGAACTGGGCGAAGTTCGACTGACATTGCGCGTTATCAACCTGGACCAGTTGAGAACGAATGTTTTTGAAATGCTAGCAAGTGACCAGTACCGCCAGTGCACCATTCTGAGCCATCTTGAAATTCCTTCGCGGTATTTAAGACTCCGGCTGACGAAAGAAACATTCGCAGTCCGAGACCGGACCCGGCTACTGTCCCGCCTCCGCAACCGGGATCCGGTCTGCCGGTCTGCGGGGTAGTTGACCAGGCTACGCCTTTCAGAGTAAGTTTTGACATGCAGGGCGCAAAAATTCTATATGGCTATGGAGTCCTGCGGTGCCAAGCGGGTTTGGTTTCGTAATGCGTGAATCTGACTATTCTTCACATGTTCCGATGGTTTGCGAGTCTTGCGATTTCCGTCAGAAATAATACAACTCGGGATAGATGTCGAATCATCACCCACGATACGTAGTGATGATCTTGTCGACTAGCAGAAAATTTGAGAGTTACTGAGACACAGCGTGGTGACGTAGGCATCGCTGCCCAGCTCGGTTTGCCACATGCTCTTGTGGTGTTCAGGCTCTTCGAAGAATCAATTGCAAAATTTGTTAGCTATTGTGCAATGAGTTGCCCGAACTTTCAGTTCATCTCGTATCCACATACGTAGCTCATAAACTCAGGACATCTTTGCTGGATCACTTGAACAGCTCAATCGGCGGCGGCGAAATCCTTGGCTGTGACAGGACTGCGAACATTTTCAACTAGCTAGGGATGTAAGCTCGCTACCCGCTTGGTCATGCAGGCCAGACCAAGCATAAGCCCTGTCTATCCCAAGGAGCGGCGGTGTCTGTGTCCGACATCATCACGCTTAATGCGCCCAGCCATTGCAAGACGAATGGAGTCATTTTAGAAACGTAAATAGGGCTCTTGTCACAGCGCTAAGATCAGGGGCCTGATAGGTTAGCGCCTCTGCCCCGAGTGGCCACCTTTGGGGTTGCGCCACGATACTAGAACTGCACTGATATCTCCCGATTTCGCAGGATTTTTGGGACCTTGCCACGACAATCGCCTAGATTAAGTAGGTCATAGCCCTTGGAAAATGCCAAAATGCTGCCCAGAGACCGATAAGCAACGACAACCCGCAATGACCCGGACAACGCATTTGGAAGATTTCGTAGTCACGGACCGAGGAGGTATCGTTGAGAACAGACACGCTGTTCATGGAGCTGTCGTTGACGCCAATGGCAAACTTCTTTTCGCCATCGGCAACCCATCGCGAATGACCCTGGCGCGGTCCGCCGCAAAACCAGCTCAAGCGCTCGCGATCCTCGAGACTCCTGACTTTGATGGCTTCGGCATTGATGACACCGACCTCGCCTTGATGTGCGCATCTCACTCCAGTGAGGACCGGCACATATCGAGAGCCAGATCTATGTTGTCCAAGGTCGGGGCACTGGAGTCGGACCTCCGCTGCGGTGGACACCCATCCACTCACCAGACGTCAACCGCGCCTGGATCAAGACTGATTTTACGCCGACCGGGGTCTTTAATAACTGTTCGGGCAAACATGCCGGCATGCTGGGTGGAGCGTCCGCCCTTGGTGCGGGGTTTGCCAACTATCATCTTCCAAACCACCCGATGCAGTTAAAAGTCAAAAAGGTTGTGGAGGACTTAAGTGGCCTTGACGGAGATGAGGTTAAATGGGGGATCGATGGCTGCAACCTCCCCGCCCCTGGACTCCTTCTATCGTCATTGGGACGCACTTACGCCGCTTTCGCAGAGGCTGCCGACGCCGTGCAGAATGAAAAAGATGAAACATCCACGAGAACGCGGCTCATGGCCCGAATCTTCAGCGCAATGTCGACCTACCCAGAGATGGTCGGTGGAGAGGGGCGGTTTTGCACACAGCTTATGCGAACTTTCGAGGGTGCTCTCATCGGCAAAGTGGCGGCGGAGGGGTGCTAGGGGGTTGGCATCCGGGAATCAGAGTACACGAAATCATTGGGGGTTAAAGGGCCAGTTGGTATCTCGGTCAAGATTGAGGATGGGAGCCTTGAGGTTCTTTACGCCGTGGTCATGGTGATCTTGGAACAACTCCAGATAGGCACCTCGGAGATGAGGCAAAAACTGGGGGCTTTTCATCACCTTAAGCGCCTTAACACCGTGAACGTTGAGACGGGTAGGGTTTGCCTTGCTTTTCAAGTCCGATCAGCCGCCTGAGAAGCCATAAACTGCCATTTATCATGATGTATGTAGTGGCAAAGCTTTGCCAAAATTCTAAAAGAAAGACCTATTTCGATACCGGCGGCAACACCCGTTCTGGCCCGATTATTCAAACTTCTTGTCACTTCATCAGTTCTATGAATGACTGTGAGTTCCATCAGGAGCCAAACAAGAGGGTCCAAACACCATTCTTTCGAAACATCGGAGGATGTGCTGATTTCTGGAGAAATTGACAATACGTCTCAGCACTCGCTCAGAGGCTATACTGGAGACAGTGACCTTTAGCTGAAGACTCTCTACTACGCAGCACAAAGAACGCATCTGGGAATCCTGCCTTTCATCTTAGGAGCCAACACAGACAAAAGGGAAATCGAGAAGTTGGGAAACGCTGTGTGCCACCTTCTTGTCCTCGGAGTTGCTAGAGACTAAGACTGGGTTTTAAGGCTCTGAAAGGCGAGATAGAAGGCTCGTACGTTGTCTCGTCTCACTCTGCTGCAATCAACTGGCATTTTCGAACTGGTCCCCGCACAGCTGAGTGGAACTGGGGGCAGATCTACATCGGAGGAAAGATGCCAGCGCAGATCCATTCATGTTCGCCATTTTGAACTCAGATGCTTGCTTCCTAGCCAGCATTTTACAAGATCCAAAGAGACTGACACCCGCTTATTACTAGGCATATCACTTGGAATCGTCTTCGAGGTCATGGGGTGATTGTGAAATTGCGACTTCGGTCTGGAAACTCAATAAGCTGCCGGCCAGGGTGAGTCGCCACAGGCTCTGAATAAATTTCTGGTTCAGACGGCCGGACTACTTTGAACTTCTACGATACAGTAACTCGTCGAGCACAGCGCCGATATGGAGCTTGAGCCTGGCAAGGCGGGCCGGCCGTTGATGCAGCCGTCAAAAATGGCTACCTCTCAGTTGTTGAAGCATGGATCACTTCTGGCGCCGGTATAGATTCTGTAGGTGAAGCTGATCAATCTCCTCTTCATCCTGCCAGCCGTTCAGGTCATAAAAAGGAGGTTGAGTTTGTTTTCGCAAGCCGCGGAAGCCAACATCTTACCGGCTTAGGCAGGTCGACACGAAATTGTCCGTCCTTTCACAGAGCCTGGAGCCTCGGAAAGAGCTACGACTTCATGGCCTAACTCATAAGTTGAGGCTAGCAGCCTGCCGATGCTGGGTTTAGGCGGTATCATGTCAGTCATGTCCCTTCACCTTGCCGCTGTGTGCTGCTGTCCAGACACTATGAAGATGCGCCTCGCGAGCGAAAATTTCTGTGACTGTACAGATAAATAGCATGAAGGGCGGAAAGAATATTCACCTGTCCCTAACTACAGGAGGTAGTTCAACGGCACTGCACATCGCGCTCGATGCTGAGAAGTCTTAAGGAAGACATGAGCACGCGCTCAACAATTGACAGCGAAGAATTACATCCATGCTGATCCAGAAAGGGGCACGTGTGCAGGGCGCATTGGATCATCTTGCGATCCAACATCAAAAACGTGTTTGGTTTAAAGCTTCTATAGAGTTGTGTGATCAATAATGAGCGGCCTTCAAGACTGATAGCTCACGAATGGGCAGGTCGGTGAGTAACTTCTCTGCACAAATCTTAACATGTAGGATGCGCATTAAATCAATCAAAGGTCATGGCCTTCTTTTCCAGTATGCAATTAAGGAAAATGGAAGGATATCAGTGCGCTCCAACACACAATAACGGGACTGGGGTATCAGTACATTAATGGCCGTCAACAGCGCCAGTTAATAAGCCATCCTCCATATCCTATTTCTTGAATTATGTTGCCTTCAGTGTTCTCCACCTTGGCCTCTTTTACTCCCTTTCTAATTCTCAAGTCCCGGCGTCCGCTCTACTCTATGAAAACTGTGTGAATTGTATCTCGATTGTTGGTCGAAGGCGTTCTTAACCGTGGTAAGGTCTAGTCCACGACAGAACTTGAGTCTCCAGTTTTATTACCATACTCTGGCTCGGTACCACTGAGACTGAGGCGGTTCCTGGCGGCGTACCGGGCCGTTGAAAATAGGGATCCAAGGTTTGTAGCGATTGATGTGGACAGGCGGCGGTTGCGGTTGTTGTTGAGGCCATGGGCGAGGCATAGGCCTAGGTCGTGGGGTTCTGTGAATCGGCGGCGGCCGCGCAATGCCGGGAGACGTGAATTGGCTTTGCGAAGACGAATCGTAATCGTACATGCCCTCGTATGAGTATAGCCTCCTTGACCTCTGATTCTGCGTCGCACAATGCCAGGCAATAAGGGCAATCGTGACGAACGCGACGATGCCACCCAGAATCCCTCCGATCTGAGCACTCGAGAGCGACCCGCTTCCTCGGCTCGGCGGCGGTGGGGCCATCGTGGGGGAAGCCGGCAGCGGTGGTTCGGCAGGACCGCCGTCGAAGTTGGAAGTTGGTGGCGGTCCGCCGCCTAGTGTGACGTATGTGACAAATGTCGTACTTGGCCGTTGAATAGTTTGCGTTATGACGCGGATGATGGTCTCGTCCTGTCGGGCAGCAACGTTAAGACGCTCGACGGCGGGCCGCAATGCGATCGGGGTTGGGGGAGGATGCATTGCTGACGGGATTGCATCGGGGGTGGCTTACAACACGAAAACGCAGAAGCTTGCGAGTCCTGAACGGGTTGCAGAACAGGTTCGAGGTAATGGAGGGAACGTCTGAAATCACATTGACAGAAATCAACAACAAGATGGAAAAACAAAGAAGAAAAGGTGCAAACCACCAGGCTCTTATCCAAGGAGCGAGAAGTAGGCTGTGGCTACGAGGCGAAATGGATGCAATCTGGCATTTCCCATTTCGCCGCCAAGGAACAACCAACACACATTCAGCATTTCCATCGCCGGCGTGATGCACGCATGAACGCGCCTCCTAATGAACGGGCTGCAGCGACACATGCGACATAGGACCCCGAATAGCACCGCAAAAGACACCCAAGACGCGACTAACCTTGTTTTGACACCTCTTTCCTAGCCCGTTGATCTTGTACGGCAGCGCCTGACACATCCGAAGAGCTGCAAGCCAGCTGCAAGCCATCGAGGCTGGCCAGTGGGAGATCAACAGCGTGGTGCGAGCAGCCTGCAAAATGTCCACATGATTCTGGTGTTGTCAGGCAGTCAACTCCGTGATAGAGAAGTTTAAGAGGACAGATCCACCAATCGCACGAAGTGGTCATACTTCGCTGCATGGGCTCTTCTCAACCGAACCAATGTCGGGAGGTTGCGGGCAGCCCTCAGCAAGTACTGCGCAGACAAACAGATGGACATCGTATACGCACCCACACGGGGGCCGGCCCGTGGTTTTGGAACACGGTGCGTGTAAAGTCCCTGGCCTAGATTCTTATGTGGTGATTGAGGGCAATATGCGGTGTATATCGAACACGACGAGACTGATGTCGTTATTGGCGAACCTCCTTCGCGTGTGCGAACCTGGCCCCCAATCTAACGACTGCTGGCACACTCTTGACATACATGCAGCTAGCTATAATAGTACCCTGTAAGCTCCCATTAATTCAGTAAGTGCGTCATCATCATCATCATCATCATCATCATGGCAGCAGGAGTCCTGGGATACGGATGACAAAACAGACACCGACGAAGTTATTTGCTACCTGAACGGGTGACGCGATGCTGGCCTCATCGCTAGTATTTCCAGGTGTCGTCACGTACGTGATCGTGCTCGATCAATCCTCTGCACCCGCGAACCCAAAGCGTCATTTTCCCTCTTCCCCTTTTCTTTTCTCTTTCCCAGTCGACCCGCGCCTGATCAAACAAGATTACGTGCTCCAAGGAGAGTACACAATCAAAATACAGAAGAGAAAATGGTTATCATGCCAGTCATTGCCAGTACTGCAGGTACTGAGTACAGGGAATTGTAGTCCGCAACAGAATTTGTTTTCCAAGGTATAAATAACACAGATGCTCTTTTGTGTTCGATCCATGGGGCCAGGCGGGCAGGCTTGAAAAAAAGAAGAAACCTTCTCTGACAGAGTATCATTGGCAGCAAACTGGAGTCGAGAGTCCTCCGAGTCAGCATTTGCTCTCGCCCCGTTTTCGAACCTTGGAGTCCGTCCTAGAGAGGGGAGAAGAATGAGGGAAAACTCACTTGTACTTCGACGGCACTAAGCAAAGATGTTGCGGC
>MPGH01000250.1:183238-224566 GCA_001937105.1 Colletotrichum chlorophyti | reverse complement strand
GGAAACGAGAGGGCGCTGCATGTGGTCAGCCAGTTAACCACGGGAAACATGTCGACGGGCTGCTTCATGTCTCAATGTCCCGTGCCGATCAGTTCGGTACGGCGGTTAAACAGGTTCGCGCAGTACAGCCTTTAGACGCCCAATCGTATTCCGAGTCCGTAGCATCAATATTGGTGAGATTGGATGTGAGTTTCGACCTTTACCATAGAGCTTCATTATCGCACCAATACTCGTGTACATGTTTGATTCGGCAGGCATTGGCACAACATTTGGTCCAAGTACTGAACCGCAAGCGGTACGTCACACTTCCGAAGGCCAATAAATAACACGCTAAAATGGTCTATCGGAAGCCTGCCCGCTAGGTATACGAGTTGAAAATCGTCGTGCGACCAACGACCTGACGTGGTTTTCTCCTTGGTCCTCCAGGTTATTTTCACGCGGACATCCTCCCAGGGGCCCCGTTCACCACGATCTCGCCGTCTGCCCTCCCACTCTCCGTCGCTCCGACCGAGAACGGCACGCCTTCGCGGCTGAGATCCCGCCTGGTCACCTTGACCCATTGGTCGTGCTGCACGAAGATGCCGAAAGCGAGGCTGTGCCATGGCTTTTCGGGGTTCATTATGGTGACGTCGTAGCGGTTGAAGATCTGCTTGCAGTCAGTGAGGCGTTCCAACTGATGAGCGTCCCGAGCGGGACTGAAAGAGCTATGGATAGGTAGAGGAAAAGGGGAGAAATAAAGAACAAAAGTGCCTACCTCGGTCACAACCTTCACAATGTGCATCATGGCAATCTCGCGACCCAGGCAGATGAACCTCCCCGACCCGAAGATGAGCTCGTGCGCGCGGTCCATCTTCCGCTTCGTCTCCTCGTCCACGTCCTCGAGCCAGCGCTCGGGCCGGAACAACTCCGCGTCGGGGCCGAAGACCTCCGGGTCGCGCAGGATGGTCGTCAGCGAGAGCGCGATCTTGGTCTTGGCGGGCACGACGCGGCCGTCGGGGAGCACGTCGTCCTCGTCGCCGAGCTGCTTCTCCATCGTGGCGATGGCGCCATCCTGAGGTCGAACTCAAGGTCAACGTAGGGTGGGTGTGCTTGTGAGATTTCGTGGGGTCTCGTTTGCACCAGAGGCCAAGGGGGGAAGAACAAAAGGCGGTGACGATCTGAAAGACTTCGTCGGTAATCGGGATCCCTCGCCACTTTAAATTGACCTCCTCTCTGCCTTGATCGAGAGGCTCGTCCCGTGACCTCGAAATGGAACTGACTGGGGTGTCCGCCCTGAGCGGCGCAGCCGCACCAGCATCAGCAAACTCGTCGTTACATCAGGCCTTCAAGGGAGGGAGGGGTGTGATCTCAACGAGCCACAGCGAACTGTGCCTCGATATGCTTCAATGTATTACGATGACACGAGTAGTCGGATAGATGGATTACCCGTCTCGGGCGGCTGGATTCGAAGGCAACAGATGCACCTCATCACCGTCGCTAAGCATCGTCATCCAAAAGTATCATCGTTGCGGAGGTGGTATTTGGCGGGCTTATTGAACCCCAGCGAACAAGCTTAAACACTGGACCTAGTTCTTTCGACACAGGGGGCATTGGGTGGAGAGGAGAAGGAAGAAGACAGGGGTTTCTTCCTCCGCTTGTGTGTGCCAAGGAATAAACAAAACATAAGCTTACCTGCGCCAATTGGCGGTGCCGAATTTATCACAGTAATTACACTACAACATGTACCTGTGTAGTATCTTTTGGGATTTGATACCACCACACTGCAAGCCCCCGCCATGGCCTATTCTGGTTGCTCTGGTCTTGAACTAGCACCTCTGGCTCGTATACGACGTCCGACTATCCTAGATCTGTAACGGGAGGAGAGGTTCTTGGTTTCCTACCCAAGATATACGGAAGTGTGCGTAGCATTACATGTGCGGCTGAGGTCTTAGCCAAATCGTCAGTTAGCAGGCGGGTTCGGACCGGCACGCTTCCCGCCTCCCGCCTCCCGCCTCCCGCTTCCTGCTCTTCATTCCACATTCCTCATTCCTCATCCGTCATCCCTCATCCGTCATCCCTCATCCCACATCCCCGCCATGTTGCAGCTCGGCACCTGGACCCGGGCGACGAATCAACAGAGATCCTTAAGCGTTGACCGAGATCCATGTGGATCAGTTTAGTCTTTTCATGCTCAATCCGATGCGGTAATGATCCTTCAGGCTGATACGCAGGTGCCGTATTCCTCGCTTTCTCCATGTCCTGCAGACTTTCTGCCTTGTCCGGTGTGGGGGTCCTAAGCAGCGTCCTTCCGACGGGGTTACGAGACAGCCGGAGGGCGAAGCCGTAAGTGTATCAATAAAGCAAAACGCCTTGACTACACACGCCGTCGGCTACCGCCACCAGATGTCTCTATTACCTTGACGGCTGAGTGAGAATAGCAGTGATCGTAGCAGTTACCGACAATTAGCTGACGTCGCGTGACCAACCCCTTTGTCTACACACGTTTTCCGTGTGAGAAGCTCAAAAGGGTGGGGGACTCACTGCCTAGAGGGGACAGCTGACGCATGATTCAGCTTGTTCTTTGCAGCAGGCAAAACATATCTGTCTTGGCGACATGAGAGGCACGAAAGAGGAAGAGGAGCAGGATGGACTTTCTGGGGCAGATGGCCTTGGCACACTTACGACCACCGGGAATCATGGGTTGTAATTGACCTATGCAACTTTATTTTTCTCTCTTTTGAGGTCTCTGCTGCGAGGGTGGCATAGGTTTTCATTCTTCGTTGCTTTGTTAATTCCTTGTTTTTCAGTCCTGTTCTCGTAGCCATCATCGCCATCTATGGCAGTTGTGCTGCGATGAGCTGTACTTGGAGTTTAGGTGAATCCCTGCGGAGAAAGCGTCATGTCGGAATGGTTCGCTTAAGGGCTCTTGTACTGGGGCGAGATTATTTTTGCCCCGTTGTTCAGCTTAGGGGCTTTTAACTTTGTCAGGTCGACGGCGGGGAAGACGCGCAAGTTGACCGGATGCTGCGTCTTCATCTTATCAGCAAATCCGCGGGCCGGCAGCGCGCCCAAGGCCTTCCGCTCATCCTCGGTGATGTGGTTGTATTCATTAGTCAAGCAGACGCCACAGACGGTGCAGAACGTCTTGTTGAGGACATGGCGTGCGAAGCTGTATCTGCCAATGTGGGTCGGATCGCTAGCGAAAAGGACAACACACTTGGTGTCTGGATAGGCCCAGCGATAGCCATTCTGTTCCAAGTGGTCAACGGGTGCTCTCGATGCCCACATGTTTGAGAGCGTGGTTCCGGCTTCTACTCACTCTCACGCAGACGCTGCAGTTGCATTCTGCCGTCGTGCCTCCAAAAGTCTCGTCGAGCGGTTTAGACATGAGAGCCAGGGTAACCGCACCGCAGTGGCAGGAGCCCGTATACAACTTGCAGTCGTCAATCGCGGCAGGCAATGGTCCGTTATGTGTCGGAGGCACGTACTTCTGACCGAGAGCAGCACCATCGTACCTAAGTATCGGTTGGTCAGAAATTTCGGTCCGTTGTTTTGGGAGGGTAGCGACAAGTCTGACATACGGTTGTTTCTCCAGCTGCCATGTGTTGATTCCTTGTAGGGCGCGGATCTGTCGAGCAAATTGACAATCGTTAGTTTCTTTCGTTTTTTTTTTCTTTTCTTTTCAAAGAAAAAAAGTTATCCAAACTCTAAAATCAAACTTAACGAGACGCAAATGGCTGCAAGGAAAGATCTTACGTTGAGGGCACGCTGGTTCCCGCCAGCCATCTCTCCCATTACCGGGGTGGCACATGTCGGGCAGAACTGCGTTGAGCGATCGCGTAGGGGCTAGCAACTCAGCCCAGCACTACGCCTTTCTTCTTGTTATGGAAAGCGGAGGGGGATAGGGGTTTCGTCGTGTGGACTCACCCGATGCGTGAGCTTCTTGGGCCCAAAAGTGTAGCGTGCGAGGGTATCGTCGGTGCCCTTGACAATGTCCAAGGTGGCTTGGTCGTCGGGAAAAACCCAAAGGTAGCCTTTCTTGTGGCATATGCTGCAGTTACACTCCATAGCGGTCTTGATCTCAGGCAGGTCCACCTCGTAAACGAAAGCACCACAGTGGCAATTGCCTCGGTATCGGCGCCGCTCCGGCTGCTGAGACCCCTCCTGCTTCTGCTCCTGCTTCTGGGGTTCCTGCTGCTGCTCGCTGGCACTTTGGGCGCCGCCCTTCATGCTTCTTGTTGTAACCATTATGCGCAGCTCAGCTTAGCTCAGCTCAGCTCGCAGAATGGTCGCTTATAAGGATGATGTCCCGGACCGGGGAGGTGGGGATGTGGGAAGCCTCGTTTTGGGACTGTGTTGTTGTGGTGTGGTGGGATGATAATGGGGAAAGTTGAGGTGGAGGTGGAAGTGGAGGTGGGATAAAAAGTCCCCGAGCTAGGTACTATGTAGTAGGTTCCCCTCCCTTGGTCGCCTCCTTCCATTTGCAGCTTGAGCGTTAGTTAGTAAACTAAGGTAAGTCAAGGCAAGGTAACACGACACGAAGCAAACATGCAGTGGGTCTCGCTTGCTGCTACTGTATGTGGTATGCGGTGCGCAGGATAACACCGTATCTGGGCTGGCTAATGCGCCTCCTGCTTGTCTGCGCTTGTCCAAAATCCAGGCCATTTCAGGAGTGAAGCGGTTATGTGCGGCGTGATGGAGGGACCGCGTAGAATACGTTCCTTGCCTGCAGCCTAAGGTATGTGAAGCCACGTAGTCGGCTTCCTGGCACAGTTTGCCTGCGTTGAGTAAAAGATACAGTCTCAGGATTTTGAGAGAGGGATACGAAAAAAAAAAAAAAACTAAAAAAAAAACTCAGAGATGTCGGAGGCCAAGCAAGACTAGTTGGCGAATGTTCCCTTATGCTTCAAGTCCAAAGAAATGTGTAAGCTACCTTCAGGTACCATTAAAATAACCTATTTTGACTTCAACCCTGCTTCTTAGCGTTCTGCCCACCTGTGGATACAATGGGGAGCAGATCCGCTTCATCTCATATTCCTACTGGCCGAAAGGCACACTAGAGCCAACAGCTGCGGCTCAGGCGTGAGGGGTACTGACGGGGGGATGTGAGTGGCCCACAACGGCCGGGCCAGCGGTGGGAAGAGCACGTATCTTCCGCCATTGGCCACCGTACGGCGTGACTTTGCTCTGTCTGTAAACCACAATATGCAGCCATTCTAGCGTATTGCTCGAGGTAGAGCAGGATAGGGGGGCTCCGCTGTATGAAACCGGTGGATCTTGAAGCGATCCGACGGCAGGATCTGCTTTCATGCGTATCCCTCCGAAGGCCTAGTAACAGAAAACTCCAGGATGCAATTGAGCCAAACAACAGGGAGGTGTTGACATAAACAAGTGATAGAAGCTCCGCTAACGAGGTAGTTCGGAAGGGGAAGACGGTAGACACATGATGGCCTTAATTGGCAGTCATTCACAATATTATAATTCATCAGAAGGTGTTTGACAGACCCAATCCGTCAAACTAGTACATGAACCAAGTACCAATCCTAAACTGTTCCGAATGCAATGTCAAGGCACTTCTAGGGGTGTGGACGCGCATGTTCAAAGTACGTGCCTCGGGTCCCGCGGGATGAACTTCAGGAACGGCCCGTTCTTGTCGCCCGCCGCAAAATGGTCCTTGACGTGGAACTCGAGAGGCAGCTCCTCCCGCGACTCAATCTCAAACAGAAAAGCAATCCTGGCCATGGTGAGGTAGATGGTGCTCAGCGCCAGGTTCTTACCGATGCACGCCCGCGGCCCGTAGCTGAACGGCAGGTGCGCCGACCGTAGCTTCTTCACCTCGGCCTCCGAGTCCGTGAGCCACCGCTCCGGCTTGTACACCTGCGGGTCCGGGAACACGTCCGACCGCCGGTGCATGGCCCAACCCGGGACCCCGACGTTCGCGTACGCGGGCACCCTCTCGCCGTCGATGACGCCGTCTTTGGACGACTCCCGCACGAGGTAGCTCGGCACCCCCGGCGACATGCGCAACGCCTCCTCGACACACGCACGGAGGTACTTGCAGTCCTGCAGCTTCTTACCCGACACGATCTCCTCGACTCTCGTGAACGTCGACCGGATCTCGTGCTTGAGCTTGGCGTAGCATTCCGGGTACTTGGCCAGGTAGAACGACATGCCCGTCAGCGCGGTTCCGGTTGTGTCGCTTGCTGAAGGAGAGGGATTCCTCGTCAGTTTCTCTGCGCGCGAGGTACTGAAACAACAGGGCAGAAAGGATTTCCTCACCAGCAATGATGAGAACGACAGCTTCGTCGGAGAGCTCCTTGAACTCCATCTTCTCGCCAGTCTTCTTATCTTCGGCATTGAGGAGAAGCTTGAAAATGTCATCGGACCCCTTGCCGGCTTTTTCGAGCTCGATCCTGTGAGTCACCTGGCTGGCAACATAGTCCCTGAACTTCTTCACCGCCGATGCCATACGGATGAATATCAGCGGTCCGAGCCCGAAGCGCTCCACCCATGGGACGCATCCCAGCACGATCTGAATATGCTGAAAGGTGTTGATGAGAGGTTGGATGAAGTGGTCAGTGTCCTTGGTCAGCATATTGTACTCGTGCCCGCAGGTCAGGTTGCCCATGATGTCGTAAGTCAGGTAGGAGAACCACCTAGACATGTTTTTGTACTCGCCGTGGAACGTGTTGGGGTCCGCGATTTGCTTGCAGAGAAGGCGGATCTTGTCGAGCACCGTGACCTCATAGGAGCGGATAGCGGCCTCGCTGAATGCGTGAGAGATGATTCTGCGCTTGCGAGCATGGATCTTCCTGTCGACTGCGCTGGCGAGATTCTATTGCAGGCACCGCATCAGCGTCGACCGCAGTTGATCAGGGATGGTTCGCGTGGGACAACATACCACCAGGACTTGCTTCTCGACTGGCCCCCTTGAAAAATAGTAACCTTTGCCCCATTGCGAGCCGGTGCCATAGAAGGCTATCATACCTTACTGTTAGCCTTGAACGGCACATGAGAGCAGATGGGGAAAAGAGAAAATCGTCCCTCCTGTACCTTGTACGCTGTTTGGACTCATGATAGAGGCAAAGTTTGGCTCGATTCGGACAAAGTCACCTGAGTCGTCCTGCGTCAGCAAGCCATCAACAATTAGTCACTGACCGACACCCACCGTACTGCCTGTGAAGCTCCTCGACTTTGAGATGTTTCGTTCCCTTCCAGGAATAGTAGAGATTTGGCAAGATGGTCATCCGGAACAGTAGGGGGCCAGGGATATGCGCGCAAGGATTAAAGTAGATGTTGTAGATATAATCCCATATTTTCTACGCCAATGGGCCATTTTAGACTCGTTGTGGTCACGCAAGTCAACCAAAACAGTGTGGCTTGCTCAAATGAGAGACTCACGTAAAGGACGATACCCAGCAAAACACTCCGTAGAACCATGCCGCTACTAATGTCTCCCGAGATGTTCTTGACCATCTCCACCAGTCGATCAGCGAAGAAACCCTTGGGCTCTGTGGTGTTATCCTGGAGCAGGCCGCCAGAGCCCCCGTTGCCGGGGAATTTTAAAGAGACAAATGAGCTCATTGTCAATTGCGAGAGTTGTCGGCTGCGATGGGGAGAGAATATCTAGGAGCGGGCAAAGGCTATCGAGGAAATAGTATTTCTGGAGTGCGGCCATGGCTCTTACATGCTATATCGAGTACCTAGTAGGGAACAGGGTCATGCTGTGGTTGAGCGCCCTCAGACCACCCAGGTTGTGGTTGATGAATTCATTGATCGGGCCGCTCGCATAACTGCCGGCCGGCAGAATAACGGAGGTGACCGAGTAAGCAAACTTACCAGGTTGTTCAGTAGGGCTCGATTGCGGCGGCGAACATGAAGAGGCCGGTCCGTTGCTTACCTACTGAGGTGGGCAACTGTCCGTTGGCTCGGGTGTGCTTAGGTCGTCGGCGCCCGACCACGGCATCCGACTTTGCAGCAGCAATGCAGAACCGCACATCGTCCCAACCAACCTATCCACGCAGTCCAGAGTTCAAGAGCCACTGGAAAAAGCCCTCGTGAAGCAAATCTCTGTTTGTATTGTTTCAGGACGAGTGCGACTTGGGCTGCAGAAGTCATCCAGCCAGCCGGGATTTAGTCTCCAAGTAATGAAACATTAAACAGAGTCGTTGTCACACAATATGTCCATTGGAGGTTCGTGTCCGATCGGTCTCCATTCATAATCCTGCTTGACCTTTCGAAAACGTAAAACTCGTTATCTTACGACACGTAACAGAAAAACATTGAAATAAAGAAGCGATATAACTATGGCTTTACACAAAATCAAAGAAAATAGAATAAGTCTTCAAAATGTTTAGTCTCGGATATATGTTAGTTGGAAACACCAGGTGCCCAGTGAACCGACGAAGGATAAATCAAAGCTTTTTTAATCATTGGGTGAATCTCCGAACTTCTCGTAGCACATGAACAATTCCGATCACCAGGGCCATCTCTACACAAATCGGTACGTATGTTGACGAATATGGAGCAAAGTTCCCGAAAATACGTACACCGTTTCTGATTACCTTATCTATAAGACTATTCTCTATTGCAAAACTAGATCAACGGGGTTTGCTGAGGCTGATCGAACCCGTCTCCGCGTTCCTGGATGCGCGCCACAAGTCGCACCACCACACGCCACTAAGCTCAGCGATGCAGCAATTGTACTCGCCACCAGATGGAACGTTAAAAGTTCCCATGCATTTACTTCATGTTTCGCTAGGGTGGTAAGTTGGCACTTTCCACTCGCTTCGGAACGCCGAAGTTATTCACTTTTCAATCGGTGAAACTCTGACCAGGGATAGTTGGCTGAGCAGATGGATCGCCAGATGAAAGCAACTCAGGGAAATCTGGTTAGCTGAGACATGGCGTCCATCGCCGTCTGTGATTTAAACAATCAGCAAAAGCGATAACCATGGGCTCTTGAACATCCCTCCGTCCGCTAACGTCAGATTGAAAAGCAGGGACGCGCCTATCCAGGCTATCCTAGTCTCAAGTTTTCATCCGATGTTGTTCTCGACAACATTCGGTCAAATTTCGCGATATAGAAGCCCGTCGTCGAAGAACACGACCCTGAACACGTCTCATCAGCCAGCCATGATTCACTTATCCGCCATCAAACTTCTTTCTGATTTCAGCTGGTCACGAGATATGGGTTGCCTAATGTCAGCACTAACACGCTATGGGGATCAAGACCGATCCTGCCAATCGGCTCACTCCAAGCCCCTGCTCAATCAAGGAAGTACGATCACGTCGCAGCGGTTCAAAAAAGCGAGTTATCCATCACCATTTTTTCGAGCCTTAAACTCTGGCGGCTGCGATCCATTGATAAACGACAAGATGGATTGGCAGCTGTTGCGTGTCGCCGCGGCCACCGCGCTCGTCGCGGTGGTCTCGCTAGGCTTGTTCCGCTACCTGCGGTCCTCGACGACACAGAAGTTGGCCAACCTCAAGACTCAAGATGCGCCTGTCACATTCCCCGAGCCCCCCGCGTACGTCAAAGGCCTGGCGCTGGCGCTACCCGACAGCGTCCTTCTGCCCCGGGACATTGCGAACTTCGGCCTGGCGATGAAAGTCTGGCACTCGTCGCAGAACCGGGACATCATCCCGGCGTGCATCGTCCGGCCCCGGGATGTGCAGGAGCTCAGCGTGGCCATGAAGCACATTCAGCGAGAGCACGCCGTCAGGGTCGCCGGCCAGTCCAACGTCGGAGAAGGCCTTTTCGCCGTGCGCTCTGGAGGAGCCAACCCTGCCACTGGCATCTCGGGTGTCAAGAACGGCGTCGTACTCGACTTGTCACTCCTGCGCGACGTAAATCCATCTGAAGATGGCTCCAGCGTTACCATAGGTGCAGGTTCCTACTGGAGAGATGTCTACAAAACGCTGCAGGAAAGGGGATTGGGAGTCGTCGGCGGAAGGGCCTCACCAGTGGGTGTTGGAGGATCGACTCTACAGGGTAAGTGTGCCGCAGACCCTCCGACATCGCCTTATCTTTAATAGCGGGTGATGGCTTACCAAGTCGAAAGGCGGCTTATCTTTCTACTCGCCCACCTACGGTTTCATATGTTCCAACGTCATCAGTTACCAGGTCGTTCTTGCTGATGGAAGCATTGTCACCGCCTCGGCTGATGAGAACCCGGACCTGTGGCGAGCCCTCAAGGGCGGCGGCAACAACTTCGGCGTCGTCTCGCAGTTCAAGCTGCGCAGCTTTCCGGCCCCGGAGAAGATATGGGCCGGCACGTTCGTTCGCCCGGGATTCCTCAGCACCAACACGATCACGGCCTTCCACGAGCATGGGATGCGCTGCGCCTCGGGCGAGCCTGGCAAGTTCGACGAGCTCGCATCCACGCCCATCCTTTCTCTCACCTACTTGACCAACGCAGGAATCTACGTCAATTTCTGCCACATCGCGTACGCGAAACCGTCGCCGAACAATGACTGGCCAGAGTATTGGAAGAATTCTCCTCTCCGGTCTCTGTGGCGGTTCCAGAACACTTCTAAAAACCAACCGCTCCATGAGGCGGTCGTGGATCTGGGCGGCAAGTCGGCCACTGACGCCCGCAACGTCTTCGGGACCACGACCGTCAAGAACGATCTCGCAACCCTCCTTGCCGTGCGCCAAATCTTCAACGAAGCAGTCCCGTCCATCAAGCACGTCAAGAACTGCATGTTCATCTACATCTCGCAGATAATCCTCCCGCAATGGATTAATAAGGGGGACCCCAACGTCTTGGGCCTCGAGGACTGCAAGGACCCGCTCGTAATCATCAGCTTCGCCGTCAACTACGACTCGGCCGAGGACGACACGGCCGTCAGAGGCGCCGTGCGCCGTAGTATTGAACGTATCGAGGCGCTTGCAGCCGCCAACAACACGGCCCACCCGTTTCGCTTCTCCAACTATGCCTCCGAATGGCAGAAGCCGCTGCAGGGGTACGGTGAGGATAACATGCGGTTCATGCAGGGCGTGAGCAAGAAGTATGACCCCGAAGGCTTGTTCCAGACGGGATGCCTCGGCGGTTTCAAGCTCCATGAAAGCGGATTAAATAATGACGGCAAACAGCTCCATATATAGGTGTCAGTTGGCGACCTTAATTCCTTCCAAGAAGGAACGCTAACTAATCAAAGGTCATGCGTGAGCAAATAACTAACGTAGTCAAACCAGTCTGGGGTGCGCGGCATTTATACGGTTCCGGAAGGCAAAGCCTTTTGAAGTTTATACTCCAGCCCATAGAGTGTTGGTATTGATGGTAGAGTTCAGATGTTTAAAGGAGAGCGTGGACTATTCACTGAAATCAGTTAAGATGTTACGTTTTGATGTTCTGGCCGTGTCCGATACTACACTAGAATAAGAGGTATTCTCAATGTCTTCACAAAGCGTTTTGGGCCAAATGGGACCACAATATGCTTGGCTGTAAGAGTGCAAGCATGCCTACCTTAAGGTACTTCAAGTTTGTTGAGCCTCTAGTGGCTTTTCCCTCTGGTCTTCTAACTCGACTGATGTTCTGGTGGGCGCCACGACAGTCTTGATCTAGAACGTGTGTTACGGTAAATCCTATACATGGTGTACAACAAGCCCCTAGTGCCTTTCTTTATATCTTACCTAAAAAGTGGAGTTCTACCCGGATTAAAGGAGTCGTCTTTGAGCGAAAGGTTGAGCAGAGTGACTGCATCAAACCATATAAAATGACACAATGAGTCTCACTCTGCCACGAGATTTGAAATAACATGTTGACTGAATCTAAAGTACGACGACGCTTAACTAATCAATTTCAAAGTATTTTCAATCAATCTTATACACAAACTCACGCGGAACATTTGAAATCACCCAATCTGCCGAATCATCCTCGCCGACGGTCTCCTGCAAGTCTAGGGTATGCCCACGGAAGTACTGAGAGATCCCCAAAGCTCGATCCTGTGAAGTCACAAGCAGCTTGAAGACCTGCGGTCCGTTTGCTAGATTGGTCACTAACCGCACCAACTTCTTCAGAATCAAGTCTGTTTCGAATTCCAACGCCTGCGTCTCGTACAGAGCGATTTCGTCAATGATACAGAGAACCACACATCCTGGGGGCAGTTGTTTCACCAACTCCCCAAACATCGCGCAAAGAGTTTTGGGTTCAAGCCTCTCAACCCTTCTCCATTTCAAGTCGTTCATGAAAGAGAGAATGACTCCGATTTCTCTGCTCGTCAGCTGGTCGAGAAGTTGACCTACCAGGCTCGCCATCATGCCAGTTGCCGATGATGGCAGAGTCACAGCAGATCCAACGGAAAAGGATGGTCGGTGCGCACCGCAGAAGAAGCTGACATTGAAAAAAGGCCCATCCTCTGCCTCTGTAGCTTTGGCGTGTCTCGTTAGCTCGGCCGTCACCAGGCTAAGAGGTGATACTCCGTCCGTGGCGGCCAGATCATCTCGGCCGTTTACCAGAAGACAAGTCGAGACCCGTGACTGCGTCATGAAAGCTCTGAAATCTTCATGCTGAAACAAAGCTGCTGCTTTAGCTTTACCCCTTCCACCAAGTCGATAGCCATGTTGGAGGCAGGAAGCGATGTCCAGCGGAATCACCTCCGCGTCGTATTGAAGTAGTTGCTGAAGCTTCCGCCTCTGGGCTTCCGCTTCTGCTTTGGCTCCGGCCAATCTTTCAGCCGCCCGTTCACGACTTTCATCAGAAATGAGATTTCGCGGTATTCGACTGCGTTCTGCAGTCTCATCGGGCACCGTATAGTCGATGTTCACCAGGTCATAGCCTGTGATTGATGGAGCAGAAGACATTTTCTCTACAGCAGACTGTTCTTGCGCTTATATGGTGAGTGGAAATCGCCGTTTTCAGGGCAAGGATGACCAGCATACCTGAGCGAAAAACTGGGCTTGACTGAAGAAAACTGAACATCATCTGCTGGATGTGCTCGCAACGCCTGGTGCGTTCGTCGATTGTGGATAACAGGCTCGAGTGTCCATGAGTTTCGAGAGCATGGCAATGCTGTGCTTCGTCTTTGAAAGCTTGAACTTGCTGTCTAACAGAGTCTATGCTGGTTTGCATCTCGGTCTTGTACGCACTCTGCTGCAACGTGACATGGAAGAACTTTTCTGTGTTTCACCCACGAAGGTAAGACGATGATACCGATATTTCCGAAGTTTTCAATCTTTGAAGGAAGCATGCCTACCAATCTTACTATCTGCAAAGAACTGCATGATGTGAGTGAGCGCTCCTAAGACCGCCCGGAATAAGTCAAAGCTTCGCCGATCCAAGGTATGGCCTCCCATTTGCCGATACATTTCGACGGTCCGTCTTGCATTGTGCATGATTTCCGGTATTTGAGCGAGGAACTGGAACACTGCTTCATGCGTACTGCTGTACTGGACAGCAGCCTGAACATCCTGTCAGCAACAGACGTAGTTATTATGTACCTTAGTTTGATGTTTGGCTTACCCCGATCGCCAGCTTGAAAACGCCACATATGCTTGAACCGAAACTGCGTGAGCCAACTGAAGACTTTACAGGAAAAGATAGTAAATAGAGATTTTAGGAGATGCAGAGAACACACACCTAGACCCATAGTCCCCCATGGGTAACAATCCAAGCCATGCTTCCAGAGCTCCCGAGTACTTTCCGATCCTGTCGATAAAGACCATCGTCTTTCCCTCCTTTTCAGGGGTTCCCTTCCATCTCTCTGCCGTCCTGTTGATTTCGTTGATTACCTGGCCCCAATTGCACTGCCGCAGGCCGGTTTCTCTGCCGAATTGAACCTGGTCTGCGCTGCTGCTTTTCTTTGCCAGTTTGTCTTGTACTTTTGTCATCAGAGAAAACAGCCGCTCCTTTTCTTCGTCGACTTCCTTCCACATCAACGCCCTGGAGAAAAATGGTCAGCCGGATCAAAGCGAGAATGACGAGAACATCCGAAAGGTAAAGGGCACTTGTCTTCCTGTCGCATACGAGCCTCTTCCAAAGACACGAATGTTCTGCTCTCTTCACTGAAAACCGGGAGTGGCTGCTCCGGTAAAGCCACGCGATTCTCTACGAAGACGGCGGCCTCGTTCGCAGGTTGCCTGGCACGGGAACTCAGGAACAGCTCCCTATCTTGGAGATCCATGACATCCCGGGTCATGTACACGGCAAATACTAAGGGCTGAACGCGGTCTATCAGAGTCGCAAGATGAAGTGCGAATGTCCTTGCCCAGCCTCGGACTTGATGGTCGTCTTATCTTGCACAAATTTCTCGCCGAAACCCAGTGCCGCTTTGGTGAGGCTATTACAGTACTGCATACTCCGTAGAGATTTGGGAGATTGCCCTGCTGACTACGGGTGCATGACCCCCATGCATGGAGTAAACGGTGATTGGACAATGATTGTTATTTAGGGAGTATTGCAGCGGCCAGAAGCAGGCTGGGGACGGGCTGGCGGCAGGCTGGCATATTAAACCGGCTAAAACTGACCGGGATATGACCGAAAATGGAGGAATTCTCTTCGCTGACCACCATGATGTGCCAACCAGAACTAGGGGCGGCAAACCATGAGTTGTACTACAAGGGGTCGAGTGTCGGAGCGCCTGCAATATCAAGCGCTTGTACAGGCCTTTGCCTTTCATTTAAGATTGATGAAAAGCCCCGTGAGAACGTCGGTTTCAGTCTACATGACAGTTGATTCTAGGAAGGTCCGCTCAAGAGAACTACTCGGGTATCCCCCCAGCCCGTCGATCGGACTCTGCGCCGCACTGGTATCGCAATGCCGCCCGAACTGCAGCAAGTACTATCGCAGTCTTCTTCACTTGCCATGGAAGAAATTATCGGCTCAAAGCGACAAATAGCAATCCCAAAACAGGACGCCATCTCGCAGCATGACTTGGCCTCAAAGGATTCGAACTCAAATGCCCAAGCCGAGGGAAAAGGCCAAGAACCCGACACCAATGCGGTGGCGTCAGATCTTCATTCTCAGGCTGAGATGGACGGCTTGGTCCCATTCAATGACATCAACGAAGACGAAGACCAAGCACTGGGCTTGTCGTCGCGAACGCAGTATGCCACTCTAGCAAGGAAGGTCTTTGAGAATGAGAAGCGCTCTGGTCGCTTCAGGACGCGAAGCCACCAGGCGGTCTTGCATCACAACCTGACCGACATGCGTATTGAAGAGTTGGAGCAGGAGCTGAAGAGCTTGAAGGCTGCGATTTTCAACCTCGAAGAGGACTGGGAACCTCCTAAGAAAGCCAAATTTCCTGTCCATAGGCATGAATTGCGAAGGTCAAGCCCAATTCATTTCCGGATTACTATGCAGTCGGTCAAAATTCACTGGACGGAGCAGCCTGCTTTAGAGGTCCTACTTCCGGAAAGAGCCATGTCTAACGCGGCGGGTTCGGGAACGATGATTGGGCTCAGAGCAACGGAACATCATGCCCAGAATCATGCATCACACACGCGTGTCCCCGAAGACGACTGGCATCAAGGCGACGACCCGCAAACGCCGGAAAGGTTGCGTATCAGGTCCCAATCCTTGATGGCACACCTCGAGGGAATCACAGGAAGTCCCGTTCTATCCCTTGCCATTGACTCTAGAGTCGACGAAGCAAAGGTGTACAGTGGCGTTACATTTCTTCGTCCTTTCAAATTTTTCGTAAAGAACGAAGCAATCATCAGAGAAAGTTTGGAAGAGATGGAATCGAAGGCACAGACAGAAGTTGCGAAAGGAGATGCATCCAACTCAGTCGACGAGAAGCCCAACAGACGACATCAAAAGGCACCACAGAAGGAGTATGAGGATGCAGACCTTCTAGAGGATCTCAGGCTGCTTGTTCAGTTCCTCGATGTAGACCTTCGGTCCACGTTTGAGCTGCGACAAGCAATTGCCCAGGGGAAGGCCGTCGAAATCGAATACGGCGATCTGTGGCATCTTTTCTCACGGGGCGACATAGTTGTCGTTCAATCTGACAAAACCCACGCGCGTCGTGTCTTCAATCTGGCCGGGGGGCGTGAGCCTCTGAAGTATAGCTTCGACGACGATGAGAAGAAGCAGCTCCGTATAGACGGTTTCATCGTCGACTGCGTGAGCATTGTCTTCGACGGTTCTTTCTATGTTCCGAAACTTGAGAAAATTTCCATAAAGCGGTTCAACGGAAGAAGGTTGATAACTTCCTTACCCATATACCCACTTCGGTTTGATCCTAGAAAGGACGAGTTGTGCGGAAGGTTTGCGAGAACGGGAAATAGGTTAGCGGGCCTAGCAAGCCGCCCGTTTTGTCACAAACTGGCCCAGGGGAAAAGTCTGGATGAGCCATCGCAACAACTCGACACGCAAGTCATTGTTGATATGACACTTGCACTGATGGTCAAACCAGAGTGGCGGGTGAAATCAAGTATATCGCCTGACGAGTTCACTCAACAGGACAAGAGAGAAACCATGGGAGAACCTTGGTGTAACCACCCTATTCGCCAAGAAACCTGCTGCGGGAGCGACGCGATCTTCAAGGATCTCGAACACGACGAGATGGATACCGAAACCTTTATTGGAAAAAGGTCTGGGATGTTGGGGCCGCTCCAGAGAAAGGACCTGATTGACGAAGACCTCATGTTGATGCAGCCCTATGTCTACGCCTTCGTTTTACGCTCGAGGCAATGGGTAACCGTCTGGACAGCGGATCTTCAAGATGTGATATTCGAAAATAGTTTCGAAGATCTGGTGGTCCCGGATGAACACAAGGAAACAGTTCGGGCGCTGGTTCAAACTCACGAAAACACCCGTGCGTCGCATTCTTCCTCAACCGTTAGACCAAGCATCGGATCCGCGCTGGACCTGGTTAAGGGGAAGGGCTCTGGCCTGGTTATCCTCCTTCACGGTCCGCCAGGTGTGGGCAAGACGTCAACGGCCGAGTGCGTTGCTGATGACACAAAACGGCCCCTATACCCAATAACTTGCGGCGACATTGGCGAGACCGCTGCCGAAGTTGAGGCGAACCTGCAGAGCAACTTCAGATTCGCGCATAAATGGGGTTGCGTCTTGCTCCTCGACGAAGCCGATGTCTTCCTTGCGAAGCGTACACGGAGCGACCTTCGGCACAACGCCGTGACCAGCGTGTTCCTGCGCAGCCTTGAGTACTACGGCGGCATCCTGTTTCTCACGTCGAACCGGGTGGGGGCCATTGACCCGGCCTTCAAGTCGAGGATTCAGATGTCGCTATCTTACAGGAAGTTGGATCTCGACGTAACCTGCAAGCTTTACGAAAAGTTCATTGAGCGGACCATAAAAGAACAGGAGCGAACTCATACTCACCATTTCAGAATAAAGCCCAAGGAGATTCTAGCCTTCGCCAAGAAGCATTTCTCTAGGCTAGAGAAGGAACGCCGCGCAACGTGGAACGGAAGGTGAATTTCCTACCAGAGACAGGCTGTGTCGATCGTTTCAGTTGGGGTTTTTTGAACTTGACTGGTTTCGGTTACTGACTGCAGGACGCAGGCAAATCCGCAACGCATTCCAAACCGCTATTGCGCTTGTCGAATATGAGTACATGTCAAAAGATGCAGACGAACCGAGGCCCGCCCTTGGCAAGAAGCATTTCAAGATCGTGGCTCAAGGGTTTAGAGAGTTCGATGATTATCTCGCTAGTGTTCAGGGTGAGACGGAGGCGGACGGGGCCAAGCGCGATGGCTGGCGTAACGATGGCTTCGTGGCTGTGTCCGCAGCACAAAGACAACAGCAACAACATGCAGGTTGGGCACCTCATAACAAGCAGTTGGGAACACAGGCTGCGCAGATATCTATGTCTGACGATGATTCGGACTCTGAGACGGAGAGCGAAGACTCGGAGGAAGACGAAGGGCGGAGTAAGAGTCGGCCTGGAAAGGTTGCACCCGCCGCTCCCGTCGATACGACATCCGCCAGCACTGCGGGAATGCCTTTCGACGTGGGGCAGTATCAGCAGTTCCTCAAATTTCAGGAGATGATGTCCAAGCAGAGCACGTAGTTGAGAATAGGTGGAGACGCTGCTTATAGCAGTATATCCAGTGCTAATTGCGTTGGTTTGTGTGTTTAACTTGGTGTTTCTTGAACCATCTCTGACAACAACATTGCACTTCTCAGAAGGCGCCAAGCCACCCGGAAACCCGCTGAATCTGTCATTCTCATAGATTGGCATTCGATGGTCCTTCTGAGTTCTTAACTTGTCCCGTGAAACATTCGTGCCATGGGCAGGACGACGGTTAGAGTGTGAATTGATCCCCCACCGTGCTTTACGTCTTCAATGTTCCATCATGGTAAACGCTGTGGAATATTCTGTTGAACTAAGAGGGTAGTATTTGTACAGGAGCTAATCGTTCATGGAGGATTGGCTACATAAGGTGAGGTAAATTACTAATCACACCCACATTACCTTACCTTACCTCACCTTAGGTCAAGCTTTGGTCTAGGTTCGGTCTGAGAAAGGCGCCACGCCGTTGATTATTCTGATTGGTACATGGCTAGCACGGACCATCCGGCAGCTTTGGGTGGGTCTCCTCGGTGTGGCCGGCTGCCAGCAGCAACCGCGATTTTTGACCGGGAACAAGTCGCAGAGCATTTCAGCAAACATTTGCGACGTCAAAAGAAAAAAAAAGAAAGAAAAAGAATCAACGAACAACCCGGAAGCTCGACGGACCACACCTGCACGGTTCTCCCCATACTCTTGTACCTGCAGAATCCTATCTCCAACCCAGTTTCGCGTCGATTGGGACACAATGCCCAAGGTCAAGAGCTACACAGCTCCATGGCTGTCCCATGGGCCCGGTCGCAGCTTGTTTGCGCCCTCGAACGAAGCGTCCGACGCGCTCTCCGCACCCTCGCCCTACTCGTCCAAGAAGAAGAAGGTTTCCGGTCCGAGACGAACGATTGCGAGAAGAGGCACCGAGGTCTTCGTTGCTGTCGGCAAAGAACTGCGATGGGGTGATCTGGCGTACTTGAAGGAGAAGTGGTCAACCAAGTATGCTCATCGCCGCATGGGTAGCCGTATCAAGCGGGAAGACTCGGCGCAATCTTTTGACGACGATGCGATTCCGTCGACGGAAGAGGCAGCCACCGCGCAGGGCTTTCGGGTACGTCTTGGGGCTTGAGGAACCGTGACGAGACGGTTGCTAATCGCGATCTGCAGACCATCAAGACTCCCGTTGCCGACGACATCCGCCAGCTCGTCATCTCTCCCAACTCCGACTACCTTGCCATCCTGACGACACACACCGTTCACATTTGCGTGGTTCCCGACTCTTCCCACCTCACGGCCGAGGACACCGGACCACTACGACCGAAGATTTGGACGTTGGGCCCGACTACCCACGTCACTTCGCGGTCGTCTATTGCCTCGGCAGTCTGGCATCCCCTTGGCGTCAAGGGCTCTTGCCTGGTTACCGTTACGACTGATGCCATTGTCCGTGTCTGGGAGCTGTCGCTGACGGACCGCTGGTCGTTTGATTCTCCCACGCTATCAATTGACCTGAAGAAGCTGGTGGACGGCACAACGCTCGACCAGGACTTTACCGCGTCAACGGCTGCCACGAATGCCAGCTTCTCACAGTACTCGCTCGAAATGCAGGTTGCGTCGGCATGCTTTGCAGGCCGCGGGTCAGGAGGATGGAGTCCCATGACACTCTGGGTCGCCATGAGGGAAGGTGACGTCTACGCTCTGAGCCCTCTGCTTCCTCAGAAATGGGCGCCGCCTCCCACTCTCATACCGTCACTTTCCGTCGCAATCGTGTCCAAGGTGGCGGCCTTGGAGGATGACCCCGCTGTCTCTGAGAGGGATAAGCTCCTGGCTCAGCAGCAGCTCGAGTGGATGGGCGATTTAGACTCTCAAGAGCCGCAAATTCTCGACACCGCACCCGGCGAGCAAGCGGTCGAGGTCTACACACGCCCGTCGCGGCCGGGAGTGATCCCAAGGCTGCAAGGTCCTTTTGAGTTTCACGCCGACCCCGAAAGCGAGGATGACCTGGACGGCTTGCTGACGGACCTGATCGTGATCGGAAAGAAGATTGACACGGACGATCTCATGATGGGTGAGGACGAGGACCTGGACTTCGAAGATGGCGATCAGGAAGGCCTTTCGCTTTCGGTAATTTGCTTGCTGTCCACCACCGGTCAGGTCCGCATTTACCTGGACTTGGAGAGTGTCGAGGCTCAATGGCTTCCCCCACGGAACAGATCGAGGCTCGGACGTCTCCTATCAGCCGCCGACCCACCCTCTCTCTTGACGTTCCAGTGCATCGACACCATGGCGGCTACGGAAATGTCCGACGACGCTTGGCCGACATTTTCGTCGGATGTCATGTCACGTTACTCGTTCTTTGTCACTTCACACGTCGGCATCACCTTCCTCTCCTTGTCTCCCTGGGTCTTCCGTCTTGAGGGTGAGCTCTCGGGCGAGTCGGAGGCGGGTTCTGACTTCCGTCTTGGCCTCGTTGTCAATGGACAGAACTCTATCAGAGAGAGACTGTATACCCAGTCTTCAAGCGATGTCAACGTGCCGCTCGCTTCATCTGTTGCCATCCGCGACCCGGATTTGGGATACTTCCTCTTGTCGGCCACTCCGTACGAGCCGATTGCCCTGACCTTTGACACGCCCGAGGAGGACTTTGCGCCCATTCGCCACGAAACGCCTTACGAAGAGAAGCCTGCTACTATGGAGCCATTGGACTTTTACGAACCGCGACCTGCTTTCCAGCCGTCGCATGCTTTCGAGCAGCAGTCTGACCTCCCGGAGCTGATCAACAGACTCCGCAGCTCGCGTCACAAGACCATCCTCAACCAGGAAATCCGGCTGTCGCCAGTGACCCTGCAGATTCTCACCGATGCTCATCGCGTTCTGGGCGAGGATACTTACCGGCTTGGTACGGCCGTGGCAGAGATATTCCGCCGCTGCACCACTCTCCAGGACGAGCTCCGGGACCAGATCAAGAAGGCGAACGAGGTCAAGGAGAAAATCGACAAGATTGCGGGCAACGACAAGGATGGCGACGGCGAAAGCGACGACGCCAGGTTTGAAAGGCGCATTGCTGAGGCGCAGGAGCGGCAGAAGCGCTTGAATGAGAGGCTCGAGGGCGTCCGCAAGCACGTCGGCAAGGTAGCAACGAGGGAGCTTAGTGCCAAGGAAAAGGCTTTCGTTGAAGAAGTCAAGAGCATGGAAGCGAGCGTGCTTGGGTCGCCCTCGGACGCTAGCCCGAGCACTAAGCAACAGAATCAGCTCAAGAAACGGTTTGAGGACGTGCAGCGACTACGAGACGAATTGGTGGCAGAGGTCGAACGGATACAAAAGCAAAGCGAAGACAAGGACGGCAAGGATATGACATTGTCGTCCTCGGTACCGGACCTCAAGATCCCTTCAGAAATTCGCAAGGCCAAGTTGCAACAGGTGATGGCTCTCCTCAACCGAGAGACAGCCCTCGTTGAGGCTGTTACCTCGCGTCTAGAACGCCTTCAGACCTAAGGTTAGGCTGTCGAGGGAAATCGTGGCAAGGTGGAAGGATGCCGTGGTGTTTCTCACATTCAGCCTTGTCTCTGTTGGTGCCCAGGATGGGCACAAAGAAGTTTGCCAAATCAAAAACCCACGTCTCAGAAAGGCACAGGGAAATTCATTGCAAAACTGGGTCTAGAGCAGCCAAAATAATCAAGGCGACGAAACAACAGCAAGGACCACAGACGGGATGTTTTGAGTGTTGCGAAGCGCACGCTGGCACACCGTTCCATGATTTGACGTTGAAGTGATGAACGGCTAATGCTGACTCGGACAAAACAAACGTCTACTTCGAAGCCGCCTAGTGCCCGTTGGCCTTGTCTTGGCCCACCAAATGCTATTGACAAGGAGGATATACCACAGCCTCAGAATAGAGTGTCGTCCAACAAGCGCGGCAGGATTCATCTCTCAGCTGCGTGCCCAAGTGCCTACTCCATAAGACCAGCATCGTCCAACCGGGTTCTTACAACACGACTGCCCTCAACATATCCAATCAGACATCGATATGATCGCCCACTACTCGCCTCATCCTAAGCTGTCCTATCAAGGTATCAGTTCTAAATGCGTCTAGTAGTATTACCAATAAATCGAATGCTTGAATGCCCTACCTTGTTTCCAAGGAAGGCATTGGCTGTCATCGGCCCTCGAGTTCGGCAACAAAAAATCAAGAGAGACATATGTAATGCCGGAACACAGCAGGAAGCCCGGAAAGCCCGTGTGGTTTCTCGGGTATCGTAGCACTCGGTAGCACCCGACGGCGGTCGAGCCCGTCTTCACTTTCCCTCGTGGACGATGTTTGTGTGCACATCACTGACGAGGTAGCCAAGCGTGACAGTTGCTTTTCCCGCTCCATCCCTGCATCGCNCCCCCCCCCCCCCCCCTGCCAAACACATGGTCCAATCGTTCGGTTGCATGGGGCGCGCGCGGGGACAGGGCTTGTAGGATAGGCATTAATCAATCCTACACCTATAGTTCAAGTCCTCCTTCGACAACATCAGGCCGAGGCTTGGGCTGGGCCGACAGAGCTCGAGGGGGCCATCAACGACGTTCAGCCCTCCCTAGAAGCCTTCTTGTTCCGTCCATCGTGGCACTGTGCGATCGACGTTGGGCAGCAGAACCGCGACGTTTCTCTCTCGCGCGCGCGCATCACATCTGAGCGTTATCAGCGCGGGTGTCTCAGATTCATCTCGTTGTAGTCAAGACATTCTTTCGCCAATGAACTTGCCAACCACCGGGAGCTTGTGCAACAGCCCAACGATGACGACAGGCAGCAGCAGAAGTACGGGCAGGGGACGGACTCTGCAGGCGGATGACTGGCGCATCCCGAATGCCCAGAGGTCCTCAGGTCGGCCCTTGAGGTGGGTATCAACCGTGTTCGGGCATCGCAGTGCGGGCAAGAAGCATGATGTCGAAGTGGAATTCTCGGTTTCGTCGCTTCAACTACTCGTGCCAACAAATAGGCAACGGCGAAACTGGACTTCTCTTATACCTTGTTCGAGACCTGGGAAGCCAAAGGCGTTCAGCCACCTGCCCGTTTTCATGAGCCTAGGAGAGAGAGAGACATGCGGCTCGCCGCTTGAACGAGAGAGGAGGACGTGTCAGTCTCTCGCTGCAATCTCGTCAAGGGGCCGGTCAGCCACGCAGCTAACGCTCGCGACCAAACGTAGGACAGACCGAAAGAGACGAGACGGTGAGTCAAAAGACGACTGCAATAGGTAATTCAGATGCCGGTGCAGATGTCACCTGAGAGTAGCCATGTGTCTCAAAGCGCTAGTGCACTTTCTTTTTTATTGATTTTTTCTTACCCCTTGTTACGTGCTTGGAGGCACTCGTCTTAGCTAGTGGCCTTGCCGTCTTCATACCGAAGCCCAAAGCAGATACTGCTTGGATGCTATCTTGATTTCCTCTCCCAACCCCCGGTAGGATTTGCATTCGTTGGCATCAGCCCGAAGATCAGACGGGAAAACCTTGGGGTGAAAGTCCGATGCTCCCTGCCCTACCCCGTTGCTCGGTCTGCATCTACATGCCTTTGCCTTCTCCCCATGCAACAGCCGATACGTCGATCTTTGTCTTAGACCATCCGGCTCGAAATTCACGTCAGTGTCCAGGAAGAGGTTCGCCTCACTTTCCCTTATTCGGACACCATCGTAGGTAACTATCCGACGACGGCATAACTGGAGCGCCGTGTGCGGCTGCGCGAATCTCGCAGGCACACATTCTCGGTATGGGACGACGTGCATGCAGCCTTGAGCTATGTATAAGAAGTCTCCTTGGCCTTCCTCCTCTAAACGATGTCTTTTTTTTGAGCTAAACTTGACCTTCAAGCCTTTCCTTGCACATGCTCATTCCGCTGAAATCTGCATTGGAAGCCGCAACATTGTCTAAACATTCTTCACCAGCGACAATGTCCCCCAATCCGCTGTGCCTCGTTTGGCGCGAACAGATCATAGGCAAGTCCTGCGCGGCATTCGTGATGGCCCTCGAAGCCACTAACATCCTGATCCAGACAACCTGCGCCTAACCTCTGGCCGCAGTGCCTGCATCGACATCTACACATCTCGCCACCCCAACAAGACTTACACGGTCTACGCCGTCAAGGTCCATCGCGGTAAGCGCCAGGAGCTGCACTCGGCCACGGGACGCGATATCGAGGATGCCTTTGAGAACCTCCACACCAAGTCGGCCCAGGAGGTCTACCAGTTCATCGATGCCAATGGCTTCGGGTTTCCTCGCGGGGTGAAGTCCGACGACGACGACGACGACGACTCGGAGACCTCCGGCAGCGAGGCCTCAACGTTGGACGCCTCTGACGTGCTGTCTGTCTCGGCCGTTTCCTCCGACAGCGAGGTTGACGAGGTCGTCTGCGTGAAGGGCAAGAAGACCAAGCCTTCCCACCGCAAGAGCAAGCGCAAGTCGAGCAAGCACTCGAAGCGTAACTCTGCTTCGTCGGACGAGGACAGCGCCTCAGACGCGGAGACTACGCCTCGCAGACGCCATCCTGTCCCGGCACCACGTCCACCCTACATCCCGGTACCCGCCATCGCCGTCTCCCAACCTCCCCCTCCGCCACCGGGCTGGAGAGGACCCCCGGCGCGCGTCTTCCCTCGCGGCGCAGGCGGACCCCCACCCCCCTTGCCCGCCTTCCCACCAGGCATGCGCCCGCAGCAGGTCCTGCCACCGGGCTCCATTGTGCCGGCCGTCCCGTCGGCGCCATCGAAGCCCGTCCGCCTCGTCATCAAGTGGAATGGTCACGGGGAGAAGAAGGTCATCGAGAGCTGCCAGCCCAGCCACCGCGCGCTGCAGAGGACGGCGCTCGCCCACGTCCGCTCGCACTGGCAGTCCTTCGAGAACGTGGTGCCGCAGGAGATGACGCCGGGGAGGCTCTGGGGCTTGGGCGCCAAGGTGAAGCGCGCGGCGCTCGGGAAGGACATGTACGCCATCTCGGCCGCGGCCGGCGACGACCTGGGCATGTACTTCAAGGCGGAGGACATTCCCAAGTTTGAGATCGAGGTCGACCACGACAACAGCATCATCCCGCCTCCGCCGCCGCCCCAGCCTCTCGTCCACCACCATCAGTAGTAGCCCTGCGGTCGGTGTGACGTGGGATACGAAATGTGCCGTTACGGAAGAGATGATTCATCTTCCACAAGTAGGATCCTACATATACATGACATTTGCTCATGGGGGTTCGGCATTGGGTACCTAGTTGCATGATTCTTGGGATCTTGGAAAAAGTCTTTGGGGGGGTTGGTTTGCATAGGGGTTGATTCGGCGTTGCGATTTGAAAGCAAGCATGGTGTAAGTTGCAGAGAGCGGTTTGTGATTGGGTTTAGATGGCGAGGGAGCAAGAAGAAGAAAAGAAAAAAGCGAAAGGCTGCGGCGTCGCGAATCTTCCCGTAGCGACTAGGCCGCGAAGGGTCTTTCCAAGGATTAGATTTGGCGTGTTGCCCAAATTAGGCTTCGTAGTGAAATGGCGTTTTCCACCATTGAATCGGCTGCAAAATCCTAGGGTCCACCCCGGAGCTTTCTTCGGTCGCCTTGTCGTTTGGGAAGTGAATCAAACCACGACACGAAGGGGGGTTGGCCCCGTATGTTGAGCTGCATATCCCTCCAGCCCCGAATCAAGTAAAGAAAACCATGTTCGGAACGTCCACACGCGCGCCGCCAATCACAAAGAAAAAGCAGCGATAAACCGAGGCGGCGTTCCGGTACGTGTGCCGGTTTTGTTTACCCATGCGGCCGAGCGACGGGAGGTTGGGCGTTGGTCGAGGAGTTCAGAAGCGCAGCCTCACCACCACCTCGCCCAAGGGACACGGTAGAGCGAGATGGGAGCTGCTCGTTGCAGTTCAATGCAGGGCGCGAGTCGCCAAGGCCGAGGCGAGGGATTGGGAGGGAGGAAAACCCCGGCCGTGGAATGGTTGAGTGGGAATCATAGGATCAACGAGACGGCGTCTCATTCGACGATCGCGTTCGGCGCGTGGGATACGGAAGATGGTCGGGGTTTTGGGGGGTGTAGTTTTCGGTGTGGTGCCGGCGACGTCAGGCGAACGGGGGGGGGGTGTGAAGCTGTTTCGTTATAATTGGAGGTTTTACAAAGTCTATGGTTGCTTATTTATTCTACCTCATCTCGGGCTTCTTCTTCGCCGCCGAATGTCTTCGCCGGCGTATGATTATGGTACGACGCGATACGGCCGTTTAGATGATTCCGGGACGCGAGAGAATGATCAGGGGTAGCCTAGGGAGGGCTTGCATAGCTGGATGAGCGTCCCAAATTCCGAATTTCAGAGAAAATGCTTCCGTTGTTCTATTTGATATTCCCGAGATGTAGCCGTGCAAGCAAGGCGGGCGCGGCAAACCAAGGGCCAAGCCCGGTTACGGGCGGGATTCGACATGGGCGTATCCTGTAGATAGCTGCGCCTGGTCGCCGGATTATGCCACGAAACCTCACACAATACAAACGTGAAAGCAATGTTTTTGCTCACGCTGGAAGTCGGCGGTAAACGTCTACCACGGAATCAGGACCGGACGGAGGGCGATAAGTGGAGAAGATCAAAGACCGGGTCGGGGCCGGAAGCATGTGGGACCTGGCGTTGGCCCTTTACCTCCGCCGGATCCCGCGGTCGCTTACCTCACGACCTAGGTGAAAAGCCATTCTTTGATGCCTTATGAAAGTCTGCCGCAGTATGGGCAGAGATTTGGCCTGCAGCAGGTGGAAAGTGCGTTGTCATAGCTGTAGCAGCACAGAAAAGACTGGCGATTCCATCAGAAAATGGAACCACGCAGCCGATGCATCGGAAGACTTTGCCGTCGGTGATTTAGAGATCAGTGCTACGAATTTTTTAAAAATAGTCTTTCACCATATCGATTCGTATGCTGGCAAAGGGAAGAGAAATCGCTGCCAAAGTAATGCGCGCAGCGACGTCAATGCTATGTTTTCGGTGTAAGTCGGTAAGACCCCTGTCACCACTGGACCCTGGCGGAAAAATCATTCAACCTAGCGCATTGCGGGGTTCCCAAAAAAAAAGGTACTACCCTCTCGCTGTGGTGCACCACTATTGCTTGGNTTTTTTTTTTTTTTGCCAAAGGCGGTCGGCGAAATCTTTCCCATCCGCGACAAGAAGAATACCTACCTTCTGAGTCGAAACCACCGACAACCACCCCCCACGAACCCGAATACTAGACGAATTCGGTTTTAATTCCCCTCTCTTTCAGCGACCCGACGAAGCCAGTTTCCAGACGGATCACAGGAAATAATAAAAAGAGAAAAAAGAAAAAAAGAAGGAAACCGCCGCCAAAATGCCCAAGTCCAAGCGCAACAGAGTGGTCAACATGACCCAGGTGAACAAGAAGACGCGCGAGCAGAAGGACAAGCTCTTCGCCAACATCCGTGACTCTGTTCCCGAGTACCAGCACTGCTTCGTTTTCGGCATTAACAACATGCGCAACAACTACCTCAAGGAGGTACGCCACGAGCTCAACGACAGCAGGTTTGTTCCTCCGCGCCCACACCCCTCCTCCTCCTCCTTCGTCTTCCCCTTCCCCCGGACCGCCGGACGGTCGAGGCATATCGCGCAAGTATCTAACATAAGAACCTCGCCCAATCAGGCTCTTCTTCGGCAAGACAAAACTCATGGCCAAGGCCCTGGGCCAGGACCCCTCTTCCGCCGTCGCCGACGGCATCGACCGCCTCACCCCCTTCCTCTCCGGCACCGTCGGCCTCCTCTTCACCAACCGCGAGCCGGCCTCCGTCCTCGAGTACTTCGACGGCCTCTCCCCCGTCGACTTCGCCCGCGCCGGCACCGTCGCCACCCGCGACTTCACCATCCCCGCCGGCATCGTCTACGCCACCGCCGGCGAGGTGCCCCCCGAGCACGACGTGCCCCTCGAGCACAGCATCGAGCCCGAGCTGCGCCGCCTCAATGTCCCCACGCGCATGGTCAAAGGCCGCGTCTGCCTCGGCGACGAGAAGGGCGAGGGCGAGGGCTACGTCGTCTGCCGCGAGGGCGACGTCCTCGACAGCCGGCAGACGAGGCTGCTCAAGCTGTTCGGCGTTTGTCTGAGCGAGTTCAAGGTCAACGTTTTGGCGTAAGTTTTCTCATCCGAGTCTTTTTTTTTTCTTTTTTTAGTCCTCTTATTTTTCCTTTAACCTCTCGCACATCTCGCGCGGAGTTATGTTGACTCGAGTTTCCCCACAGGTACTGGAGCTCTGCCTCCGGTGAGGTGACAGAGGTGAACCCCAACGCCATGGACGGCGTCGAGGCCGAGAGCGATTAAGAGATGCGCAATTCTTTGTCGGAAACACGCGACAATAACATGAATGAAAAAAAAAAAAAGGGCTATGATTGCTTCTTCATGTAGGCTGATACCATCATGGATTGCGAGGGGTGGACATCAAAAACAAACATCACGGCGTTCGGGCGGTTTTATATTAGAAATTTTCGGTCATGCGTCGGGCAACTCCATATCACGTTTTCAACTCTTCGTCGCCGAGGCAGACAAAAAAAGCTCATTTTCCTTTTTTTTTTTCTATAAGTAGGCAGCTCGGGGGCAGGATGCATAACCATCTGCCATAGAACGTACTTGAAAGAAGAGAAGCGCAAAAAGAAAAAGCTACGTACGACCTGTCGTGCTTGTGTGGAAAGCGGAAGGTCCTCACCTATTCGTACAAGAAATAATTAAGAACGCGATACATGCGGGTTTTACCCTGTTTCTTTGATCCATTGTGTCTCCTTGCTAAGCTCCAGGTCAGCGGCACAGAGTCCTTACCTCTGACCTTACCTGCAGCTGTTGCCGTTGGGTATGTGTATTGTTGTTCGTTCGATCCAGAGCCGATTATACAGAGGTTGCCCGCAACGAGTTGCTGCAGCAATCACGTTGTTGGTCATCCGTCGTGCAAACGCCGCGCGGTTTGAGAATAGCTGCTTTTACCTGCTAATAGGCTCCACCGCGTTTGACTACATTGAAACCCGGAAACGGCATACTTGGGTGCGCCTTACACCTTCTGCTTACCCTCGACGTAGAAGGGGAAGAAGAGAAGGGACTGAAAGATGAGATGATCCAATGGTCACCCACCGCAAAACAACAAGTGCCTCAGTAGCGGCGCAGCTTCCGAGGGTCTTCGTAGCCGCTGCCATCGTAGCCTCGTTTTCTGCTGTCGTCGTCGCGGGGCCGGTCAAAATCCCTGTCTCTGTCTCTGTCGCGACCCCGATCCCGGTCTTCTCTGTCGCCTCGGTCGCCACGATACCCACCTTCTCCTCTGGGTCTAATGGGCTCCATGTTGCTTCCGGTCCTGCGGCCGCCGTCGCGGTCGCGGTCTCTGTCGCGGTCGCCGAAGCGGCCTCCGTCACGGTAGCTGCCGCCAGATCTGTCGTCAAATGAGCGACCGCCTCGGTCATACCCACCCCCGGAGAAGCTGCGGTCGCCTCCGAAGCCGCGGCCAGGTCCCGACGGGGCGTCTCTGGGTGCACCGTACCCATTGGGACCACGGTCACCACCACCACGGGAACCAAATTCGCCGCCGCCGCCGCCGCCGCCGCGGAAGCCACCTCCGCGACCGCCGAAGCCTCCCCTGAAACCGCCGCGGCCGCGACCTCCCTCAAAGCCGCCACGGAAGCCTCCTCTGTATCCACCGCCGAAACCGCCTCCGGGGCCACCGCCACCGCCCATGGGCCTGGCTGGCAGAGCCTTGGTGTATCCTCGGCCACCGAGACCGCCACCCAACCTGCGGGGCACCCAGCCCTTGACGGTGCGGCCTCGCTCGACGTCTACCTTGATACGTCGGTCTTTGATTCGAATACCATCGCAGGCATCTAAAGCAGCTACTCACCAGTGCGCCAAGGCGCGTTTGTCAGTAAAACCTTACCAATATCATACCTTTGTTACGAAGTGAAAGAGTAAGAAAAACAAGATTTTGAGATGGGCAAGCCTGAGGGCCACAAGTCTCGGGGTGTAAAGCAGAGCTCGGGCAAGCTTGAGGACCACGAGCCTGAAGGGGATGCGACCGGCGGGCGAGCCAAATCTTATCAACGGGGGTTTGGCGTCATTACCTCTCATGTCTTTCTCTCTCTCGAATACAACGAAAGCGTAGCCACGATGGGGCTTCTTCTTCTTTCTGGGCTTCTCATGGGCGTGGGTGTCAGTGATGATACGGATCTATTCGAAGTGTTAGCATTCATCAGTGACGCGGCGGGATGCGGAGAATGCATACACGCTCAATGGGGCCGAATCGACCAAACTCCCTCTCAAGGTCCTGCTCGTTGGCCTCATAAGAGAGCCGCGCGACAACCAGCGTCTTGAAGGCATCGCCACGAATGTTAGGGTCCTCGTGCGGTTTGACTAAATGGTAAAAGAGTTAGCATAGGTATTCGCTGATGGAGCGTGTATTGGGGAAACAAACAGTTCTTCGGCCCCTCGGTCTTCAGCTTCTCCAGGGCTGCCTGCTTCTCGAGCTTCTTGCGATCGCGTCTTTGCAGCCAGCTCTCGGTCGGGTGGTATTCGTCCGTTTCTTTGTAATGCTGTAAAGCAGGGAGAAACTCCGCGACGCCAGAGACAGGCAGGGTCCGTCGCTTCTCGGGAGCCTGGTCGGGAGGCGGAACCCATCGCAAAGGAGGACGAGGCGCAAACAGCGCGAGTAGGTTAGGGGGGAGCTTGTCCGTCATCGCGGGGGTAGTTCTTCGTCAAGTCCCAACTGCCGCGGTCTGTAGCTCGAGCGAGATGCGCGGTGTCTGTTGACTAAAGACGCATCGAGCGACGATGATGGAACAAGGGGAGGAAGAGAAAGCGGCGCGCGTCTTCAAGGAACTTGACACGATGAGCGATGGGAAAGTTTGTGGTGCAGGTACCTGCTTAGGTAGTGGCTCAGACAGGTCGGCCTCAGCCAATCAACCGCAGTTCAGCCGGCCCCGTTTGCGACTCAAAGCTCCAGGTAGGTACGTACCCGACAGCCAGCTGCTAGGCTGAGGTGGCTGTCGACGGCCGGAACATTTTGCCTATTTTCGCGCTAAGAAATTTCCCGCCCGACTACGACCAGGAGCTTCTCGGGACTCGAAACCAGCAATTGGATTCTGTGCGCCAAGCAGGATACCATGACGATCAAGGCATTGAAGACCGTGTCGAAAGGCAGCGTAAGGCTCACTGGACGAACCCCTGAGGCGGCGTGCTGACACATTGACAGAATGGCCTCGGGGCCTTCATCCTCCAGTGCAAGAGGATGGACTTTCACTACTGCGATTGGGCCGGCAGTTCCAAGGGAATGAAGTATGTCCCTCAAGCCCCTAGACCGAAACTTGAATCAATCCCTGACAACTTGTCCAGCGGCTTCATCAAGTCCCAACTTCCCAAGTTTGCCGCCGCCAACCCCCAGATCGAGTTCACCGTCTCCCCTCGTCCCTCGAAGCACCCTATCGTTGTAGGCCACTACATCAACGGCCGTGAGAAGGCCATCTGCGTGCGGAACATGGAGCCCCTCGAGATCCTCAAGAAGGCGGAGCTTCTGCGCGACGCCAGTGGAGAGAAGCTGAAGAAGACCAACAAGCCGGTGACGAGCATCAACCCCAGTGTCAGAGGCATCTGGAGTCCTTACCACGGAAAGGGCATGACTGTATAAACATGAGGGGATACGGCGCTATCGATTTGGAAACCATGTAAAACTACGAGCAGAACACGACATGCATAGGGAGGAGCCGACAGACGGCATCTTCTTCGCTACTGTATCATACAATCAAAGACCCGTCAGGGAGGGGAAAGAGTGCCCCTTGGAAGCGCTCAAAATTGAAATTCTCAACATGCACAGGACGTCTTTACTACGAGTTTGGGAGGGTATATTGGTTTTTAATTTCTCCTTCGTGGCCATAGGTGTCGGGGGATGCAGACGCTATCCTGGATCTGTTTGGGCCCATCGCAGCCTTGTTTTAAGTCATCATGATCATGAAGCATCTCTAGGGAAATCACTGCTTGGCGTTGACAATGTCGACGACTGCGGTTTGTTAGCGTGGCAAAAAAGGAGCAGCATGAAGAAACACTCACAGCCGGGCTTCAGAGAGGCACCGCCAACGAGGAAACCGTCAATGTCCTTCTCCTTGGCGAGGTCCTTGCAGTTCTTCTCGTTGACGCTGCCACCGTACAGGATGCGGGTCTCGTCGGCAACCTTGTCGCTGACCTCCTTCTTGAGCCAGTCACGGATGGCGGCATGGACCTCCTGGGCCTGCTCAGTCGTGGCGACCTTGCCAGTACCAATGGCCCAGATGGGCTCGTAGGCAATGACGATCTTGGACCAGTCCGAGATGGCGGCCTTGAGGGCGGCCAGCTGCTTGCTGACGACCTCAACGGTAGAGCCAGCCTCGCGCTCCTCGAGGCTCTCACCGCAGCACCAGATAACGCCGACGCCGTTCTCGGTGGCGTACTTGGTCTTGGAGGCAACAACCTCGTCGGACTCGCGCAGGATGGTACGACGCTCCGAGTGGCCAAGGATGGCCCAGTTGATGTTGCTATCCTTCAGCTGGGAGACGCTGATCTCGCCGGTGTAGGCACCGTTGGGCTTGTCGAAGACGTTCTGGGCAGCAACCTCGACGTCCTTGCGAAGCTGGTCGCGAACGAGCTGGAGGTAGATGGCAGGAGGGGAGACGACGACCTCTGAAGGGAAGGAGGCTTGTCAGCTCAAGTGGCCTTGGGTAGTAGGCGGGACGGCACGTACCAGTGTTGGGGTCGAGGTTGGCGTTGTTCAGGTTCTGGACAATCTCTTTGATGGACGAGATGGACCCGTTCCTACGAGGTGGGAAGCATTCCGTGTCAGTCCGTGGTGTTCAAGCTGGAGAGGGAGCTTCCATCTTATTTTTTCCCCCTCTCGTCGGCTGCCGCGTGGATGGTGGTGAAGAGACGAGGTGATGGTACCCCCCGCCATAACGAAGTGACTTACATCTTGAAGTTGCCGCCGACGAAGAACTTGCGAGCCATGATGGGCAATCGTTTGTATGTGATGATTTGTGAGAGAATTACGAGGTTGAGAACGTCCGAAGTTACTCAAAGACGAAGAGATCAGAGGATGTAAATGACGCAGGACAGGTTTTGGCCGGTAGGTAGCTTTCCTTAGGTACGAGGTGGGTTGGCCTCGTCTCGTGGAGGGGCAGAGGGGCTGCGTCGGAGGGGCACCTTACCCATGGCACTTCCACTTCCAGGGCACACACACCTCTCCTCAGTTCTGGTGGGTCCCTGTCACTTAGCGGCTCAGATGGCGTTGGCATGACCCGGAGCGTGCGGTGTAAGGTGCGCCTGCAACTTCCTCATCCTCCCCGCACAATCACCCCGTCTCACTCAACCTCACTCATTGCCTTACCTGAGGTACACCAGCTTGCCAGTTACCTATGGCCAGTGTGCCCAAACATCTGACGAGGTGACCTGAGCGCTCCCGTCTGGTCCGTCGCCGGGTAGATGGTCGGTCCTCCAACAACCAACAGGACACCCCTCAACAGTTTTCGTGCCCAGGCAGTTCATCTCTGTCCTTCCATTCCATACACCCTCAAATGCCCAATTGAATTTCTTATTCGGCAAGCCAATAGGATGGCCTTTGTCAATTCGACATTCAGGAAGCAAGGACGCCCATCAGCCCGCGGCCACTGTCACAAACTGGATAATTACCAGACCCCAGCATCGTATTCATTGTCGTCGTTCATTGCTGTCTTGAGAAAAGGCAACAATAACCGCCTATCGATATCTTCTAGCCGCTGGGTGGGAGCCTGCATCCAACTGCAGCTTGGCGCACCACGACTCAGGGAGGCACAATTCAGCCAATTCGTTTCCGTGAGGTAAACCTCGGCCAAGTCGTCCAGAAGCCCTGCTTCTCCCGACTACACGTCTGTCCGACCTTCCTTCCACCAGCCTCGGTTGTGGGTCAGGAATACCCTTATTCTGTACGTTGTAGATGCTACGGAGTCCCTTAATGTCGCTGTTTGCCTTTTTCCACCCCCAATTTGAACACCCAATGTCGACTCTCAAACGCCTGTCTCGACGTCCCCACGCAGGGCATGATGCGGGCTCGTCCGCAAAACAATGCAACAGCAACGGCTAGTGTTACCGGGATGTTTGGTTCACTTCTGCCCAGGAACCAACTCGCTTCCGGAGGCTTCTCAATAAAACTCCCATACCATTTCTTCCCAATGACCAACCCATTGTTGTGTCTCCGATCCGTGGCATCAAAAAGCAAAACCTGCAATGATGTCTCAGGACCTCCCATGATCAACATTCAGCTAGACATGAAGCGCTCCCTCTCGGGCCATCCCACCAAGCGCAAGTGTCTCGGTCGCCCACAAGACCCGTGGCCATAGTCACCGACCACGTCGTGAATAAACGACGAGAATCATCCTAGTCTCATCCCGAAGGACGGACCCCATGCAAGGTTCGCCGTGGACGGCTTGCCATAAAGAACGATCTCCATGCTGAGCCCCAAATAGTGATAAAGACGGCGAGCGTGCCCTGGTCTCTCTTTACTGCTAACCGTGCTTGATTTCTCCCGTTACCGTCTTATGACTATTCACACTGATTGGGATCCCAGCTAAGGGTATTGGAGTGGGTAAACCGTGAGAAAACCCCCAGCGTGTTGTTGATCGACGACATTGTAGCATCAACAAGGGATGAAAGTGAAAGGGCATGCTGAAGCGTTAGGGATACCGGCCAGGGCTTGGAGCCAGGCCACCAGGATGATGAAGCCACCAGACAGAGGCTGCCGTACCGGAGATGTGATGGTCTCTAAAGCGTGATCCGACGTTTCATCCGACTCGAGATGGTATAACCCGATCGCCAGTCCGTCCGAGACACCTAAAATACCCAAGCGACAGTCGTACGAGGTGGGCAGGGGTTATGTAATCCTATATTCAGGCCGCCGCTCTATGAGCTCGCGTATTTCGCTCGCGAAGATGTTGCTGCTGCATGTCGTTCTGATTACGTCGACCACCCGGGTGGTTGCCCCCCGGGGCGCACCCAAGGGAGGATACGGGGGTTTGACAAACCCTAGTCTAGTCTCGGGCCCAATCGCATCTTTTCTGTCAAGGGTTCATGTCCATTAATGGCAACATGCCTTCTGGAGGACAGGCAGAAGGCGAAAGCGTCCTTTCGTCCGACGGTCGGCCGCAACAACACAGGAACATGGAAACCGAACTCACCATACATCCACGAGGCTGTTCCATTCGAAAGTCCACTCCCAGGCATCCACGATGTCTATCAAGAAAGATCCTCGTCACGGTCCGTACGTAATACGCTTGTAGCCAACTAGATTCATCATCTGGATACTGAGCATAGAGAGTGGGTGGATGAGAAGGCCAGTGGCGTGGCCGTCATCGGAGTGTCAGCATCCCGTTATCTAGAGCGCGTTGTCTAGAGCGCGTTATCTAGAGCGCGTTATCTAGAGCGAATTGATGATGATTCATTGTGGCAGTATCTGGAGATTGAACAATTCAAATCAAAGAGAGAAAAAGCAATACCAGCGAAAGTGTCTTAGAAGGGGCAGTAGGGGATGTGGGAAGTACGTTACATTACCCATGCTCTGCACACCAAGGGATGAAGCAGTCGTGACTGTGATGGTTGATTGGAGTGTGGAGAAGGGGTACAAAACATGCGGAGGCATGGTCAATGCACCACGCAGGCAGAGCAGAGCAAACAAACAACTTCCACCACTGCTAACTTTGACTGCACGTCACGCCTTCTTGCCATCTCGACGTTTTGATTTCCAAGTCCCATCCTGTGCGACCCGGTCGTGTAGCGTCGCGCTCTTCTTTCTTTCCTTTTTTTTTCCTTTTTTCCCCATTGTATTCAGTATGACTGTACCATGGAAACCTTGTTCGTCACATCAGGCGGCATTCCAAACGCTACTACCTTAAGGGGAATGTTCACATCCGACGTGACGAATAACCGACGACTGACAGGCCAAGCATCGACTGCCACAAAACTACAGAAAATTCTACCATCATCTTGGAATGTAATGCATCGTTACTATGTAGGGAGTCAAGATTGAACTGGCTGGGGTATCGAACTGGCCAGCATCGAATTGGTCCTCCGACATATTTCGTTTGACAACTTCCTCCAACGGTCGTCAATGCGCCATCGCGAACCCAAAACCCGTGCGCCTTGCCAAGCCTCAAGAAGTTCAGCTCGGTAGCCAACGGCCGCTAAGGAGTGTGAAGAAACAACAGGTCATCTCGTACCTCCAAGATGAATGGGAAACCTGGTGTTCCGTGAGCAGGAACGTCTTGATCATCGTCCAGGAACGCGGTATCCCTATTCCTCACGTCAGGCCAAGTGCAGCTGAGGTGCTACTACCCCAGACAACCACCACCAAGGTAGGGGCGCCAGCAAAGCCTGAAATGCAGGACGTTCCCTCACCGTCCGCAATCCCCTGCTCGGAAGTACAGTTCAGCTAGCCCCCTTGTTCTATCATGCTCATCGCACGATGGTTAACAAGTGTGACAATCATGGGTGGTAGTCTATCACCACTAGCACCTAGAAACCAGAAGCTGTTGTACCGGCTGTCTCTCACCGTCTGCATCCAGCATGCATTGTGTTAGCGGCGTTTGATGTTGGTCCTTGATCTTAGGCCCGCAGACTCGCGACGCGCTAGTCAGTCCTTGAGCCTCTTCAAGCTGGCCACGAGGGACCGAGCCGCAAAACTAACTATAGGGCTGGAAGAGTGCCTTTGTGCATAATAACTCCGATGGCGTTCCGCGACAGGGTTCGGAATGTGACTTGAGCAAAGAAGCAAGACGTCAGAAGTCTGTCTGTCCGGCTCAACTCATTCCAGACAGAGGTGCAACCAGGCAGAGGTGCAACCGGTCATGGTGCCGTTGGCTCCACGCAGTAGTATCCATCAATCCCCTTCCAGCACCGGCCCTCGGATACCCAACAGCCTAAGGGAGACAACACCACCAGACACTGCCGATTCCCATAATAACCCCAGTCCAGGCCGTCAGTGCGGTCTTGAGAATGTCTCGCCACTGCACTTTCCTCGTACTGGGCCCCGCGAGCCTGTCAGGTTAGGACGCACACCTTCTCGAGCCCCAGGATATATTGGCCAGTCCTGGCGTGCTGATGTCACGACCTGATATTTACTTTTCCGTTGCTTTCGTCTGTTGATTAGACTCTCGCACGGTCACCGTTGCTGCAAGTCGGCGTCTTCGTCCTCTCGTTCACTTTTGCCCATTCTCTTCGTCCAGTCTTCCATTCGTCCCCGCGTTCACCCCCGACCTGCTCTGCCGTTGTAAAGTGAAAGCATAAGGAGGAGATTTACCCCACGCTGTTTCCCCCGTTTTTGTACTCTGAGAGTCGCGGGCATTCATTTCTTGTACATACACGATGTCCAAAGCATCACCGATATGAGGATCCCGCCACTAGAAGTTATTCTCAGCTGGCCACCACCGCGTTACGATGATCCCGAAACGAGAGGCCCGGCCAACGAGATTGTTGTCATAATTCTCCTAGCAATCGCCACTGTCATTATCGCTATCCGGATATACACTCGAAAACAAATAACACATGGGTTCGGCTGGGATGACATTCTTGTCGTATTGGCCTACTTCCCCGCCACAGGGTTTGTCGTGCTGGGGATGATTGCTCAAAGCAGATTCGGCTGGGGTCGGCATATCTGGGATGTGCCGCTGGAGCAGTTGACGGGATCGATCCAGCTGGGGCTCGCCAGCCAGATTCTCTTCGACTTGGCCACGAGTTTCACGAAGCTCTCGATGCTTGCTCTGATGTACCGGATCGCTCGCGCGGCTTCAAACAATATGAGGCTACTGGTCATCGGCCTCCAGGTGTTCATCTCCATCAACTGCGTTCTTTTCATGTTTGTCGTCATGCTGCAGTGCCGGTAAGTCGTCCGTGTCGCAGCGTCAAGCACATCTCGCTGACACCCCCAGGCCGCTCTCCTTGTATTGGACGCTCTCGGCAGAGCCACAGAACTGCATCAACGAGGCGGTTCACCTACTCATCGCGAGCATTATCAACACGGTCACCGACTTCGCGGTGGTCATATTACCTCTTGCGCTCGTGCGGATTGTCTACATCGACAAGCTCTCTTCGAGGCAGATGCTCATCGTCAACCTCCTATTTGGCGCTGGGTTCATCGCATCCTTTGCCGGTGCCGCCCGGACATACTTCACTTGGATTATGACCACGGAGCCGGACAAAACTTGGCATGCTTGGATGAATTGGCTCATGTCCTGCATCGAGCTGTTCCTCGGCATCATCTGTACCAGCACACCGTCAACCAAACCCTTTTTTAACCGGTACATACCAAAAATACTGTCTTCGACGCCACGAAAATCACGAGCCACGAGTGCGCCGTTACCCGCAAACAAGGGCACCAGCGGCTCGATGATCGGGAGCGGCATGTCTGTGGACTCCGAATCGAAGGAACTAAAAGCTCTTCCGGCTGGGCCGCAGTTCTCGACCCCCGAAGTAGGGACACCCTCCAATGGGAAAGTTCTCAACCAACCGTTGCCGGCCGTGATGAAGAAGGACTCGATTTACATCATTAAGATCCAGCTCGACGAGACCAGCTTGACCCCGGCAGACAGGACACGGCCACGCGGCAATCGCATTCTGGACCAGTCAGACTTGGCCGAGGCTCGAGCGACGCACAACTTCAGTCGGCCAAAGGCAGCTCAGCGTGTCGTGAGCATTTCAAAGCCCCCGGGCCATGCCCGCCAGAGCATACAAGACAGGAGAGAGAGCCGCCGCCATAGCCGCAGTACCAGCACCAGCACCGCGGGCGCAAGCAGTCGTTACAGTCAAATCCTAGACATCGAAAACGACTATCGTCAAAGCTTCGACAATCCGGAGGCAGGAGCCTACTCCGGTCCTCAAGAAACCTACAGTCACTACGCCCCTCCCACGAGAAAACACGCCAAGTCGGGATCCGTCGGAACATTTGGTGGGTTAGACTGAAGGACACTCGTCCTGTTGCAAATAGAGACAAAAAGGGGCCCGTTGTACAGGGTTTGGGGCTCTCACTCTTGACGGGCGTTAACCTCTGCAAATGGGTGAGAGAAGAAAGGGTTTGGACGTCTTGTGTTGTTTCTTCGAGCTTGTGATACACCCACTAAAGCGTCTGTTCCTGCACTTCACCTTTTCCGAGGACCTTACTCATCAAAACTTTTACGCTTTTTTTTCCCTCCTCACGGAGCAGGTCTACCATGTCAAAATCGACGAATTGTAGTGAAAAATAATTAAACTAGGCATTTTGTGATACCATCCTTTACCGTCCCAGGAACTCCGTCGTTTCCTGAGTCCTCCCACCTCTACCGGTTGTCCTCTCGACAACGACAAGGGGAGCGAAAGCAACGGTCAAGAAAGCTAACTACACCCCCACCACGGAGCAAGCTGAACTTTACAAGCAGTCATCCGGCCAGACGACGGAATGATTGGCCCAACCTTCGGTGCTCACACCTCTTTTCTCGCCTCGTGCAAAGGAGAGACGGATGCTCTTCGGTTTGTTCGAGGACGAGCGGCCGAGCGTCTGAAACTCTCTGGTCAGCCGTTTCAGTCCCCTCTCGCTCAATCCTGTTCCTACGACTGAGTTGACTCCAGCAGGAGAGCGACTTGCATGTTTCCCCCCGTTCGCCCCAGGCAGAGCGCCCAGGTCTTTTCTGATTGTCGCAGTGAAAAAGCAATGACTTCGAACCGTTTCTCCATGCCGCTGCCGCTGTGCCCTCTTTCCCCCCTTTGAGTCAACGAACACGCGCGCCTAAACTGTTCTCTTCCTCGCCATTGACAAGCGTCGCGCGCCTCTTTGCCACCGTGGAAGGCGGGGGATGGGAGGCGGGGAGGGCGCGCCAAAGGGAAAGAGAAAAAGAATTCGGATGAGAAGAACAGAGTCACTGCAGAGCTCAGGCTTTCCTCCTCGACTCATCAGCCCACCCGCACGTGTCCGCTAGTCGAGAATAGAGAAGCATATACTAACGGAAAGCATACGTGTACGGGTCGACGGGGGCGCCTCCTCAGAGCTCATTCCTCTCCAAGATTCCTTCACCATGCCCGCGTCGAGGAAGACGAGATTCGGCTCTCCTCTCAAGATACGCACTACGAGAGCATTGAACCGTAATGTTCCGCTAATTATAGGCATAGTCCGCCGGCATGAACGATGCTAATCGCAGGTTACTGTGCAAGCTCTCGTCGTGCTTCTTAACCTTACGGACCCTACCAAGCAGGAATTGAGTTCCAGAGAGGGAAAGCGTCTTTTTTGGGGCATGTTTCTTACCCCGGGGGATGCCGTCCACCTGCCTCCGCAAACACGAATCGCCCTCTCCTCTAGGTACCGCTTGTGCCCGTCTCTGTCGTTCCCAACTCATGCAACCCTATAGACACGAAGTGCCTAAAGAGCAGGGTGCCGTTCACAAGTCCCGCCGCCCACCTGATCGCGATGCTCTCCTCGTCCGTTCTTATTATCTTCGGCCACCCTCCCCGCGCCCGTCCCATCCATCCCCCGAACGCTCAAACTCTACACGATACTCAAAATCCAGNAGCCGCTTCGTCGCATTTTGAAATGCCGCTCTTCTCCCCTCCCCCCCCGAGGCAAGCCGATCTCTTCGACTTGACACAACACCCTCACCAAGACTTGCCAGTTTAGGAAGACCGATGGCAATCCGATCGCATGCGTTTGGTTCGTCGGTCAGGCTAGATCGTCCTGGGGGCCTGACTTTCTCTGTCCCTCCCCCCGTTCTCCGTCTGTACATTCCTCATCAGCCCTTCCCCCGTTGCCTACTTTCTTGTGTTGACCAGAAGAGCAACTCGGACCCGACGGACCTTGGGACAAACCAAGAGGCGTTCTCTTGGGTCCCCGGAACCTTTACCAGATGAGGGACTTGGACAACTCCATCTCTACTTTTTACGATAGTCAGGACACTGTCCCATCTTAATCATCGCAACAGTGAACCACGCCAAGGTCGTCAGCGCTCCTGAAACCAACAACACAAACGTCAGAGACAAGCGCCCCCTCCCCTTCAGCGCAAGACCGTACGCGACCTGCAAACCGGGGTTCATTCGATACGGCCGCCGGGCCGCAAATCACCGCAATCTCGGTTTGGCCCAGACGGCAATATCGCTGTAACACCGGGTCGTAAGCCTCACCCACCGAGAATGCACGCACTTGTACAGATCAAACCTCTTCTCGACGCACTCTAGGGAGACCTGCCCACGCACATGTTCTAGATTGGCCTTGCTCTTACTTGGAAGATTTGGGGAAACCCCGTCAACTGCCCCCCGACTCTCGAACCTACTTGGTAAGTACGGACAATTCGTCCGACGGCCCCGAGTTACGACGTGTAAGCTTTTCCAATAAGACAGGCAGCCCGGTGTACTCGTGAGAACAAGAGC
>MPGH01000250.1:136283-176148 GCA_001937105.1 Colletotrichum chlorophyti | reverse complement strand
GCAGTTTATGCGAAGTCATGGGCCGAATAACAGCTGACGTTGACACGGAATAATTATTTTTTTTTTTTTGGACGAGGTCAAAAACGGGAGAAAACGACGCGGGCTTTTTTTTTTTCCTCCAGGAAAATGCGTTGATGGGACGGAGGGATGCCTTGCTCGACGAACGTGATGCAGACACGCACGATAGGAACTCGACAATGGGAACTCGACCATGTGAACTATTTCCTCGGCGAGTCGACAAGGTTCATGCCTCACTTCAATCTGCCCTCTCCTATCTCATGAGAACCTGTGAAAGCTATCAACTGGACGGAATCAACTCCGGCCGTTTCCACAACCGCAACCAACTGACTCTTGAACAAGCAACTTGTCGGAACGTACGCAAAGCCACCCGCAGCTTCAATCGCTTCGTCGTTTCCGCCCCTCCCCCGCTTCCCATCTTCCTCTTTCGAAGAGAATCGCAGACGTACGGCATCGAGGCTCACCTATTGCGCAGCAGAAGCGCCTGTCCAGCTATACTATCCTAGTCTGGCCCGTCTGCTCCGGTAAACTGACGTACACAAAAAATTCTCTTCCTCGAAGCGCAGGTTTGGCTACTCTGTTTCTCTCTCTGTGTTCATGGGCCAGCGAACAGCCAATTTCGCGTTTGGGACTCATTTACCAGCAATCCCTGTTAGCGTTCCGCGCTGTAAACTCTGTGGGCGCTCGTTCCTCTGCAAATGTTAAGTTTCCGCGGGTGTGCTCTCCCCGCCGATTTGAGGCGATTCCCAACTACCGTCCATCATGCCCGGCATCGCCGGCACCCTACGGAGATCGAGCCGCGACAGAATGTGGATATCCTGTATTATTTCTTACCACATCGGTTCATCCCTAATTCCGGATGTCGAGCCGCCCGTTTCCGCTATTGCGAAATGACAGAGGCGTTTAGTTGCTTCTCCAACTGGGGGCGCAGATCGGAATATGTGAGCTGGCTTCATGACTCGGACACCACCGTTGGGCATCCATCAGGCTTCGGCGTCCGACAAAACGTTGTTCCGTCCTCGCGCCTGGTCCGCTCAGGGGCTTCGTTCATGAACATCTGTTGTTCGCGAGGTCATATTGATGTACGTGACAGGCAATAAAAGTGGATAGCTTCATTTACTATCACTTTTCGGCGGCCCTCACTCACTCAAGTCAATCACTTCGTGCTGAACTGCCCGCCCCGACGTTGCATCCTCCCAGATGTCTTGCAGTCTCCCTTCGGCGTCTGAGCCATCTGTCCAAGCAACCTCGGCGAGTACTGTCTTGGCTTCCAACCAGCTACCAAGTCCCATCACGGTGCTCGCCAGACGCAGCTTTGCTGCGTAAATCGCCCTCCACTTCGCAAGCTGTTGCCTGCCCGTGGCTGTGATGGGCCTGCCTGTGTTGGCCACGGCAGCACCGAACAGGACACTCCAGAACCACAAACTCCTGCTGAAAGCGCCGGTAACCATCTCTTCCTCTTTGTCACAGATGTCGTCAACGAGCTGCTCCAGCAGCCATACTGTCAGAACGCAATCCATCTCGCTATCGTTGACCGCCATGACGAGGTAGAAGAATGTCGCGATGTAGCTCGCTCTACTGCTCTTTGCGTCCCCATTCAGCATCGTGGCGATGTTGCGCTCCGGGTCGAAGCCTCGCGAGAGTTCCCAGTTGAGATTTTTGGTGTAATTCTGCCAGAGCCTGTCCGTCGGTGTCTCGTCGCCTTCCCACCAGCCGTATCTGGGTGCCTGTCGAGGGGGAAGGCTCTCCATATCCCATAGGGACGTGAACAACAGGGCAATGATGCTTGGCTGGAAGTCAGCACTGATAGCGCCGTGTATGACGCTGACTCCGCCCCGGCGTAAACAATCGCCTGCCCTGCAACAAAAGCGTTAGCCTGAACACTCTTCCACGCTGCCATGGCCTCTTACATCTCCAGCATCTGCTGTGCCAGGTTTGACCTCATCGTGTTGTACCCGTTCTTCTTAAGCGTCAACTTGTGAAGGCCTCGCAGGTGCTTGGACGACGCATCCAAGTCGCCGACAGCTCCCTTTTGACCAGTCAGTCACAACAATCTCTCGGTCGTCCACAGCAGGTGTACCTCAGTGAGTGCTAGAGTGGCTATGGCGAAGATGGCCGTGTCGCTGACGTCGTTTCCAGATTCGGAGAGTTGCTGCTTCGCAAACTCATACGCCGCCGTCTTGTGGTATAGAAAGGGAACCTTGACGTGTTCGAGCGACCCAGTGACCCAAGCCCACTGGCAGGCCGCGACGACCAGGCAGCCATGAAGCAGGCCCGGATGCAGAAGCGTTCGCTGCACGCTTTCTTGCGTTAGTCGAATGAGGTCTGTTTGACTTTCCAGGGCGGAAACATACCTGCACAAGTTTTGTCCTCTTTCGACCGGTGTTTGGCCTCTGACATAAAAGGTAGAAACTGGCCGCGGATATTAGTTTTTTTGCCAGGCGTCAGAGCAAATTTGCTTACATTGATGCCAGAGCCATTGAGAGGCTGACGACATCTGGTAGTCACCAGAGAAGCCAGCGAACGGCTGCTGGGACATGGTGTTGACGAGACGGGGCGACTCTTCAACCGGGGTCAAAGCCGAGCCAGCCCTGAGCGGGAGCTCCCTACCGGTGTCGGACTCGGGATACACGCATTCCTTACCGGTCTGCAAGCAGTTTGTGCTGCCGACCATGTCAGCCACGGGTAGATATCAGGACACTAGATCTGCTACGTAGTTTAGTCCGGCCGGCTGAACTCGGCGGCGAGGGCAGCGAGGAACGAGGAGGATGAGAAGCGGCAGGACGTACCATAGAGGTTGACGCTCGTCACAGCGCACATGGCGCTGCCTGCATGTTGCGCAACCTTTTTTGCTTCGACGGTGGAACTTGCGAACCCGATTCTTGGGTGGTGCCATCGGAAGTCAACTCTCAGGGTCAATGATACTCCGCACAGTCCCGGGGCTTGGAGCGGCGCTGATTGATCATGCTTAATGAAACGAAATCTCGCGCAGCCCAGATCGAGGACTTGATCGTGCAGCCGTCCCGCAGGAGATCCGGGGTAATGGCACGCAGTGCCCAGATAAGGTAGATGGCGAAGTCAGACGCCCAGTGAGGGGATGACTTCTTTTCGTCCTTGCGGATTAGATAGAATGGATGGGCGGATAAAGTGTTGTAACGGAGTAAGTGCACACAAATTGTCACTTCTCGAAGGTGTCCTGCTTCCTGTTCATTTAACCAGCCTGCCTACCTCATGGCTACGGCACGGAAAACGTCGTCGGCATTGAGGATGATTGGCGCCATCATCAGGTGGGAGTTGCTACACGAGACGTGCATGATAAAGCAGCCAATAGGAAGGCCATTACGGGATGGTGGATCCTATACTCGCCAAGGAACCGGCCGGCCCACCTAATGACTTCTACTTTCTCAACCCACTTCTGTTCCGTTGTTTCCCCGGCCCGGAGACACTGAGGAGGAGCGGAAAGCGTGGGACGTGGTGGGGAGGAAAGGGGAAAGAGACCACAGGACACTTTTTCTGCCTCCCAAGCTGATCTACTATGTAGCTAGATCTCTCCTCCTCAGATTCCGGCATGTCGTTGTGTCGCCGCCGACAAACTCTTTCGTTCTCCAGTGTTGTTCCAATACACATTCCACCTACTGCAAGCAAACACGGTAGCAGCAATAGTGCCCGTCATTGTCCGAATCTTCTTCATCAAACGAGGGGGGCACGGCTATTTGTCTCAAACATGCAGCACGAATTCAACAAACCTCTCTCGTCCTCGCTCCGTTGCCGCCAGCACCGGGGCACTGCTCATCAACACCCTTGAGCGCCAGTTAATCCGTCTTCCCATCGAGTTGAGGCCACGTTTTTCTCGTACCCAACATCGAACATTCCGAGATGCCTCCGCTACTGAATCCATTCAATCCTGCCTACATCGGGGTATGACAACAATGACAAAGGCTCCATGTGTCAGGGAATCCGCGCCCATCAGATGTTGATGACGGGCACTTCGATCAATGAGAAGCTCTCAGTTGGAGCCGTCATCCCGGCATCGATTCGACACCCCGACGACGAGGACGCATTGACACCTCGGTCAAAGTAACCGGTCATACCCCTCCGAATCGCCAGATTTTATGTGGGACGTATCGGGTTTGATTTCGGCCATGTCATGCGCATTTCCTGCTGCCATGCGCGACATCCCGGCCTGGTCAATGCCCGGAGGCATGGGCGACCCAAAAGCTTTTCTTTTCTTCCATCTTTCCAACGTACTGCCATGGCCCTTGATATTGCTTCGCCTCTGTCTCCAAAGCCACCTCCGTCTTAATGGCGCAGGCGAAACATGCCAGACATGCCACGAACCCGTCTGTCAATTATGTCTCGCGCTGCCAGACCGAAGCACCCCTGGACTCACCCTGCTTTGTTGGACTATCACACACAAAGAACGTGCTTCGGCAGCTCGTTTGCCTGCTCAACAGCGCCGGTGGAAGCAAACTTTCGGCATGGACGACTCGAGAAAAAAGGTCTTGAGTGAAGCCTGTTGAAGCCCGGTACCGATAACCCAACGTCATCTCAAACTGTCGACATGATCGTCCCGCACGATCCCAGCAAACCACGAGGCGGGCGCCTGACAGGTCATCAAGAGATAAAATGAGATGGCGTGTCCTCCCCCCCTCCCCTTCCTCTGCCTCCGCACGGTAGGGAGTTTCGAGGAAGATTGCTTACCGTTGTTGAATGCACCCCGAGATCGGTCCATCCATCTACATGCGCCATGCACAAGGTGTCCGACGATCGTCCGCCAGCGTTGCCTGCCGTTGACTTTCGCTTCCTGCTCCCTCAATCCTCGATCAGAAGAATCGTTGAGGTTATCGACAAACTTCCAAGGATGCTGGGGTCAGTCAAGGTGCACGTCATCCCGCCCTGGTTCGCCATACGATGACCAACGTCGATGCGGCCAGTCTAGTCACTCGCAGCAGGCAGCCCAAATCGGCTTCAAAATGTGCGTCGAATCCCATTGGTTATGGTAGGCTCCTCCACACGTCCTCTCCTACCCCATCAAATCCTTTCTGCTGGGAATCATGGGCCCCCATTCCCTGTTCCCATTATACAAGCATGGCAAGACACTTACCTCGCTGTGTCGAGGCGGGGGTGGTTTATTCGGCCAGTAAACATTGGCAGGGCTTCACAGGTCTCCATTCTAGACGGAAGGCCGACTGGAGAACAAGATGACCCAACCCTATCGTTCGGTCTTGGGAACATGGTACCCGAGTCCATTCTCGTGATTGGTTGCGGTGCTCCTAGTTTCCCGAGCCATGTCACTTTTGGAGTAACTTGGGGTTGAGGGTTCCGATGATGCACAAAACCAACTTCACCTCTTCAAGTGGGCATCAAGACATGGTTGGGCTCACACTTATGGCAGATGGTGCGCATCCCCTCATCGTATCGTGTCCGCCTCTCGGTGTTTGTTTTGTCTGTCAATTTGTGCCCAACCCGACATGTTGTCACCGCCTCTTCTCCCGCTAGGTACAACCCTGCACGCATCATCCCATCCGGTACCGAATAGCTACTCCGACCTTTTGGGCAACAATTCCTTTTAGCCCAGCAACAAAAAGTTGTGTCTGTCACAGCCCAATCGGTGCCCTACAATTCACAATTGGCCGCCTTCCTTTCTTTGTCAAGAGATGGCAGATCCAATGGGCCACAGACGCGCTCGTCAATAGAGCCGGAGCATAATATTTTTGTCTTTCATCCGGGGTGTTCCCTGAGAGATGGGGGCCAACTGTCACTTGAAGAAGGAAAAGAAAAGAAGCAAAAAAAAGTTGAACAGGCATCGCGCCAAAATAGAGGGGACTGTAAAGTCTAGGGAAGCGGGCACCAGCCATCCATTCACCCAAGGGCAGGCTCAAGTCCCTCTCTCGTCTTCCTTTTTTGTGCCGTGTGCCAATACCAACGCCCACTATTTCTCACTCATTTAGACAACCCAGGCTCACGTCAGGAAAACTACCGACCCAGGGATGGATGCCAACTCCTCTTAGGGTCACACATCGATGAACCAATCTATTCCAGGAGACGCCCGACGGATGAACCTTTCAGATCACGGCGCTTGGCGGTCACGTATCTTCCAGCACATGCGGCAGCCGTCCGCTTGAAACCAAAGACGTCTCCGTGGTGCTGGTCACTGGGGCGAATGCAAATCTTTCCTTGACAATCGCCAGCTTGCGTCTGTCCTGGTCCCTGTTCTTCCCCCTCCGCCTCTCGCGCCCTCGACTTCCAAACGAGCCACACTCCTCTGCCGTTCCGACCGGGATCAGCCATTTTTGTTGCTCAAGTACCTTGCCCCACGAGAAGGGACATCCAAAGCAGACATAAAATGCCTCCATTCCGAACTTAATCATCTACTGTCAGGATCTTGCCCGCTCCCCCATCCTCGTCCANCCCCCCCCCCCCCCAGCCCGCTTCACGTCAAACCCATTTCTTCTCGACCGTACTACAAGTCAGTCAAGGTGGCCGTCGTGGAGACAGGTTGTTTGTTGGACCGATCACCTGCCTTTCCAAACACTCACACCGCCCTTGCAACGACCCGGACTTTTTCAAGGGTACCATCCTGGAGCAAGGCCACATTGTTGTCGTGGATGCCCTTGTGTTTAAGGAGACATCTTGTCGCATCTTCCCAGGAGTGCTTGACCGAGAATCACAGCCCAAGGGACTCTTATTTGGACACCAGGGGCTAACCTGCCCGCACAAGGACTGTTCTTAACCCACGTGGTTACCACCTCTGGACTCTTTGGAAATTTCTTAAACCTGCTGCTTGATCATTTCTTACCTTTTAACCGTTATGCCCCCGGAAGATATGGCCCAGCCGGATTTTGCGTACAGACCATCAGCTATGTCCAACGGACCGTGGAACTCGACGCGGAGGTACGGACCGCTCTGATCATGTTCTGAAGCCAGAGGAAGAAAAATGACTAACCGTCGAAAAAAGTTCAATGTACAATGATACATTCCCGCCTGTCGGAGGGTTTGACAACAGCTATTACCGTCCATCAAGGTAAGAACCAGACATTGAAATTATTCTATCCCTTTTCCACGCAGGAGTAAGCGAGTAACACCGTCCCTTTCAAGTGTGTCCACATACTCGCCGGGAGCCAGTAACTACAATTTGCCGATCGGCACCGGCCCTCATACCGCTGCCGTCGCTGCTGCTGCTGCTGCCGCCGGTGCTCCGGGGTATGGATCACGCCCGGCATCTGGAACTTACGGCGCCAGTGGCGCCGGTGCCCCTGCTGGCTACGGCTCGTACAAGAGTACCACTTCTCAGGCGTGGGATCACCAGGAGAGATACTCCCCAACGGATTCTGTCGACGACATCATTGCCTCTCCGAACCTCTCGGACTATTCCCTCGAAAACGGAGCCGGCCCTACACCCCCAAACAAAGGCAAGGTGAACGGAAAAGGCCGACCGCAACGTCGGCCTTCGAACAGAGACGAATTTGACGGTCCCCACCAGTTTCTCGCTCGCCCGCCACCAGAATACATTGCTATGCAAGAGCGCGAACTACCACACCTTCCGACAAATCTACACGTCCAGGAGCAGGACCTTGTCCTCACACAGGTCAACGACAGGCTCTCGCAGTGTGCCTACGATTTCGTCGCCAAGTATCAATTTCCCATTCCTCTGACACAGGACATGCGACCAGTCGAGCGGCCTCAGGACCGAGAATGGACGGAATGGGTCTACCTGTTGAAGCGCCTGGCGACGAAACGCCGCATTCCTGCGCGAGTGCTCTATAATGGCCAGATCAAGCAATTTGTCACGATTCTCGAAAACTCATTGGAAATGCGGCACGCGGCTAAGCACCAGAGTCGACCATTGAAGGACGACCGTAACATACTACAGCTCATCTCAGCAGGCATCCAGGTGGCCAAGATCCTAAAGGACGCCAGTGCCATGGACTACCTTGACCGACTATACGTTTCTACAGAGAAGCAGATCCAGGAGCGCGCGGCATCGCGATTCAGGAGTTAACTGCCTTCATTCCATCCTCGGTCACTTGCCCATATCTGGACTTGACGACGGCGGGGCTGCGAAACGGCATTCAATGATTGGCGTTATTTCCCTCTACAAAGAAGGGTGTTGACGAATTCCTACGGACCTTATGATATGAAATCTATTTGCAGACGACTAGGGGAATCTATCATCCTCCATCCTTTTTAGAAGAGAGAAAGAAACGAGTAGATGACGACTTGATACGGAAACAAAGGGGGATGACAGGACGACAGGCCCCCGAAACGCACGACACGGAGAAAAACTTCCCTTCCACAGGGCCGGCTTGAACTTTCACTTGGCCGTATTCTTTTTTTTCTTGGCAGACGAAATGCGTCTTGTTTTTTTTATTGTTTTTGACTGGTGTGAGAAATGGTAATGTTGCCCAACCGATGGCAAGGGATCTTAGATATGGACCTACTTCACCCCCTTTACGAAATGTCTGCGCAAGCGAAAGGGCATCAAGGCATATGCTGCGGGGAAAGCGATACGAGGCGCTACAGGTTCTTGTTGGGAATTCATCTTCCTCCGACCTCTTCCCCAGGAGAGGGGCGGGAATCCTCTTGTGTACATGGTTTTGTCTTGTTGTTTGCCTTCTGGTATTCATCTCTTTGGTTGAGGTTTATCTCATCTTTCATAGTTATTCCTGCACTGCCACGGCGTGTAGGGCCCGGAGTTGGCTCAAATGGTTTTTATACACATACTGGTCTCCTGGCAGACAAGTTTGATGAACGTCGATATCGTGTTCAAAAATGACCCTTCAGGAGGCACGTATTTGTTGACACCTCCTCAATGCTGATTTCCCGTTTTGAGCTCATTTTACCCGGGAATCGAGCGGCGTAGATGTTTCTCTCTTTTCCTTCTTTCCCCTTCTTTGTTATTGGCAAATCTGACATCCCATGGCCTAGTCGGGCGCGCTTCAACGCCGTATCAATCTATGCGGTCCTCTACCTTCATGGGTTCCAGGTTCCAGGTGAACACTACAAATTTCTTGTCTTTCTCCGTCGAAATAGCTTCCTCTTCCACTCCCGTGATCGAAATACGCTCCACCGTAGTAGGCAGGTCACAGCCTCCAACTACCCATATGGGCCCGCGTTGGGCTGAATCGGAGCGACGATCATCGGCCGATGCGATGCTGCCTCCGTGCCTGACCTGATGGTCTTCCGTGGCTTGTTGGGGAGGGGGAGAGGCGACGGCTATCTACGGAAGATGGCCTTACGGGGATGGTCTTTCCTCTCTGCTAGACCAAAATATGGCACGCAGCAGGAACGGCTGGGGGTGGAAGAACGTTAACCGCGACGTCGCAGTCCTCCTCAATGGGCCCCCCGGGGAAGACAAGGGGGTGGGGAAAGACGGGGTATCCACATTGATGAGACCTCGGGGGGGGAAAGAGCATCAGCAGGCTTCGTGAAAGTGTATATCGAACGCCCTAGGAGTAGAAACGGTGATGCCGTTCCCNCCCCCCCCCCCCGGATGATGCCTTCGGAACAGAAAGGAAAGGGCAATGTCTGGTGTGTGTGTGGAAGTTGAATGGTGGCAGGACGACGCCAAGACTGTCATGATGCGCTGGGGGGGCCAATTTAGTGTGAAATGTTTGAAGAGCGACAAGTCAAAGGGGCATGCAAGCATGCATGGCCGAAGTCGCCTCCTCTTCTGGGCGCCACCTTGTCGTGTGTTTCTTCGGTATTTCTTCAGTTTTGCCGCCCGCCACGACGACGGCCTGGAAATTTAAGATTCCCCATTCGGGAAGATTGTTTGTGTTGTCCTGTCGTCCAACTGAGAAAGCATAATTCGGGAATCGAAACGGCGGGAGTAGGGAAGGAGAGGGGGAAAGGGCAGAAGAGCAGGGAGGGATGGGAAACCAGGGGCGGCGCCGAGGAGGGGGGAGCGGGATTCTGGAAAAACAGGTCGAGTCCGATAGAAGACGGTTTCGAATCTTGGCTTACTAGCGGTTGAATAAGCAAAAGTATGTGGCGGCCAAGGTTTTGCTGCTCGAGACAGACGGTGGTGCGCAGATATGGTTCTGGCTGTTTGTTCTGTCTGGGGGACGGTTGCTCCCTGCGTCCAACTGAGTTTTCGGTAGTCGCCAACAGAGATCGGCGAACTAAGCCAACGGGGTTCGACTATTGGCCGGGCAGCCCCGACGTGCTCTTAAATCTGCAATCGGTGCGTTCTGTCGAGCAGTTCGGACTCGGTTTGAGAATCGCGGATTCATTCATTAAAAAGGCCGTTTCGTGTTGAGAAGGGCCGGTCAGGATAAGTTAACGATACGGACGTGGAGATAGCTTCGTTTTTGCCAAGACGTCATCCCTTCCCATCATCGTCATACTAGTAATCAACTCGTCCATGGCAGCAGTCTTTTCAGCAGGATCCCGATAGGCCTTCGTACCGGAGGACAAAAGTGGCCGCCCGGGAGGCGGCAGGTTGCCGATTGGGAACCGGANTGGAGATGGGCGCCGCCAGCCGAACTGGTCGCAGCTTAAGCTCCGTACCGGGCATGGTTCTTTGTGCAGGCTATAAACAGAGCGCGAGCAGGATGTAGCATGCTTGTGCGAAAGAGAGATATGCGTCTTAATCCTAGTCAAGCGCCGGGCGCGCTAAACTCTATGTTGGGTTGGTTATGCTGGGACGCTGCTCTCATCGTACGAGGGGGAAAGCAAGATGGGTAGTTTCGGAGCAACGCCAGCGGTTATTGAAAGTCAACGGTGAAGAGCTACGTTGAGAGAGTTTGGCGTGTTACGGTCTTGTGATGACATTGTATCTCGTTTGGTACTTGATGCGCATGGGTTGACCTTACCAGCTCTCGAAGACCCGGGGGTGGTCGTCGTACCTAGTGGCAACTGCGTGAGAACGGTTCTCGATGCGAGGAACGACATGATGCGAGGCATGGTTGGGGGGAACGTGCAAGGTTGGTCAGGAGTAGGGAGCAGTTGATGTCTGATATTATACCCGCCAGGCTCTTGATATTGACGAGGAGCGGGATTGAATATCTGAGGGGTAGAATAAATAGACGTTAGCTGGTGGTCGGCGGGCGAGCAGGGGTACGGGCTCGGGCCGGATCGCTGATGCGAGCCTGTCCGTCGATCTCTGGAAAAAGATCTCAACGGGGCGTTTGGAACGAGACGAGGAGGCAGCGTCTTCCGATGACATGTCTGGATAACGTAATGGTCGCCGGTCACTTGGCGTTGAGCTGGGATTCCATCGACCGTTGTCAATGAGATTAGATTTCGCTTTCACTGTACAGCGTACGTTGCATTGGAGTAATTGGAGGAACATGCTGCGTCCAATCGCCTGCGACCAGTTCCTCCTTGGTCACGACCTCCCCTTGATCGGACCTGACATTTTCACCTGAGCGTAAAGAGAAAAGCATTATACTCAACTTGCCACGGAAAAACAGTCGAGGATTGCTGGCGTACACATTCACAATGCACGTGCTTCCCTCCGGCGTGAATCCCGACCGGCTTCGGTGACCGGTGTGGAAATGGGTCCTCTTGCACAGCCGAGCCCCGGTAAGCGGCCGGTAACGAACGGGGGATAGCGCACCAATCATCGAGTGATCCCCGATACGCGCTCGGTGGCAGAAAGGGACTAGCGTGATGGGGGCCGAAGGAAGCGGAGACACGGCCAGCCAACTCGCTCGTTCGGCGCCCAAGGGAAAGGAGATGGCAGGATGAGCGGTCACTGGGCCATGGGGTGACAACATTCATCCGCTCGTTTTAATCTCGTTGGCCGCCCTTTTTTTTTTTTTTGTCGTATCCGTTCCTCCCTCGTTCCCGCTCACCTGCAGGACTCCCGAGCGGCAAGGACGGGGCGAAAAGAACGAAAAGAAAGGAAGGGAGAAAACAGGACGACACAACACCGCTGACGTGTTCTGTGCGAAGCCATCCAACCTGCATTTCAACCACGATTATTCGGTGTTTGAGTGAGGAAGAAGAAGAGAACGAATAGGAGACAGCCGCGAGAGCGACCGATAAGGAGGAATTACAGTCGACACGTTCGCTTACTCAACAAGGAAAGGACCCCTGCGTGCCAGCTAGGAGATTGGGCGTCAGCACAACCGTCCCCCAATAACTCGCTCAGCTTGACCTCCAGAACTTGGGGGCAATTGACCGCCTCGACATCCTGAGCATCAAAGCAGTCCCGAGTCCATCGACTCATACCAAGAGGCCAACTTGACGGGCATTCGGATTTGCGACTCTGAAAGGGCGCTTCATCTACTTGGCCATCGTGACGAAATTGAAACGAAACAAGCCGTCAAAATTCACAGGCGCCGCGCCATGACGTCCGTCTCGTCGAGAGGCCCGACGCCTCACTCACCCTACGATGTCCAGTCAGCCGCTGATACTGATGATTCGTGGCAGTATATGGAATACGCCTCTTACCCGGCCTCAGTCGGCTTCCTACCTAGCCCGGCCAGCGGCAGCCTCAACGGCTATGCTGTCGTCGGCCATGTCGCCGGATCCGACCCGGCGGGCCTATCCCCGCTCAACCTCGACCTCGATCATCCCGCCTGCTCCGCCACTGGTTTCCCGGGTCAAGCGGAGACCTTTGCCGCCCCGGCCCCGCAAATCGACGGTCATTTCGTTGCCGGTTCGCAAGAGGCCGACTTCCTGACGCCTCAGGGCTACCTTTTCTCAGAAGATCAAATCAATGGTGAGTCCGGTCTGCCCTGCCCATCGATCGGTACCGGAGCTGATCTTTTGCGAAGCAGAATTGACCGCCTTCGTCAACTCCTTCCAAGCGAACGCTGTCCCTCTGACGGGCCTGGAGTCATTTTCCCAACAGCAACAAGACGACTCTGGCCTCGACCTCTTGCAACATTCGCCGCGCAACGCCAATCCCGCTCCGTGGAACCCCACGTGCCTTAAGGTCGATAATGGTAGTTCAGTGTTCGTTGCCGAGGACTTGTCGCCGCAGAGCTCCGGATCCACGAGCCCTGCTCGCTCGAATCCCAACTCTCCGGACATTAAGCACCAAGGCGACAGGATCACCACAACCAGCCCCATACGCAAAGTCATGACGGGCAAGGTCGAGAAGAAGAAGGCCACCGAGCCCGCGAACAAGTTCGTCATTGTCACGCCGCACTCCATAAACGCCCATGCCGGCCACCCTAATCCCTACGAGTGCTTTGACGCTATGAAGACCCAGACGCGTGGGCGCAAAGGTCCCCTGGCCAACGCCACCAAGGAGAGCGCACTCCAGGTCCGCCGCCTAGGCGCCTGCTTTTGCTGTCACAGTCGCAAAGTCAAATGCGACTCGGAGAGGCCGTGCAAGAACTGCAAGAAACTCGCAGTACAGATGCCGCAAGTCGTGTGTTGGCAGTTTGCCGACTTCGTAACCGTGCTGTTCCCCGAATTTATGAGAAGCCACTTTCGCAAAGATCAGATGTCCCGCTTCATGGCGGACAACGTCGACCTCAACGCCGTAGAACTGGCACCTCGTGAGGTTGAGCTCTTTTCCGGCCTCTCACCTTCCCTGAAGGTCCGGGCAAGGTTCTTCAAACCTCGTACCGCCGACGTGCAGCAGCACTACCATCTACACGTAGGCAAGGACCGGGTGGACCTGCAAGCGCGAGGCACGGCGCCCATGGTGTTGGAGCTTGACTCGGGGGCCCAGAGAGAGGCACTGAGGAAGAAGGTCAAGGAGTATCTCGCCGCCATCGCAGCGGAGCCCGGATATGCGCAATCGGTGACAGAGTCGATACGGCACACTGATCTACCGAAGAGGGTCTTATCGATCATAAAAGAATACGCCGATAAGTCTGATGTGAGCCACAATTGCTCGCCTCTATATGAGACAACCCGCTAACACGTTATTAGTCGTCGATGGTGAAGAAGGCTTTGGCGATATACGGCGCCCACTTCGTGATGACCCGGCATCTCTGTATCACGCGGCCAAGCGTCGTAAGTCTACAGGACTCGGGCCTGGTACCGCAAGAGGTGCCGTGGGTGACGCCGCGGGTGGTCAACAGACAAATCAAGGCGGTGGTCGACGAGCTCCTGCTGAAGGACATGCAGAATCTTTTTGAGTCCTTCTCTAAATCTCTTAAGCCCAAGTCGCGGCGAGAGTGGGCGCCATGCATGGCATCGTTCCTAGTACTCTGCTTATTCATGGAGTCGGTCGAGGCGGCAGCTGATACGTTTGTCGTTGCCCTCAACGAGATCAGTCTACGCAACCACACGCCGCCAGAGTACAAACGGCAAGATGCTCTCAACATCAACAGGGAGGTGGAGAACATGCCATTCAGGCAGTTTGCTCACCAGTTCCATCAGATTTACCAGACGCACAGCCGGGACACGTCAACTAGGCCTTTCAACCCCTTGATGGACAATTCGTGGATCGAGCAGGGTGAGATGGACGGGCCAGCAATGGACATGGTCAAGATGCTTAGGACCTTGATTGAGGGCGAGAGCCGTAAGTCCCAGCGAACACTGACTGTTTGGCCCAGTGCTGACGACAGCGCAGATGACGAGCTCTACCACCTGTCCGTGGACCCGATTCTTCCCAACGGTAACGGCGAGAGACATCCTTTCCCTCGTGACGTCTCGGTCAACTACACCGGTCGGCTGGTGGCCAAATTTCTTCTGTCATTTCTGGACGAGAAGTACATTTTTGGCGAGAGCATGTTTTGATGGACCATTTAAAAGGGAGCAAGTCTTATGGCAGGGTACTCGGTTCGGCGTTTAGGTTCCAGACGAACAAGGTCATGAAATACCCCGTGAACGACGAGGGCTGGGATGAGGAACATGTCACGATAATAATGAAAGCCAGGTTTCTGGGTTCAAACAACAGAAAACGCAAACATCATGAAGTTGGCAGCCTGAAATGTTTGTCCGATTTTAGTCCTGATGCCACACTATCTCGATGGCATCAGGGTGGAGCGGACCGGTTGTCTAGACCTTGGATTGTTCTCCCACTCGAACGATAAAAAAGTAGTTGACATCCTTGCGTACTGAGATCGCGAGATGTAGGCATATCGTGGGGTTCTGGTCTCGATGGACCATATATTCAAACAGACGACACTCTCGTGCGCAGTCTTAATTCTTCCGCATCAGTCGATGTGTTGGCGTCGGGCACTTGCTCGGTAACCATCGAGGACACAGGAACACATTCTCATCGAGAGCAAGAATCGAATCGTCTAGCCAACAAGACAAGACGATTTGAAGCGGCTAAGCAAGACGAGAAGGACCATGCATAAGATCCAGATGTTGGGGTGCTGAAGATGCTGAGGATGCGCGACCGAGTCTGTTTGATGGTGTCAAAGGAAAGGAGAGGTGTCAGAAAGGAAAGGGTTTACAGATAAGTAGTCGAGGAACAGAAAAACTCGACAACAGTGGATTATTGTGGGGACATCACGAGGTTTACGAGGTGCTAACCCTGATTGGCTGACCTCCCCAGGCACGCGCATTACATAATCTAGGCAGCCCTCAGGCAACGACACGTCTATCTAGTACGCGAACCAGTTCCCCTCTCCTTCTCTCTTCTTTTCTTCCCTCTTCATACACTTTTTACTTGCACCAATAATCAACCGGTCTCGACACGTTTCTACCCGTGCTCGGTCAGTTTGAGTGCTAGACGGAAACGGGCTGTGCCTCCCCATCCAATTTTTTGGTTTCTGCCTTGATCTGTGTGTTCCGTCAATCACGGCGGCGCCAGTCACCGAGAAATTAAAAGCCGGCGGAGGATTTTCCGACATGCTACTCTGCCACACTTCATCATCCTGCCGCTATTGCCGTGCACTGCCGGAGAACATAGGACATTGTTCTCGACTCCTCGACCAGTGATTTGATTCGCCTTGTTCAGTAAGGTAGCTTGTGACAACGTTGAGTCAGCCTGGACTCTCGATACTGAGGCGATCGACGGAGGTCACGGGGAAAATTGAGGCCCTGCAAGTGCCGCGGGCAACTCAAGAGTCAATCGGGCAGGCTATGAAGTTGGTTTTGACGCTTGTCGTGTCTGATTTCGTCTCGTCATACGCCCCCGTCTCCGCCCTGGGTGTCCTTCATCGAGCGCAAAGCCACAGCCCATCCTGGCAGGTCTTTACGATCCGGAGGGACTAGTGACCATCTCGTCAGTCATACAAGGCATGTCTACCCACATGTCAAGCTCGTGACATTGCACACATCTCCCCCTGTTGTCGTTTGGTTTTCAATTCTCCTTGTGACATCACCGGAGACACTTGCTCTGAGATTGTTCCTCTTGCCTGGAAAAAAATGGGCCTTGCTGCCTTCGGGCCCCCATCGTCGTCGCCGTATGACCCAGGCAACCAACGACCACCAAGCCCCCCACGCTCGCAAATGTGAAGTTGCGCCGTTGCGCAAGTCGGCCGTTTCATTCTTCCCCTTTCCCCGCCCTCCCGCAATCTGTATATTCACCCTTGATGTTTTTCTATTCCCCTCTCCCCCTGTCTGACTCATTGGTCGATGTCTTGGGGTGCGTGAAACTGATCTGCCTTATCGGGGCAGGGTAACGTTGAGTCGAAAACGAATCTGAGGCAGCAACCGTTCTGGTGTTTGGATTCACCAGCCGTGGGCGAATCAGATTTGCCTTATTGCCTGGTCATTGCCTGGAGTTTGACGAACCATACGGGTCTGCGCAACAAGGGTTGTTACCGAATTGCGCAGTAGCGAACAAGTCTGGTCTCGGGGTACCGCACTCATTTTCGGGATATGCAATTTTTCTTCCCTCTATCTCTCTCGAAGTTCAACATGGCAGTGTAATTGTAGGCGGCCGTCATGTCTGACTAGGGTAGGAGGAGGCCTAGGTAGGCGAAAGTCTGAGGCACTGTCTCGTCTGCCTCGTCTGCCTTGCAAAGACATCTCAACGTGACTCAATGGTTGACTCGATGCTCTGGTTCAATGTCTATAAAGAAGTGCGGCTTTGTCGATGCCTTGTGTCCTTTCTCATTACCAACAGTCACACCTAACACACGAGACCTGATCAAGAGACCGCTCCATCACGACACTTCGACTCATACTCTGCCACCTGAGCAACCACTTCAGCACGCCATTCAACCCTCTCAACTCCAGGCAACATGTCTTCGTACGCCTCCACCATGACCAACAAGAAGAGCGGCGACGGTGACTCCACCAGCTACCCTAACGACCCCAGTAAGTCATTCTAAATTCAAACCCAACAGTCTCCTTTTCCTCCTCGCCATTCAAGAAACATACCTCAGGACCGAAGCTCTAACTTCTCCCTAGCCAACGGCAAATAAAGCGAGAGTTTGACAACCAAGCGAAACATCTTTACAAACTCGAAGCACACAAACATACAATGCCGGCGTTAGTGGGGAAGGGATTTTTATATTACATCAAAGAACATGACGACACGCAACGGACGCCAAATGTCGTTGGCCTCACGGCCGTCCATTGGCTCGATCAGACGCTGCAGCACTCATCGAAGTCCGAGCCTCGGGCATCGTTCACTCACCGTCATCGAAGAGGTGTCGAGTGCTGGGCAAAAGGGGGGGCGGCGACGGGCGTAAGGCCTGCTCGGCTTTCTACGCCCCCGCCGCGGGAGGGGGGGACCCTGAATTTTAGGGGAAGGCGTTTTGGGAACGGTTATAGACGTCGTTTATTGGATGAAGTATGAGCTTCGGAGAGGGAATTAGTGTATATTACGAACACGGTTAGGGAATCCACTCACCCACACGCGCGTACGCACGCACACGCACACACGCACACGCATACATAATCACACGCCCTCGGGACCACCCTTCCAGCCAGTGACTAGTCTTCGTAGCCAATGCCATACGCCCCTCGTCTTCTTTGGGCAGTCGTGACATGTCGAGTTGGTGGGAGGTTCCGGCCCGGGCAGGGGGCTGAGGGGAGGGGGGAGCGGGAGCGCTGGGATATCGGGCCAGTCGTCGGCCGTTTGGGTGCTGAGGTCAAGAGACTTTGGGCGGTTAGTGGATGGGAATTTCATTTCTGATGGACTGGGGCTCTGTGTGCCTGTTTTCGTGCCTTGAGTGCTGAGTGGGCTCGTTGATCCCTGATGTTATTCGACCATTCCTATGTGGTTGCCCGTCTGCTTCGACAGTCTTATATGCCTGTGGTCATCAGTAGAGCAAGAACCCCCTAATCGCAATCGCCTTCCCCTCTGCGCCAATCAAGTAACACGTTCGGTGGTCACTTGAGTTTTGGAAGAAGATCTGATCTTATGGGGCATGTGTAAGCAAGGCTCTCAGCATGTTGAGACGCCCAAACTTTGAGGGCAACGCTTCGAATCCACGATATGGTTGTAAAGTATAAACTTAAAGTAAACCTCGGAACCGATGAAATTCGGAAGGAGTGTGAGAAGCACTGGTTGCCTTAGAAGCATCTAGAAGTATCATGCGATTTCAAATGGGATGTGAGGGGTAACAATCATGAAAAAAACATCACACCACCGCTCTTCGGATTGATCCTCAGTGGCCTCTGCGCATCCCAAGTAGATCTACGGGAATCTTTGTTACAAAGCAGACCAAGAAATCTCAGAATCTAAAGGGGATTTTGGCTCTAGAGCGTTCCAAGCATCGGGTTTTGTCCTGGAGAGCAAATAGCTAAAAGAACATGTCGGAAAAGTCGTATTAACCAAAAAGGCCTCGTCCTCGCTTGACATGCGCCAAACACATCTGGTTCTATACGGAATAGTAGAATAATAAATGTATCGATTAAGCCGTAATGGCATACTCTCGGTTATATCGAATGCGGTTTTCCATCTCTCGCTCCAGTCCAGAGATTGAACCGGTGTAGACTGACGGATACCAAGGAGTCCAAACCGTAAGCGCCTGCTTGTATGATACCCTGTGATTTGCAACTGAAGGATAGGAATCACCGAACTAATGCAAAAAAGGACCCTGGCAACTGAGGCTTTGTTGGGGACAGAAGGTACTACACAGCCGGCTTCGCGCCCGTGAAGCACCCCGTCACTTACCGTCTGAACCGGCGCCGATGTGGAAAACCAATCCGACAAGTCTCCTTCACAGCAATCAAGCACCGCAAGGAGGAATCTCTTCCAAGAAATCGCAGTCAGTCTCCGGCTAGTTCGCAAACGGCAGTCGAGGACCCAAGACGAGAGGGTCGTCTAAGTGTAATGCAGACGACAGTTTGCAATACTGGTTCAGCTAGATAAAACGTGCCACACAGGGGGCAGACGTCAGAAATGCCGTATTCATTGGTAACTACCCCCGTTCAAGCCAAATAGGGATAGGGGATCACTACATGTAAGTCCTTACACCCCTTCTTGATACAGCCGCCAAGTTCAAGTTATGGAGTTCTGGCTAAAGACCTATAAGTCTTACCTTATTCTGGATTCTAATCATGTCCTCTCTACCGACGAGTTATTAGAGATAACAGTCGCAGCTAGAAGTTTTTCCTGGATTCGACTGGCAGACTTCCAGAGAGCACCCATGTGCTCTCTGGCTGGCTGGGCAGGCGGTTCGTTCTTGGGGGCTTCCTCTCTTCGCTGGCTGGCCAGCGCCGATGCCGCGGAGCCACCGACCCGGACCTCGAGCCAAGGGGCATTACTTAGAGGTCGGACATGTGCGCAGTAGACTTCTTCATAGCTTGGGTTGAGCCGCAAGGCGACCGTGCATTGCGAATCTCACAGCCGTGAATACCCAGGAATGACCGACGATGACGGTGGTAAGAGACATGGACACTATGTTGCCTTGTCCATGACTGCGGAAGAAAAGAGACGAAGGTCTTACATGGGGGGGCCAGACGCGAATCATCATGATGGAAGCCTGCGAACTCAGGGCTGGCGTCGTAAATGTCTTTGAAATGTCTTTCACCACCCCTGATTTTGTCTCGTCATGAGAACTGCTGTAAACTCGTGCGTGTCTTGGACATGCCGCAAACCCCTCTTCTCCTCGACATTTGTGTAGAAAGTTTTTACTGGACTGACTGCTGCAAGACTGTAAGTTTCGTACAGCATGTTATGCCCCGTATCAAACCGGGTGGCTGCCACGACAGGAATGTGAAGGCTTCACATTCCTGTCCGGGCAGCCGCATCAGCGATGTTGACTGGTGGGCTTTGCCCCAGATCCTCTCCAGTTTGCAGGCGCATACGTCTTTTCTCAGCCCACCCATACCAATGTATCGTGGGCTTTCATCGATACTATATATATGTCGCGGACACTCACATCGAACCCGAAGGCTCAACTGATTTTGAGGATTTTTGGTATCAAGACGACAGTCGTCTCCCGCCTCTTTGCCATTTGTGAGATATACAGATTCATAGCCTTTGAAAATTAGTTGGCCCCTATTGTATTTGACACCGCCACCGCCAACTCTCAAGCATCCTGCTGTCCAGCACCGTTCACAACCGAACGAGAAAAAACACAGCTCCATATCCCCCAACAGAAATGAAGTTCTGTCGGAGCCGTATCTTCAAGAACTTCGCGGGTGAAGGAACCCAGCCGAAGCCAGACACTCCGGCACCACCACTCGATCCGTGTAAGTCGCAGACTCTGCCTGTCTCCTTTCCCAGCGACTGCCAAATCACCCGTCCACGATGGCCAACACGTCAAAGAACGAAAAATCTCGGATTCAAGCAAAAATAACTTCCATTAGGAGGAAAATAACGCTAAGGAACAACCAAAGCAACTTCTTCGTTTGACTGACAATTAATCGGAGGTAGTTTGGGGCACTTGAATGTCGTCGCACGCAGGCGCAGGTACTTATGCAAATGAACGCCGCTCGGGAAGTGGTGGACGCGGAGTGTCGTCCGAGGCATCGGACGTACGTACACGCTGTGATGCACCCTGGCTCTCCATCAATTGGGGGAAGGCTGGGAACTTCACTAGGGTGCGGACTGCAACCGGTTCCAAGTGAGGTACAGAAGGTGTCCAAGTCGTACCGACCTACATCTGTAATTCGAAGCGCCCAGAAGTACTGGCCAAGTGCAGCTTCGCCGCCGTCCGAAAACCCGGAGTTTCAGTCACCTTTGTAAGGTAGCGAAATATAGAGATCTAATAGCTAGCTTCGCCGTCTCGCTTACCTTGTATGGGGAACAGGCCACTTGGCATACTATGTGAGAGAACTAAATAGAAGTTGGGCAGATACTGTTGTCTACAAGCAGAGGTGAAAATGGTATCTTGTTCTCTCATCGTTTGTGTACCTTAGGCAACTAGGCCGTGGCAAGCAATAAAGTACTATATACTCCATTTATAGAGAGACACGCATACCACGTAGGGCAAGTGGCCACTGCAATTAAGGTTCTGCCGGGGCCCATGTGCACTGTGGGCCTTCCGCGGACGTCCTTTAATTGACGACGGGGCACCTTCCGATCGCGTCGCCACAACCCACTCCAGACGCGTCCAACCCACAACTCGCGATGCCACCTTTGTCCATTTCGGAGCTGTCGTCTCCAGCATCGTTTCGAACCGCCATACAGTCACCAGACGGCATTGGAGCCATGGCGAGCCCTTCACCTCCTCCACCTGCACTCGGCCCCGCCTACGCACGCGCGAGCGAGCTCCCACGTGAGCTCAAGGAACACTGCCAGATTTATCTCGAGGAGCATCTTTGTGCGTCCCACATTGCGGCCCGCCGCACCTTGAAAGCTCTCCTGCTGACGACCCCGCAGACAATGGCGCACTCGGTCTCTACAACAGCCTCCTCACTGCCGGCTACTCGCGGAAGGATGCCAACAGGAAGCCCGTCCATGTCCCTCCGTCAACCCACCTCGCCCTGCTCAACACCCTCACCATCCACCCCGGCCACACGACCCGAGCCGCCGGCCCCGACCGTCTCGAGGTCGCTTCGCAGACGCTCGACTACCTGCGCAACCTCCTTGCGATCGTTGGTCCCATAAATGCCGGCTTCAAGGGCGCCTTCCAGTTTCATGGAGTCCAGTACGGCCGTCGGCGCAAGTTCGAAGACGAGGACGACGTCTTCGATGGAGACCAGATTGGCAACAACAAAATGGCGAGCGAGGACAGCATATGGCAACGGGCGCACGATTTCTGGTCCGTCGTCGGATGGGCCTTCAACTGCAGCAGGGTCCACCCGCACCGCTGGCGCTTTTGGAAGGTCTGGCTCGAGTTCATGCTCGAGGTCCTGGAGGCCGATCTCCTCGAGCGAAAGCGCCTGGACGAGGAAGCGTCGTCATCGTCTCAGACGTCCCAGTGCACAAATCTAGGGGAGTCTATAATCGCCATGTACGTCAAGCAGAAGACGGGACCCGGCCGGAATGGCTTGAAAGCCATTCTTCAAGCCATCTTTGCCGACGGTAGCGTCACGTCCATGGCGAAGTTTCCCGAAATATTCAACAAAGAGACCAGGGGGTTACCGAGCGACGACAAGAAGCGCAAACGGATGGCCGCTGTCGACATTGAAAACGACCAGTTCGGTGACTACTTCAACGAAGACTTGACGGACTCGGAGCCCTCGGAGATGGGCACACCTGGAACCCCCGGCACCCCACGTACACCGCTCACCAAGCCTGGCGAGGTCGTCGAACCCGCGATGGCCGACTCCATCCCGCTCCGTCTCCGCCTCATGGAGCTCCTGTCAGAGATTGCCTACGACATGCCCGACGATTTTATGGAACATAACGATTACACATCCGAGCTATGCAGGCTGCTCAAGCAGCAGCCCCTTTCATTTTTCCAGCAGTTTATCGCGGACATGGGAACCCATCAGGGTCACACTGGCGGCGGCTTCCAAATCGATCTGCTCACGATCCAACTTGACCAGCTTCTGCCGTCAGGCTACGTCGACCCCAAGACCGTGAATGAAGTTGAAGGCTTCGGGATCGTCATCAACGCCGATGTCATGGAGTCGTGCTACCTTGCTCACCATGCCAACACTGTCGACCCCGACGACAACGCCAGGGTGGCGCTCATTCTTGAAAATCTGCTCTACAAGCTGGCACGCCAGGATGTTAGAGACGCCGCGGAGAGGTTGCGCGCTGCCGCCGTCGAGGGCATCGAGGCGCGGAAGGGGAAGGCGAAAATGAGGGGCTCGAACCGGAGGGCCGCGGGCACCCCATCACGCCGTGGCCGTGGACGGAAGGGGCCGAGTGCCCGGGACCTGTACGCGAGGGAGACGATGGAGTCCGCGGGTGAGCGGATGCTGCTCTTCATCGACATCATGGGCGCGTCTAGTGAGTCTGACGAGGACGACGAAATGGAGGACTGAGGCTGCGGTCCTGCTAGCGGGCAGCGGGATGGCGTCCGGCAGTTTGGACGACAGGCGCTCTTTCTTTCTTTTTTTTTTTTTTTTTCCTCTTCTTCTTTTTCTTATGTGATAGTTGACCTCTGAGATACCCCCATATGAAACGGCTCATTACTCGATGGTAGATTCATCAAAAGTAACTGATTGTATTTCTCCTGGTAAATTTCATGTGTTTTGCGTTTGTGATTGCAGAACCGCGTGGCATCCAGACGTCGTCCCTAATCCCGGACGCTTGGCTGACTGCCTACCACCCCGATCTGGTAGGTGGGGTCAACAGCGCAAAAAATCCCCCCAGGGTACCTTACGCAACGCATAACCCCTCCATGTCCGTCATCTCTCCAACATACGCACGGAGAAGAAAAAAATAAAAAAGACCTTTTTTTTTTCTTCGAGATTGTATTTGAAAACGACACAAAACATGCCGGTGAGTGAACGGGGGCGAATATACCAAATCGGGAAAGCAATCGCGTACACGTTGGCTAACACAACCCGCCGGGCGGCAGCTCATCATCATCTCCGGCCTCCCGACCTCGGGCAAGACGACCCGCGCCAAACAGCTACAAGCTCACCTGGCCGCGCGCATCGCCGCCGCCGCCGCGGCGTCGCCCGACACTTCGAAGCCGCAACAGCAGCCCTACAGGCTGCACTACATATCGGACTCGACGCTGTCGATCCCGCGCGAGGTGTACGACCTCGACCCGACCAAGGAGCGTCTGCACACGCGGTCCGCCAACGCGTCGGAGAAGGACGCGCGCGCGGCTGTCTACGGCGCGGTGAAGCGCGTGCTCTCGGACCGGGACATCGTCATCCTCGACGGGATGAACTACATCAAAGGGTGGCGGTACCAGCTGCACTGCGAGGCGAAGGCGGTGCGGACGCCGAGCGTGGTGGTGCAGATCGGGTGCGGCATCGACAGGGCGCGGGGGATCAACGAGGAGAGGTTGCGGCGGAGGGAGGCGAACGAGGAGGACGGGGAGGAGAGGGCCTACGACGCGGACAACTGGGAGAACCTGGTGTTCCGGTACGAGGAGCCGAACCCGATGACGAGGTGGGATAGCCCGCTTTTCACGCTCATCTGGGAGGATGACGAGGCGCAGGCGGGCAAGGTGTTCGACGAGGTGTGGGACGCGGTCGCGGGGACTGGGAGGAAGGTCATCAAGCCGAACCAGGCTACGGTGCAGCGGAGCCGGGACGCGGGCGGGGACTACCTGTACGTGTTGGACCGGGAGACGCAGGACGTGGTGAAGAGGATACTGGAGGGGCAGGGGGACGGCGAGGGAGGGGAGGTGACGGTTTCGCGGGGCGGGGAAGGGGAGAAGAAGAAGGAAGAGGAGCTCGTGGTACGGCTTCCTGGGCGCAAGGTCGGTCTGCCGCAGTTGCAGAGGCTCAGGAGGGCTTTTGTCGGGCTGAATCGCGGGGGCATCGGGCTCGAGGGCGTGGGGAACTTTGCGGTTGAGAGGATGAGGGAGAGTTTCGTTGGGTATCTCAATGACACGTTTGACCAGGAGGGCTGAAAGCCCAATGAGAGGGATTTGTTGGTAAGAGTCTGCATTTTTGATACCCCCCCTGCCTTCTTGAAATGGATCACGGTTACGAGGAAGTAGAGATGTGAATGAGACACGACGTTTTCGCTATCCGGAGCCTTGGCTGGAGTATTCTAGTCATCGAATCTACGTTGCGGCCAAAACTCCACGACGTTGCCAAGGCCGATTGTGAGGCTTCATTCGCAACCTTGTGGCGGCGGTCTCTAAGAATACCTTTGACTTCTCCTTGTTTGTCTTAAGTCACCGGGAAAGTGTTTCGTGCTTTCAACGTCACCTAGGTACATCAGACCAAGGCCCCAATAGCGTCGCCCTATTGCTCTTTCGACTGTTGACAACGCCCCGTCATGGACTTGATGATTGTTCGGTCTCCTCGAGTTGAGGGCTGATCCAAGATTCTCCGGACCAAGACGGCCTTTCAACTTCTCAACTCGCACTCGACGTGACACATGGAATACGGTCACCGTTGAGCTGGCGCAGCCGGGTACATAGTGGGAGTTTGGCACACTGTGATGTCTGACTTGCGATGTAGATTTCTTACGATGGCGATGTTGACAAAATCATCATGTCGTTAATGCAAGTCGAAGGGTGTGTAGTTCGCGTGGCCGCGATGGTGGTTCTTGAAAAAAACAGGTATCTGGTCCCGTTTCGGGCGAAGTCGTTGGCTACCAAGACCAAATCAGGAGATTCCTGCGTCACATCCAGCCGTTGATTGGCATAATAAGGGCATGTATGAGGTCAGCAGCACGCGCTTCGGGAAGCCTGCAGCTCGTAGGTGTAGTGCAGCGAATCTGGCAAGTCGGCCAAGGCCACTTGAATTTTGTAGGTTGGTCTGGAGCGTGCTTAAGTGGAAAGCGTGCTCGATGGCTGGGAACATCTGGGCGCGTTTCCTGCAGGTCTGGCAATCGCCAAGAGCCGCAATTTTGACCAAATCTTTTGTCGAACCAAATTGAGGTTGGGACAAATTTGGCTCTAAGCAAGACAAGACACGGCTATCGGAAGCAAAGAGGGGCGCGCCCTTTTCCCGGATGGCTGGGCACAAACGGAAGCGGACGCTCATTGCCGTGGAGGCATGCCGCGAATAGCGCGCACTGATGACAGGCGTCGTTCCATGTTTGCAACAAGTGAAACTGGGTTGAATTCCTCAACTGGGTCTTACCCACGATTTCAAACAGAGTATCTTGCGCAGGACGGCACCGCAGAGCTACCGAAGCTGCCCGGGCTGGGATTTATCTGGGGATCAAGCGAGTCGACGTTTCTTCCATGGGGCAAATCGGACCAGGGCAGCGTCGCGGTATCAGGCGAAAGCTTGTCGTAGGCCAAGAGGTGTTGAGATGACGAGATTGCGGCCGCGGTAAGTGAGTTGGATGGGTTGCGGTTGGGATAGCAAAGCGGCTTGAGGAGCCCAGGCGACCTAACCGGAAGAGATGGACGAAAATGCCCGGGTTGGGGGGATTCTAATTGTCTGGCCGGGCAAAACACCAACTAACAGGGTAATGACCTGTTGGCGAAAATACGTACAATGACAGGCAACTAGAACGTAGTAGGCCTTCGCCTGAGCTAGTCTGTCGAAAGTCGCTCGGCTGTCGCGTACGCCCAAAAGCTGACTTCAACCCATATTAACCATGTTGCTTGTATGCGGATACATTTGGCCCATGTTGGCCAGTGCAAATCATGAATGCCACGAGTCGGCTCGGAGGTTTTGATGCGAAGTCAAGACTTCGCTGCTTGTCGCACGTTAGTCACGCCGGAACACGTCTTACATTGAGTCATCAAGTCATGTCCTGTTGATCTGTGGAGGGCTAGGTTCACACGACGTCGGGTGGTTTATGAAGGCAAAACGGCAACATTAGCAGCATGTACCAATGTGGGCCGATTATCTTGCTTGCTGCGTGTGCGTCCATGTTATGGTGCCAGCTGAGGCACGAGGCATCACTAGTGTGCATGTGCGGTTCGTCTGGAGGGAAAACGGGCGATTGACATGGTTGGATGGAGTGACTTAATGGACGAGAAAAATATGCACAAACAACGAGCAACCCCAGCCTGAACGGAGAGCGTAGGGAGGAAAAGTAAAGGAACGGAAGGGGACGATGAAGGACGGACGGGAGGGGGAAAACCGCCAAGCCTCTGGCCAGCCACGAGTGATAAGCTTTGCCAAGAAGGTAAAAGCCAAGACGGGCAGGTGTGGGAAGGATACTGGGCTGGAACTGATTGTGAAGACCGGAGGTGGGACCTGAAGAGAGCACGAGCCACGTCACGTTCTCGGTCTCCCTGACAGAGGAAGAAAAATAAAACAGCATGGAATATGCCACAAGAGAGCAAAAGACGAAGGGAAAAGAGGGGAAAGTTAAAAGTGAAAGAGGAAGAGACAGACAGACATCCTCAAATGGCCTGGATTTTTTTTTAACCCCCCATGATTGAAAACCGTGAAGCGTCAGCAATCTACCCTGTTGCGGGGTTACTCGATGGAATTCCATATTTTCAAAACCGGTCATTGGCTCTATGATCCATCCAGAGTCCTGTCTGAACGCAACAACAGGTTTTGATCCGACGATTACCGCTTGCCTCCACTCAAAGAAGGGAACATTTCGAATGTGCCAAGTTAAGGCTGCGTTGCACAGACTACCAGGCACTCCCACCGGCTAATCCTGCATCATCGTGGACCTCGTACTACGTAAGTAGGGTATCGTATTAGCCGTCCCTCTGTTTCCTGGCAAGGTTGCTCACCCGAAGCAAGACTCGAACTGATTCCACGATTCGATCTGGTAGATTTAGAGCCCCTGTGCTGATGAAAATCTGCCGTTGGCCCAAGCTTCATTCTCCGTCTCTCTCCGTGCTTTCAATCTCTTACAACATCCGAGGAAAGGAAAAAGGGTGCCATTTTTCGCGGATTAGGCAAAGCCTCTCGAATTTAAGTGGTGGGCTTTACCGGAACGACCTCCCATAATGGGTGGATTTTCCCAGGTCACCTCCAACTGACCGTTCGCTCGTTGTGGTCGTTAGTCCGAGCCCACCGTCCACCCTGTGCAGGCCTCGCACAGCAAGCGCTCTCATTGGGCACTGGATAGAATACAAGTACGAGAAAGTCCAATGGGTGAAGCTCGGAAATGGGGGGTGGGGGTGGGGGTGGAGTCAGACGAGAACACGGTTCGTCATCCCTGACACAGTGTGCTACCTGAGGTAGCCCGCGCAGGTTCCCATTTCGCGTATTGTCCGTCTCCTTAATCGATCGCACCAGGCCTAGCGGAGTGCAAGGGCGTGTGAGCTACCGACGCACGCTTGTTATTTTTGTGTCCGTCGAGGACCGTCTAAATCGCCCCCTAACCGCGACCACTTAACGCCCCGACGGAGTACCCTTTCATGCTTTCTCATTTCGCACAAGTTAAACCGAAGCATTTGCACCAGACGACAAAGGCCCACGGACGGAAGACTGTTCGGGATACGTATCGCACAAACTGAGCACAAAGCACGTCCCCGGCTTTAGACTTAGAGTTGGCCAAGCCACTCCAGAGGACATACCGAGTTGATGTCACTGCTTCTATTTCCTGGAGGGAAGCTCCCGTTCCCGAACTCATCTCGACCTGCGTCCAAACTCAACCTATCCTGCTTCGTTTTTCCGGATTATCCAATGGACCCTTGAGGAGCTTGCACTCTTCGTGTGTAGCCTTCCTTTTCTTTCGTGTTTCAAAAGCCAAGCCAAAACGCTCCGAGCCCAAGAGACGGGTCTGATTCGTGCCCATGAGCAGCGCTTCATCTTAGGGGTGTGTATTTGAGGCGGGGAGGCTTCGCACCGTCAGCTTTTCATGGGGCATCCTTCTGCAACGGTAAGGATGGCTGTGCCCCAAACCTGGTCTAGCGCCGGGCGTACAGTGTCTCATCTGGACGGGCACGTATTCTGAGAAGCCCAGATTAGATAATCAGCCACTTCTCAGGCACACCACGCGCCGCACATGGCTGACGGTTCCCACGCCTCTTTTTCACTGTTCTGGGTCTCCGTCACCATCGCCGGACAAGGTGCAGCGTCGCGGACTGCTTGCCAATCCCGTCAAGTGTCTTACTTGGGTGGCATGTCTTGACCACGCTACAGTAGAGCATCAATCGATGAAGGGAAGAGAAGCAAGAAGGCCTCAGAGCCCCCAGCAGCACGCAAATCAAACACAGAATGACAAGCAACCGGATTCTTGGGTCGCACATTTGCCAACCACTTCCACTGTAAAAAGAGGAACCAAGCACCTAAGTAAGCAGGGGAAGGAGGCTTCAGCGGAGTCTTTGCCCATCCGCCTCGCTGTAATCTTCATGCGACGGTATTGGGCTCCCTGCGTCTTCCTCTCCGAAAGCATGTCAATCAATTCTTCGCAGCCTAATCCCGGTTCCAGGGCGTAGAGTCACACGCCTCGCGCTTCCTTACAGTTTCTTACGGGTGTCCCATTACCTGACCGACCAAACGCGTCCGTCTCCCAGATGCACGATGAGTTGACCGGAGTAATAATAAAAAATTGAACCGTTGGCACTGCTATTTCGACCGTTGAATCCTCTACACTTTGCATCTCAATACGGCAGAAAGGACCCCTTTTCTTGGTGTTGTCGATCGTTCCGAATCCCTTCCCGGGTGCGCCAAGGCTGTCACAGCACGATCGCGCGGTGCATCGCGACGTCTCTACAGCGGCCGGTCCCTCTGACTCGGGACGAGAACTGTACAAAACCGTATGCTTGAACTGTGCTTCCCTGATGAAAGAGAACCCGGTCCCACTTTCGACTCGCCACTGCAGTCGCGTGTAATGAGTCGGAGCCGGACTCGTAACCGTTAGTGGTTAGCACCGTTAAATGTGCAGCTGACACGTTGAGAGAGAGAACGCCTGCAGACTGCTGTAAACTTCGCCGTACACCGTGTGATTCTCTAACAACACGGCGTGGACCTCCACACCACCCCCCTGACTGGGCACCCACTGCACCACCACCAATTTCAAGAGTGTGTTCAGTGCTGCTCGCCCTCCTCTCCTCATCTTCCCCCCCGTTCTCCCATATCCATCCGCTTCCCCCGAGCTGCTATTCCAAAACACTTTCGAGACGGTATACAACTCCACCACAACGAGGGAAAACGAGTCCAGATCTGGCCAACAAACCTAACAAAGCGCAAATCCAACGCAGGGCGCGCCACCTTTCCACCCGGTCTACCAGTCCCTCTCATCTTCCCTCCAGGCCGTACTTTCTCGCCCATTCTCTCCCCCCCCCAAAACCCCCAAAGTTCTCTGTCCTACCTACCAAAAAATTTCTGGGCGCCCAGCCTGTGATCGCTCCCACATCCCCCACACGCAAGCCTTCTTGGAACCTTTTCTCCAGTGTAGTCACTGACTTTCCAATCTTGACCCCATACTGAACACTTGAACCATAACTCGACCTGACTATTTTCGTCATCAACTGGAGGACTTTGGTTAACCGATGCTTCATTCCCCGAACTACCTGCCGGATTTTCAACGACTCTTTGTGCTATATTAAAACACCCGGACTCGTGTCCTCGACTCTCTTACTATAGCCGTCCGCCCGACCGAACCGTCCAGTCGCGTCCTCGACGACAACAAATCGACACTCGCCGTCAATCGACACCGCGACCTCCTCGACGACTGCGAAGTCCATTCGATGGCGAGCACTCAGAAATAGGAGGAACCCTTCTCTGATCCTCGCCTGCGGCTGGCCGCTCTGTTCCTTATCGACAAGCACACGACGAGTTGGCGCCGCTTACCATGGACGATCTCGCCGCAGCCGCGGTCGCTCCTCCCAGTTCTCTGCCGTCTTTGGGCGCTGCTGGGATTGCTGCCGCGAAACTCGCTACCGCCGCACCCATCATCATTGCAAACAACGGAGTAAATTACGAAGAAACCGCGACTGGAAGCGCGATACAATTCAACGACATGCGGGACCCTTTCTACGCCTCGATCTTCCCCGTCTGCTACGCCCTGGCTGCGACTACCGTCACGGCGTACATGCTCGTCATCATGCTTTTCATCACCCCTCGATCCTTCCTCGACGGCGGAATTGTGTACCTGGGCCGACGCGGCTTTACAAGTGGCGGAACATCAGGTGGAATCAGTATTGGTGGACGACCATGGCTACAAAAGGTGGCCGCGGTGACCGTCGCCATCTCCCTAACCATTGCCAGTGCCGACACTTTCAAAGTTGCCGAACAACAATACCAATGGGCGATCCAAGATGCCCAGAAACTGCAGGAAGAGGTTATGGATGGTAACGAACTGAAGGTCATCCGTCTCATTTCCGACACGTTTTTGTGGCTGGCGCAAAGCCAAACTCTCATTCGGCTCTTCCCTCGGCAGCGGGAAAAGGTTATCATCAAGTGGACCGCATTCGCGCTGATTACCCTGAACCTCATTTTCAGCGCCCTTAACAGCTTCCAGTACCCCTCCAGTGGGAGCAACGGAAACGCTCGACCCCAAAGCTTCGTCGACGCCGTCCCCGCTCTCAGCTACCTGTTTCAACTATCCCTCGGTCTCTTGTACGCCGCTTGGGTCATGTATTACTCGCTCATGAAGAAGCGATACGCCTTTTATCACCCGTTGATGAAGAACATGGTTCTCGTCTCCACCCTCTCCCTCTTCGCCATCCTGGTGCCTGTCGTTTTCTTCGTGCTTGACATGATGAAGCCGAAGTTCATCGGCTGGGGAGACTACGTGCGCTGGGTTGGTGCCGCAGCTGCCAGCGTCGTAGTTTGGGAATGGGTTGAAAGGATTGAGGCACTGGAAAGAGAAGAGAAGAAGGACGGGATCCTTGGACGCGAGATTTTCGACGGCGATGAAATGTTGGAAGTCTCAGCATCGGAGTTTCCGTGGCTCAGACGAAGGAAGAGCAAGAACGGCGGCGGCCGAGACGGCCGGGACGGAGACGGTGGCCAAAACGGGTCCCTGGGCGCCACCGGCGCTCAAGGTCCTCTTTCTGGGGGCAGATGGCCTGGCATGTCATCGATTGCATCCAGGTACCGCGCCAGCAACAGCCACGCCAACTCTGGAACGAACAACGCTCAGACTGGACAAAGATCAAAGGGTGGCCTGCTTCGCCCGCCTATGTGGCCTTCTCGGCCCGCTCCAGCCATCACACCGGTGAGCCGAACGGACACGGCCAGCGCAGCTAGCACCGTATATGCCGTGAGGTACCAGCTGCCGTCAGAACCTACATCACGAACACCAGAAGCCCGTGCTCCTGTGGCAACCCAAGCACAGCGGCAAGCAGCACCGAACATGTCGAGAAGTAGCTCGTCATCTTCAAGGAGCGACTCAAGTTCCAGCGATGAAGAACCGTCCATGGAAGCCCCTGTTCCGAGGCAGGCAACTCACATGGCAGTGGAAATTGATACTGAAGCGCAGGAGGACATCGCCGCGAGGAATAGAAACGGCTGGAGGTCGTTGGTTGGCAAGCCACTATTCCGTCGCAATGCTCGCGATCCGCCAGCTGAGGTAATGGCCCATACCGAAACCAAGCCTGAAGCTTCGAGGGACGGACACGATGACAATGGACGATGGGATCTCCGCGCCCGCTTGGAGGATTTTGCCGCGACACAGGCCGAGAAGATTCGTGAAAAGATGCGTCCGACGCCGGAAACAGACAGTCTTCCGGTCACTGTCATTCCTGCACCACCACGGCAAGGGGCCGCCTTGGCTCAACTACTTGAAGAGGAGCAGGCAGATGGACAAGAAGCACCCGAACGCGAAGCACTCGCCAGAACCACCAGCAACGCCTCGGCCTTCTCACGCCAGCCAGGCGGTGGCCTCGGAGGGACAACAAGCAATTTCTCTCATCTGTCTCCCGGCGTGGGTCAAACCCCCGAGTCAGCTTCGGCAAGACCGCCTCTATGGCCTGGAGTCAGGCCACAACACCAGGAGTACGAATCTCTGTCGCCCTCTGTGGCCACGAACGGTCGACGGCTCGGAGACGACTTGCCGCCAACACCTTGATGACAAGCCGATGCCTTCGGACCAATCGGCTGTATGTCTATGCCCATTACGAATAGCGCGGCGCTGTGGATTTCTCTGTCTTTTTAAAGCATCTGAGCGAGCATGATGGCGTACTATAGGAAACGAACGGCTCCGGCACGAGTCTGTTTTATATTGGAATTATTGGGGTGTATATCACGGAGCCGACTAGGGGCATTCATCGTGTATATGGGAGGAACGGAGCCTTTGGCTTAGAAGGCCAAGGGGAAATGAAAAAAATAATGAACGGGACACTTGATGGTCCTATTGTATATGCAGGGTTTGGGAACTAGCCTAACGGGCGATGCAGGCATAGAAGTGGCGTTGAGCTATCTGATTATTTTGGGAGAGCAGCTGTGATCTCGCATGGATCAACAAGAAAGAGGCGGACCAGGGTAACCTGTGCGCTGGAATTGAAGAGGCCTCATGTCGGGGGAGAATGACGAGCGAGATAAGTCCATGTCGATGTAGGCGGGGGCATCAGACGCCGTCAACAGGGGGCACGAGGTGGTGAGAGGATGATTAAAGCAACAGTCGCATCGATGAATTGAAACCAGTCAACTTGACGTCCTGTGTGTTTCAATACGACATCCCAATCCCCCTTCGCGTCGTTGTGAACTTCGAGTTGTATACTAGATGACTAGTTCTCCCGTGACCGGATACCGGGGCGGAACCGGCATCGGCCAGATGAGCAGGTAGCAGAACGGGGAGGGCTGCCGTTGGTATTAAAAAGCCCAGCCGACACGCGGAGCCGAGCCGAGCCTCACACTGATCAAGTGCCTGTCGAGACATACGGAAGGGGGGGTTGCGTCACACGTCGTACAGATACGAAGGGGAAAAAAAAAAAAGCGGCCGTTTCCATCATGAGACCCCGGATCTGGGGGAATCCATCAACGTCGAGCCTTGGCACTTGGCAGGACAAGGGAGAGAGGGAAGAGTGAAAAATGAGAGAAAAGGAGAAGAAACAAGAACGCATAGGGGGGCGCGCGGTCGTGGAATACACTCAGACTGGTTATGACTGGGATGAAATGGGCTGAGCGAAACTCTCTCTTCCTCTTGTGAATCTATTGCGTACATGTGTTATTTCGTTTCTCCTCTTTCTTGTAGTCCCCACACCCACAGTAGCTTTCTCTTCTTCTCCTACTCTAGCAGCCGAGGGTTGGGAGGCTAAGGACGGCAGCGTGTGCCCAGACGGACGTATACATGGCGTACGTTTGTTTGTGCCGATGCAATCAGCGGGCACGAGGCCGCGGTTTTATGGCGAGCGGGCGGGCGATGGATGTTTCATGTTGGGAAGATCCTCCGTGGGAGAAGAGGGGATGCTTCGGTGACTCTTCGCATAGGGCTCGACGCCCGGCGCCGCACCTGGCCAAAGTCCGCACCGTGCTGCGGGCGACACGGAGTGTAGCAGATCCTCGTACGGCTCGGCCAACACAGGAACCGTCCCAGCGGCTTTGAGAGAAGGGGCAGATCTTTGCTTTGTGCTACTCTCTCGCACTCTTCTTTTTGTTTTTATTTTTTGTTTTTAATTTTATTCTTCATCTTGTTACTCTCGTTTGTAATGATAAGTTGTGGTAATTCGCCATAAATATCTTATTTCGACGTGCAACGCACCTGTTGTGGCACCTCCAAGACCAGGTTATTGACCTTGCACATGAAGGGGTTCGATGACTGGATCGGCCGCCACGGCCGGCAGCGTTGGGATGCTCAGTTACAGTGGCGACGGGCGATGGCGGTGCAAGACGGAGGAGCCGACGAGTGACGCGGACATTTGTGGCTGGTTCCTCGTCTGCTGACTGCAAGCATTCCGGTTCTGCCGGGCGGGCTCAAGCCGTGACGCCGCAACGGCGTCAATCGTGGCCGGGTCCGTAATGACGGGTCGGCCGGCTTGTCGGGATGCAAAGCCAAGTTTTGAGTTGCATGAGGGCGTTGTGGAAAGGGGACGTTGGATCAGATGCGATCGAAGCGGATCCCGATCTTGGGTGACGACATTAGGTGGGCTTCCCGGGCAGTCGGGTTACTGAGGTTAGGACATTAGGTATGTAGGGACCCAGTACCTTGGGTGCCTCAGATTGCTTAGTGAACTGCACAGCGGTTGAGGGGGGGGGGAATCTGGGTTGCATTTGAGAACGTAGCGTACGGTGGTAGACAAGTGGCAGGGGTCTCACTTGTTGTATGTAAAAGGCATGTATTCTCTACCTAACTGGTGTTGCTAGTTGCCACGTATTATGGACTTTGCTTGCTGACTAATGTGGCAATCTCCCCCCCTAAAAGTAAGGTTAGTAACGTCCTCGTTATAATATACTAGTAATTATTACATATAAACAAAAAATAAAAGAAAAAAGAAAATAAAAAGGAAAGGAAAATAAAAGCTAATTATTAAGTTAACTTATTTATTAAAAATCTTATCTTTAATTACGTCCTAGACGGTTTTTATAATCTTCTTTTATTATTTAATATTATTATTAATTATCTTTATAATTATTATTATTAACTTAGCTAACCTATGTTTTTTTACTATAACTATAAGTTTAGATATATAATTAAGTTTAGTAACGTTACTTTTAATTATAACGGCCTTTTTAATATAGTATAAATTTACTAAAACTACTACTATAGTTACTAGTAAAATATTATAAACTACCTTTATAATTTATACGTCCTTATTATCTACTATAGGGGCTCTATTATTATTAGTTACTAATAGAAGGGCTGTTAGTTTAAAGGCTGTCTTAAGAATGTTATCTAATATACTATAACTAAATCTAACTTTTTTCTTCTTATAGCTACTCTCTTTTAGGTTAGATCTTTTACTTAGGTCGTTAAGGTTATTAAGGTTAGGCTGTTTAATTAGTCTTAGTTTTCTTAGTATAGGCTTATAACTATTATTTTATAGTGTCTCCTTAGCTTTTATAGCTATATATATAACTACTTTTAGGTTTTTTATACTATTATTATTATATAAGAATGTAATTAACTCCTTTTATAGCGTTAACTTAGGCTAATTTATTAATAGCTAAAAATTAAAGATTAAAATTATAGTAGTTATATAGATAATAAATAAAATTTTACTTTTAGACCTTAAGTCTTTACTATTTAATAAGCTTTTATAACGTCTAATATAGACGTTTAATAATATATCTCCTCTTATTTATATAGATATTAGTTTATTTAATAATAATACTAAGAGTTATATCTTTATTTCTATACTAAATATAAGGTTATTAGTATTATTATTATAGATTTAAACTACTACCTTAAGTACTATAAATTGTTTAGGAGCTAATATATAATTAAGGCTTAGTATATACTATTAACCTTTAGTAATAAATTATACTATTAATTAGTTAAATAGTTTATTAATTAATAGTTATTATTACGCTTAGTATTATCTCTTTTTAGCGCTGTTATTATCTCTTAATATATTATTATCTATAATATCCTTTAACTTATTAAGGTCCTCTCTATTATTAGGCTTATTAAGGTTATTATTATTAAGCTTATTAAGGGCACTATTATTATTTAATTCGTTATTATTAGACTTATTAAGGGTATTATTATTATTAGACTTATTATTAATATTAATAGTCTTATTATTCTTTAGTTAGGCGTTATTAGTATTATTATTTATAGTATTCCCCTTATTAGTCTTATTTATTTAGTATAGTATAGTGAGATTATAGGTAAATTCTTACTTATATTTAGCCTCTATATTAGATATAAGTATAGTTATCTTACCCTAAAAAAGGTTAAACTTATTATTAGTTATACCGCTTATGTTATTAAATATAAGCTTATAGTAAATAATTATTAGTAGTAAAATACTTTTATAGGTAATTAAAGTTAAAAGAAAAGAATATTATTAAAGGTAAAAAAAAGATTAATAAAAGGAAGAAGAGAAAAAAAGAAAAGGAAGGGAAAGAATTTAATAGTAGGTAAGGTAAGTGCCTTCCTTAAAGTTTTTAAAGGAAGGTACGTTCTAGGTTCGCTAAGTTATATCTAACTTATTATCTATTTAGCTAATATATAAAAGATATTCTAACTAGCTATATAAAGTATTATCTATTATTATAATTATTTTATTTTATTTATAAGATACGTTTTAAAAGAGGTAACTACTATTAGTATTCTACGTTAAGGCCTTATAGTTATAAGAGGTATTAAGGTTATTCTACTTTAGTAATCTTATATTATAGAATCTTATATAGGAGGTCTATAGGAAGAATTATATTAAGTAGAGGGAAAGAACGCTTAAAAACATTAAGTAGTAGCGCTAGCTCTAAATAATCTATTAAAATAATGTTATAAATTTTTATATATAGTAGTAGTTATAATCTATATACTAACCGACCTATACGCTTTATAATTATAAATAGTCTAATATATTGTTATAAGTACTTTTTATTAAGGCTTATTACTNTATAAAGTATTATAGCCCTTATATAATTTAAGTATTACCTTTTNAGCTAACGTTAAAGAATTTAGTTAGCCTTTTTCTATTATAATAAGACTTAGTCCTTATAGCTATAATTATAATTGTATTATAGGCTTTTAATTTACTATATAGTCTAGCTAGAACGTTATAGATATCGTTTATAATTAGGTTTATAATATTATTTAGTATAAATCTAAATATAACTTTATTAGGGGATTTATTAGTTACTAAAGCCTTAGTATTATTAATTTTAAATTATAATTATAGTAAGGCTTTTAGCTATTAGTCTACTTATTTAAGGGCTAATAAATATATTTATAACGCTAATTTAACTATTAAATATGTTTACTTACTCTATCTATTAGTCTATAGGTAGTAGGCTATAGAGTATAATAACTTTATACCTATCTTCTTCTATACTTATTATTATATATTAGATAAGAACTTTAGGTCTTTATTACTAATTATAATTTTAGGTAGTCCTTAGTTTCTCTTCTATAATAGTTATAATAATAAGTTAGCCTATTATATTACTATATACGTCTTCTTACCTAAGATAAGCTNTAATCTATTTTAAAAACTTATTTATAACTAATATAATTATATTTAGACNNNCTTTTATTATTAAGGGTAATCTAAGAATAAAGTTAATTATAATTATATAGTAGGGATAAAGTAGTAGGACGATAGGTTATATATTATTATATCTTTAATATATTCTAATTTTATTTATATAATACTTTAGATATACTTTTATAAATCTCTTAATGTATTTAGTTAGTTAGGGTATATAGTAACCTATTAGTAAGCTTCTTATCTTCTTATTATTATAGTAGTTAGTATTATAAACCGCTTCTAAAATATTACTAATATATAATTATAGAATATAAAGTCTATCTTATATACCCTAAGTTATTTTCTAAAGTAACCTATATCTTAATATAAATAGTAAATTAGCTCTATTATTATCTATAAGTAATATATTAGCTTTAGTTATCTTAATAATAGTCTTAAAACTTAGGTCTTAATAATATCCCTAATAAATCTTTTATATAAATTATAGCTTAATCTTAAGTAATACTGTTCTTATACTATCGTTTATTATTAGTAGACTGTTATTAACGTTAATAATATTTATTTAAAAAGCTATTTAAGACTATAGCTATATTACCTATAATTTATTAACGTTATTAGGTAATACGTTAAGTCTACTATTATATAGTTTAGGGTTATTATAGCTGGGCTTAGTTAGTAATTATAATAATATATTAGGGACGATATGTTCTTTTTTAGGTTTATATAAAATGTTAAGCTTAAATTAGTTAGTGTACTTTATTACCCTTATAAGCTTCTTATTATTAACGCTTACTACTGTTATTAATGTAATGTCTAAGTGTTTACTAAGTCTAAGAATAGTAAAGTAGTTAGTAATAATAGTGGTCTATTAGTGTAATAATATAATTTAATATTTATATTTTTTTAGTACTTAAATAAATCCTAAAGTTTCTATTTCTATTAGTTAGTATTATTTTTCTATAGTAAATAGCGTTTATAATAAGAATGTAATAGGTTATATAGCCTTTTTTAGTAGTGGTGTTTTGATTTATTTATTACTATTAGTAATCTTTTTTAATATATTGTTATTAATATAGTAGACTATAACCTTAATTCCTATAGTAGTAACGTTAAAGTTAATAAATAGTTATCTTACTAAATTAAAATAGTATAGCTGTATGTTATTTAAGAGGGCGTCCTTTATTTTATTAAAGGCCTATTTCTCTACGTTAGTAGGTTATATTATAATTATAAATACCTATCTTTTTCTTATTAGGTCCTTTCTTACTTATTATTTACCGNTTATTATTTTAATAATTCTATCTTATATATCTCTAATAGTTCTATAATTTATATATAGCCTATAATACTATCTTAGAGGTAACCTATAAAGCCGATAAAAGTCTCTAAATTACATAAAGTTATTAGGTATTTAATTTAGTAGATAGCATTAAGTTTCTTAGCTACTATAAATAGGCCTAGTATATTAACTTATCTACCTAAAACAATTATACTAAAGAAAGCTATAAACGTTTTTATAGGGCTAATATTAATATTATAGAGGTGTAATAGTAAAAAGACTTATTATAGGTTATATAAATAATCCTTAAAGGTATTAGATATAATAATAATATTATTATAATAAGATTTACCTACTGTTCTATTAAATAGTATATCTATTTATTATTAAATATATACGTTACTATTTTTATATCCTATTATAATATAATTAAATATAAATTATTCCTTATATATTATAATTATAAATATATCTTATAAATTTAGATAGACTTACTATTAGTAGTAAAAGGAACTTACGTTTATAATTGTAATGTACTTCTTATTTCTTATTACCGATAGGATTTCTTTTTATAAGTATATTAGGTAACTATTTAGTAGGACTATCTTATTAAGTCCTCTAATATTAATAACTATACAGCCTTTTCTTTTACTATTAACTTCCCGCTATATAATAAAGATTAAAAAGGAAAATAGGACTTAATATATCGTCTAATATAGGCGTCCTTAATTAAATAACTTACTATATTATTATTATATAACTTAACGTTCTATAGATCTAACGTTATATACTTTCCTAGTTTTAGGTATATATTATACTNTAATCTAGCTTAAGTAATACTCTTATCTATTAA
>MPGH01000250.1:0-134278 GCA_001937105.1 Colletotrichum chlorophyti | reverse complement strand
CTTCTTTAGTTATACTTAGANNTCTTACTATTAAACGCCTTAAATATAATTTAAAGTTATATATATAGGTCTATAATTTCTATATTCTATATATCTCTAATTAACGTTTAAATAAATAGTTATAGTATAAACCCCTAAGCTAAGTATTTAATTATTAGCTTATAGCTATATAAAGCCTATAATGCTTCTAATAAGTTTTACTTAAATTATTTTTATAACATCTTAATAATCTAGTTAATTAGTCCTAATAATAAACTACTTCTTTTAAGGGTAGTTAACTTAGTTATATACTATACTAATACTATACTTAGAAGGTATAATAACTATACTTTATAAACTTATTATTTACTATAGGTTATTATAAGATATTTAAGTTAATTATAAAAGATATATACGTTAGTATACGTTATATATTTAGTACCTAAAGTAATACTATATTTAGATAGGTCCTTTACTATTAGGTTAAAATATCTAATATCTTTTAGTTTTAGTAATATAACGTTCGTTATACTAATTAGTAAATCTTATTATCTATAATCTTAATTCCTTTAGTATTATTTAAGAGTTATTACTATAGTTTAGTAGATTTAAGTAATTATTACTTATAATAAACCTATTTTTTAAGGACTAAGGTTTAGTATACTTAACTTATTAGGTATTATTATAGTACCGTCCTTATTAGAATCTAGTAATAGAGAAGATAGTAGTAGTAATAGACTCTCTAAGATGTTATTAGTATAGCGGATGAATTTCTAATGCATTAGGGCGTTTAGAGTGTAATCCTTATCTAACTTAGGCTTTATAGGCGTCTAAGGGTCTTATTATAGTTAAAGTCGTAGGGCTTCTATATATAACTTATAATCCCTAACGGTTAAGATAACTATCTTAATATACCTAAACGATTTAGCCTACTTAATAGGGTAGTTAAGTTCTATATCGCTAGCTTTATAATAGGCAGTTAACTATATATATTATAAGATAAGTTTAGCTACTATAACGTTAATAGTTATTACGTTCTTAATATAGGGGTAGTTAGGGTAGAGTTTATAAAAACAGATTAGTTATCTTAGTTTTAGTAATAGTAATAGTCTAGTTATATCTTATAATAAGTTAAAATTAGTAGCTTTAGAAAGCTAAGATCTTAGTTAAACTACTTTAATGGTTTTTTTAATAATAATAGTTAATCTAGTAGTGTAGTCAATTAATTTGGTTATACTACTATATTAGCAGGGGTCTTACTTGTTGTATGTAAAAGGCATATATTCTCTACCTAACTGGTGTTACTAGTTGCCACGTATTGTGGACTTTGCTTGCTGACTAATGTGGCAACAAGGGTCTGCGGAGTTGGCTTGGGTTGCCCCGTCTTTTGGTGGGGTGGGTATCCGGCATGTGAGAACAGCGATGAGATAGCACAGCCCAGTTTTCGCCCAGTGAGCAAGAATCGAAGTGCGAGGGCGGTTGTCTACCTTTCTTGATGACGACTACGATGTTGTATCATTCGGAGCCGGATTGAGTTATGCGTGTGCATACCGCGACAGCAATGGCTACCAACGGCTGGTGAAGCTGCTGAAGATGGTCAGAGCGAACTTGGGTGATGCTGGTCCATGCTGGTTGGTGATGGCTTCAGTTGGCGGGGGTAAGCCAGCGGTCAACGCTCGCATTGGCCCTCCCGACAGTCGTTTAGCAATCTTTTGTGCTGTAGCCAGCGACTGTCACTGGCACAAGACGGAAAGTCATCACGACTTGAGTTCCGGAACAAGCCCCGGGACTCCCCCAAGTCCAAATAATACCTTCCATGGATGCAAGTTCTTGGGGGCTGGGACGGTGGAATGAGCTCGCCGCATGTATAACATGTCATACCCGGCGTGTTGTTCCAAGTGAGGTTAAGTGCCCGGTTGTTGGTCCAGCCCTGCCTACATAGTAGTATTCTAACATGAAGATGCCGCTCTTCTGTTGCTGGTACTTTGGTATGCCTGTATCCGTACTTCCTCTTCATATGTTAATGCGCTGTCTGAAGGGAACAGAGAATCTATGAGGATTTCTGGTTCCGATGTCGATTTCGATTTCGATCTCGATCGCGGGGCAGGTCTCGAGTCATGTCGAAAGCTGCCAGCTCAGCTTTGGTGGGTTCAATTTTCCAGGGCACCTGCGTTTAAGTTCTGTGACACTCGGACGCGAACTGGGAACATCTTTGATCACAGGGGATCTAACCTGCAATTGAGACCAGGGAAAGAGGCCTGCTCAGGGATATCATACTCCACGCTGGTAAAGCGATGGCCCTAGCTGCCATGTCGAATGTGTATATGGGAAAGACGGAGAAGCTGTGATTGAGCACTGGGTGCAGCGCATTTCAGAAGGTCTGACAAAGTGCTCGATGCATACGACTACGCACCAGGGCGAGACTCGAGAGCAGCAGAGTACCATACACGTGTGGTGACCATGCATGCCTCCTGCAGCAGGGACAAGACATGCAAGATGGGGTAAGCTACTTAAAGGAAACAGGGGGGCAGAAGGCCGGGAGGGCGGGTGAGATGGGGCGCTCCGACCAGATTCGGCAGATGGACCTAACGGACAGCAATTTCACTGGTCGAAGCCACCCCCATCTTGGCACTTTTTTTTTTTTTTTTTTTTTGCTTCATTCCCTTCTCGTCATCTCTAATTTGTTCTTCTCGTTCTTCTGTTTGCTTAATTCAATAAATCTTGAAACATCAAACACGTTACCTCTCATCCTGTTTCCTTCCTCTATTTTTGCCCACTTGTTTTTTCGGACTGACCACCTCACTCTTCCTTTCCCCTTTTTTCCACCACGGAGCAACTACTCTCAGACCTCATCGTGCTAAAGGTTAAAAAAAAAAGGAGGAGAAAACAGACGACTGGGCCGCCTGTTTGTCAGACGAAGTCAACGACGACGAAACACACCATTCCCAGGGAACAACCTTGAGCCCCTAGCCCTTGACTTCTTTAACCCCAGTCGCACTTTCTCTCCCTACACGTACGCTACATGCTAGTCGCTCTGCTCCACCGACCCGCCGACCGACCGCGGACACAGTAGTGTTCGCCTTAACCCTTCCTTCTTTGCCCACACTTCAGTGTTCCACGATCGACATCATCTAACCCCCCGGGACCCTTCCCGACGTCTACGTTATACCGCAACAGTCTATACCGGCTACGACACCAAATCTCCTATCCAGACCGCCTCGTCCCTGCTCGGCCACTCTCTTTCACACCCGCCCAAGATCTCGAAACTCAAAATACTCCCCGCCTCCCTTCCCTCTTACCTCATTTCGCCCTCATCCCTCCCACCCATCCTTCCCCCGACACCACTGCCAATCTACCTTTAAACGAACCGAGACGCCCTTTGTACCAACCTCCCGCCAACATGGCCGACTCCGAGCCCTTTCCTCTTCTAAACACTTCCGTCGACCAATTGCACTCTGCCGTCGACCACGCCCAAAGCTCGTCTCGTCCAACACGACGACGCAAGTCAAGCGCACTAGGCCAAGACATCCGCGCTGGCGACACCGGCCCTGCGCTCGCAACCTACAAGGCCTCCGACAGCCCCAATTCACCACTTTCTCCTGTAATGGTTCTCCGCCGCCCTGCCTCTCCGTCTTGAGCCGTGTTCCCAGAGACGTCGACTCGGCCCTGCTGGAGTTGTTTGTCGACTTATCAACTAACTCGCTGTTCTTCTCTCCAGTCCGAACCTACCAAACGCTTCCCGAAGCGCCGTCGTGCTCGCGGAGCCCTCGCTCGCTTTCGTCAGGCCATGATCAAACACACCTACCTGTTTCCCGCCCTCATTATAGTCGTCTTCGGGGCACTCTATGCCGCGAACCCGTCCGATTCGAATCCCATCCACCGCTTCATTTTCCTCTCGTACCGTTTGCCGCCCGATCCAGCCAACCCCGACGCACCTGCCCAGTATGGAAAAGGCCTTTGGGATATCGCTTTTGTTACCTTCTATACCATTGTTCTCACCTTCACTCGCGAATTCATCATGCAGGAGCTCTTGCGACCCCTAGCTCGCGCTGCTGGTATCCGATCCCGTGGCAAGCAGGCACGGTTCATGGAGCAGATGTATACTGCCATCTACTTTGGTTGTCTAGGCCCTGCCGGTTTGTACGTCATGAGCAAGACGCCTGTCTGGTACTACAACACGCGCGGCATGTACGAGGAATTTCCACACATGACACACGAGGCCGGCTTCAAGTTTTACTATCTCTTCCAGGCCGCCTACTGGGCCCAACAGGCTATTGTCCTACTGCTGGGTATGGAGAAGCCCCGTAAGGACTTCAAGGAGCTCGTTGGCCATCACATCGTTAGCCTGGCGCTGATTGGCCTGAGCTATCGCTTCCACTTTACCTACATGGGTCTGGCTGTCTACTCGACACATGATATTAGCGATTTCTTCCTCGCTGTAGGTCCAATCTGTCTTCGGACGCATCTCGGCGAGCAAGTTTGAAAGAGAATCGACATGTGCTGACCTTGGCCATAGACTTCCAAAGTGCTCAACTACATCGACTCCCCCATCGTCGGTCCCTACTTTTTTCTTTTCATGTGTGTATGGATCTACCTACGCCATTTCATCAACCTCAAAATCATCCTCTCCCTCTTCACTGAGTACACCACCGTCGGGCCATTCAAATTGAATTGGGCTACGCAGCAGTACAAATGCACGCTCTCCCAGTACATCACTCTCGGCCTCCTTTCATCTCTGCAGGCTCTGAACCTGTTCTGGCTCTACTACATTTTCCGTATTGCATACCGCTTCATCATGTACGACATTGCAGAGGACGACCGTAGCGATGCCGAGGCGACCGACGCCGACGAAAAATCCGACAAGAAGAAAAAGGCTCCTGTTAAGGACGAGAGTAATGGTAACGCCACCGGGGTCAATGGCAGCGCAGTCAGGAGTAGGCCTGTGAATGGCCTCGCAAGGTAGAAGCCTCGTAGTTGAGGGTTCGAAATGAAGCATAATATCGATGGTTTTATTTGTTCATCACGTCATTCGCTTTCACTGCCTGCGCCTTGCTGTTACATGCGCTGCTGCCCATTTGCGGAGCTGCGGAGAGAAGGGGAATGCAGGCATATCTAAGCATGCTGGGCGACTGTTTGACTTGTTGCGAGTTTCTCCAACCTATGGAAAACAACAAAGGAGGAGTAGGGCCAAGGCCTTCAATGACGAAACGCGGAGCTGCAACACGTTCGGATCTTGACGCACCAACCGCTCAACCGCACTGACCATCCACACACACATGCGAAACGAGAACACGGCCGAGGTCAAGCGTCATTCGGACAGGTACAGATGGACCGTCCGAACTGGCATGACATTCAACCAAGCGTTTTTGCACTCATCACGAGAGCAGCAAACATACACCGGAAGGACACGCGGCAGCAGTCGCTTGCCGGTCTCGCGGCTATGGATGGGTTTAAGCCCGCGAGTGATTCGAGTTGCTTGAAAAGGCCCTGTAGGTCGTGACACAGCGTGGGGTTCCGGGTGTTGAGGGCGAGGCGTCAGCGAAACGGTGATGGTTGGTATAGAACAGGAGGGATGGATTCAGACAAGGCGTGTGTCCGTGGGCAAGGACGGCGCGGCGTCGCTCGCGGCCGGATGACATCCTGTTCTTGCCGCCTTGCGCCAGCGGCCAACGCTTGCTCCTGTGCTTGCTCGTCTCTCACGTTTATCATAATTACAACGTCCGGGTCTGCAATCTCATACATGGCGACCCCCATGACAGCTGCCCTTTTACCAAAAAAAGAAAAACAAACATATACCTAGTGGCGTTTTCAGCGAGACTCGAGACTGAACAAAATGCGGTGATGGACGGCGGCGTCAGAGTGAGACACTGCCAGGCTTAGTCACACGATTGCAAGGTGGAAGGTGAAAAACACCGGAGGGCAGGGCTGTTTTTGACCACAAGGGAGGAAGTCCAGAATGGGTAAAGAGCTTCGGCGTCGCTGGCTTCTCCCTTCCCACATGACCCGACTCCATGGCAGGGAGGCGAGTTTCAATAAGTGTCTGTAGCCTCAGACGATGAGTATGAACGTACACGGCCAATCATGTCTTTTTAGACAGAGCATGATTACATTGATGAGGACGGGGATTGACAATCGCTGGGGATACATGAGGGACGCAAAAGTGAGACAGACGACGACGGGAAACGTCCATCATGCCACCTCTTGGTGGGTGCATTGGGCGCGAGGAGCTTCCACTGAACATGTAACAACCACGAAACACCTTGACAAGAGTCGTTCGCCCACGTCATGACTTTCCATATTTTTGAAGTTGCCAAGAATGATTTTGTATTTCAGTCATTGTCCCGCTGCTGGCTTGTCGCCAGGCGCCCTCAGGGCTCTGCGCGCTGGGTCGCTAACCGTCTATGAACCTCCAGATGCCGCGAGACCATCGTTTGTAGCCATCGTCCCTTCAGAACCCACTAGTCACAAAGCAGAAGACGAGGGGGGTCGGACAGGAACATAACCCAATAGCCCTGGTCCCCCCTCGTCCCGACAACCCCCTTTGGCTCTCTCGGACCGGAATGATGTAGTGATAAAAACAGAAAGCAAAGTAGACTCTACTTGGATTCTCAATGATGGAACCTCCCTTTTGTCTGCACCCATTGCGCATATAATGGCATGGGGTTTTCGAGAGCCAATAGTTATCTGATAAGAATCCACCCCCCAGCCTTTATTCCCACTCCAAGACTGAAAAGAAAACCTTGAACCTCCAAAAAGCTAACCCTTCCAACCCATTAACCCAACCAAGGATGGGCAAAGAAGTAATAATGATGTTGATCCTTAGCCAAAGGATCCTGGTATCCGCGTTGCATGCGAACGTCCTGCCCATGGTAGCAGGGCGATCTGTAATCAAAAGCAAATCCTGTTGTGAACCCATGATTAAAAGAGGACCTTTCCTCTTGAGTACGACGATGACGATGATGATGACGAAAACGCTGGATGCGACCAATCAAGAAGATTGATCGCATCCAAATGTTGTGGAAACACATATTCTGAAGCGAAAGGCTTGCAGGCGCAGCCAAGAGAAGAGAGAACAGAACGTATGTGTGTGAGGATTGGTGATCGAGAATGAGGCTTCTGGCAACCAACTAAAGGGGCCAGACCAAGAGACCGTGTTTTCTTGATGCCATGGTTTTTTGTTCTACTTGTTGAAGCCCTTTGTCGTTCTGGGGGGTTTCCAATGATAAAAAGGTTGAGAGACTAAAGCGTACGTGTATAAACTCCAAACTCCTAGTCGCCGGTCTTATGCAATCTTAAGCCGTTAATCCGTTGTACCTGGGTCGTAAAAGGCGTATGTGCCTTGTTGTATTCGTAAAGGAAGGGGGGGAGACAGTGTTGAGTGGTGAATAATTGCGAATTAGCGTTTGTGATGGGGGGTTGTGTGTGAAGTTGGACAAGCAGGGAGTGATCGTTTCCTGATTTCCTCAAGTGTCTTCAGCTGCCTTGGGCATGCTATGCTTTAAAGCTGGCGAGATGGTCAATGTCGTTGTGAATGCTCGGAGTGGTCCGAGTCATTGTCGTTGTTTCCGCTGTGGTCCGATTCCGCATCAGAGCTGCTGGAAGAGCTGGACGAATCCTCTCCAGTGGTGTTGGCCTTTGAGTTGTTTCCCGACTTGCCGGGCAGGATAGTCGACGAGTCAAGGCTAGTGTAGCCGTCGGAGTGCCCGTCCGTCTGTTTTTTGGAGACAATGTTTGCCTTTCTAAGGAGTTTCTGTGCCTTCCTACTCGCAGCACGGGCCTTTTCGGCAGCACGTTCTGCCTGCACTTGTTTCTCCCACATCGAAGCATACCGTCCGTTGGCATTAACAAGTTCCTCGTGGGTTCCCTTCTCGGCAATGGTACCATTGTTCAGCACAATGATCTGGTCGGCATGCGTAATGGTAGACAAGCGGTGCCTGTGTCATGTTAATTTTGTTACACAATAGAGACAGGCTGCCCAGATACGTGAGGAAAATAAGAGTGGGGAGGGGCAATTAACTTACGCAATGATCAGCAGCGTGCGGCCCTGGCCCAGATGTCCCAGTCTGTCTTGGATCTGCTGCTCAGTATGGGCGTCAAGCGCAGATGTTGCTTCGTCTAGCATGATGATCTTGGGGTTCTTGAGAATCGTTCGTGCGATGGCAACTCGTTGTCTTTCACCACCACTGAGCTTCAAGCCCCGCTCTCCCACCTTAGTGTTGTATTGATCCGGAAATGACATGATCCGGTCGTGGATGCTGGCTGCTCGGCAAGCTTCGTATACCTCCTCATCAGTGGCAGCTTGGTTGGCGTACCTGAGGTTGTACATCAGTGTGTCGTTGAACATGGTGGTATCCTGAGGAACAACTCCGATGAAGCGTCTGACCGAATCAATAGTCAGATCCTTGACGTCCTTGCCGTCGATTTCGATGCTGCCAGACGTCGTGTTGTAGTATCGGAACATGAGACGGAACACCGTTGATTTGCCACCTCCAGACTCGCCTACGAATGCAGTAGTTGTGCCAGGCTTGCATTCGAAGTCAAGGTCCTTGAGGGCCTTGTTCTTCGGGTCATAGTTGAATGCAACCTGGTTCCACCGAATGTTGCCGTGACACTCCTGCAGAGGTTTGGCCGATGGTGAATCGACCACCGTGGGTGTTACCTTGAACAGCTCCAGAAGGCGTTCGCCAGAGATCATCGCTTGCTGGATTGTGCGGTAGAAAGATCCAAAAATGTTCAGAGGTGCTTGCAGCTGGTTGAGGAATGTCATGAGAGTGAGAAACTTGCTGACATCCATTGTTGCAATGGTGACCTGGTATGCGCCAAAGATCATGACCACGCTGAATCCAAGAATGAACACGCAGGCTTGGATGATGTTCATCCTGTTCACACCCCATGTCACCTGCTTTTCGGCATCTTGGTAGGCCTGGATGGCGTCCCGGTAGCGGCTGAATTCCCACTGTTCGGCGTTGAAGTATTTGACCGTCTCGTAGCTGGTAATCGAGTCGTTCTTCACTGCTTCTTCCTCCCTGTCGGCGTTGGACATTATTCTGCGCTGGTCTGCCCTGGTCTGTGCCATGCGAATCGTAAGAAATAAGTACCAGAAAGTCAGACAGCTGACGATTGCGCCATACGTTGGGTCGAAGTAATAGCAAAAGAAGAAGATGGCAAGGAAGAGGTCCACGACCATGGGGGCTACCGAGAACGTCGCCTGTTCGAGGAACGAGTTGATAGACGCTCCCTTGTTAAGAGCAGATAAAACCTCGCCGGTCCGCTTCCCAAGGTGGAAATCCAAGCTGAGGGAGTGAACATGCTCAAACGCCGCCGATGTCAAGGCTCTGTATGAATTTTGGGAAATCGGCACCCAGAGGATAGCCCGGAGCGCATCTAGAAGCATTCCCGTTCCTTGCATTAGTCGGAGGAAGACAAGAAGTCCCAAAACGACCCAGGGAGCTTCATTGAGCGTTAGCTTCTTGGTGAGCCAGCCAACAACAATGGGCACAAAGATGTTGACGGCGCGCTGCGCAAGCAATAGGACGACGCAGATGGCGAAGAGGAACTGGAGATACGGCGAACCCCGAGGCCACTGGTACTCAAAGAAAATCCGATAGCTTCGAACGTATTCCCACCACGTCTTGTGAGGAGCTTTCTCGGGCCGGTAAAAGCCGGGTTCCTTATAGTCCTTGGTGACATCAGCTGCGCCATTAGTGTTGCCGACAGTGCTGCCATTTCGGGAGCTGCGTAATGATCTCCCATTTGCGTCCCGTCCATTGTGGCTGCTGTACGACATCCTGTGACCATTGAGTAGGGGTGTAGCCTCCTCAGCGTGCGCAGGGCAGCCTCGCTCTGCGAACTTATTGTTTTCGTGCCGGGGTTGCTGGAACCATGCTGTTGCGTATATGCCGACAAGACCCATCATCAAAACCAGCCGGACGATGAAAATCACAAGATCTGCCAGTTCCCATTTCGAAAATTGGCCCTGCGATTGGACCGTATTCGTGCTGGACCTCGGATTCACAGTCTTGAGGATGGTGCAGACGCAAATAATCACCTCACCGACAAGACCTAGGGTCCAGGTGATGAAGTGAGATATTGTCGGGCTGTCGTGCCATTCGATGAGCGTCGTGAGGAGGTAGAGATATAAATTTGGAGATCCGATCAAGTAAACCTATTTTTTTTTCCGTCAGCCGTAGGCATTAGACGAGGGCAAGGCCGTGAGGATGGCGTACCACCATGTCCTGAGATTCCGTCCATCTCTTGACGCCATCCTGCGTGGGGTCTCCTGCTTCTTCCAGTCCTTCCATAACATGGCTGAAATGGGCAATGGCATTGGCGACCAAAGTTAGTAAAACGCCGGCAGATATCCATGTGAGCCAGGTCTTTGTTGTCGGGGAGAGCTCGGGTCCATATCGAATGCGTTCGGTGTCGTCGTCAACACGGCGCTTCTTCTTCTTGGTCACGGGTAGTCGTTTACCACCCGGGCCCAGAGCATCTGCTTCAGCTTCAGGACCCTCTTCCTTCCTTGCTGTCGCGATGCTGTATGTCGCAGCTGAGCCAACGAAGACCAGCAGTAACACCACAGGGTACAGCGTCAACGTCCATCCGAGAACGGCGCAAGGCCAGGATTGTTTAACACAGTCGTTCGAAATATTCTCGTTCTCGTAGATGTCGAGCCGCATCGGCAGCGGCTCCTCGACGCCGAGCATGGTGTGCGAACGACTAGGAGAGAGGAAGCAAATCAGATGTCAGAAATAACAATACAAGGGAATGCGAACCCCCCTGCGCGGGAGAGAGAGGAGAGAGGGGGGGGAAGGAAAGAAAACGGAAGAGACGAGGAGAGGAAGAAAGCTTACAATTTCGTGATCCGGGGAACTAGACAATTGAGCTCACACCATCGCCGAAATACCACTTGCAGTTACCTTGACGCAGTGCGGCGTCGGCGTCGTCCTCGTGGCAAGTTTGAGGCGCGGTACCTTCTGTACGTACGTCGTAAGGAAAGTGGGAGCCCACAAGAGGGACCGCAGACAGACACGAGATCTGGTTTCGGGACCAAGATGTTGGAGTAGCAAGACACCAATGACTGGAGAGCCGAGTGGTCTGGCAGGCGATTACCCGCCCGTCTGAAAGGTTCTGGGTCGCGCTGAGTGCAGGTGTTGCCGGGGTTATAGGTAGGGGTCGAGGTCGCGGAGACCAGGGGTGTTGTGCCAGTGTGCGTTCCCAAAGATTCACCTGCTCACAGGCTCGCTCTTGGTTGCTTGGAGATGCCGGGGGGTGTGTGTACCTCTGAGGTAAGGAAGGCGGGCGTGGGCGTGGGCGTGGGCGTGGGCGTGAGGGGCGTGTCGAACGTAGAGGCGGGCATGGGCGTGTGCAGGTTCTGGTTCGAAGGGACGGAACCCACAAGAGGGAACCACAGGGCGGTACAGAAGGGGCCCTGTTCAGTTGGACTGAGTTGGTGGGGTCTGCTGACTTGCTCAGTGGCGAAAAGCCACTGTGAAGTGCCTAGTAGTCGAGTCAAGAACTTGTCATATACTCGAGGGCCGAGTTGCGAGTGGGGCGGAATTGTATTTGGTGAGGTCGGGTGGGCTCTCAGGAGCCAGGTTGTACCTAACGTCAAAGAAAAAAAAGTAGGCTGTGCCTCCCCCGATTTGAGGCAAAAGAAAGGCGCGGCCTCTTGACGTGAGCCACCTTGGAGGGGAAGAAGCTCCCGGGCTCGGTCCAGTGAAAGCTGGACGGTAAGGTAAGGTACGGTCCAAGGAGGACTGGGGTTGGAGGATTTGCCGTACGAGTTGTGGTCTTGGTCGAACAAGGTGGATGAGCCTTTCTTTGCCGGGAGGGAACCAAGGAATCGAAAGCTTGTGACCAGGTAATAATAACACTTGCCTGGTGAGAGGCCTCGGGATCGAAAAGTTGGATACCTCACGGCAAAGGTGGGATACGGAGAAGAAATGGAGCGTGACGAGGTTAAGGTGGGAAGCACCGTTGGTAAGGGACCGCAAGTGCTGAACACCGAAGCTCTGAGGTAAGAGATGGTGTAAAACGACAGCGCCAGCTACCTCCTGAAAGCCGGGGTTCGTACCAGATTGGCAGCTCCTTCCCGATTTCTCTCTTCTCGCTTTCCTTTATTTCCTTCCTTACCCTTCTCTTGTTCGATTCATACAACCTCTCAGGAACGAGTAGTGATGATTTTTTTTTCTCCAACGAGTGTAAAGTTTCGAATGAGATAGATTAGGAGAAGGAAACCCCTCCCAAGGGTCGCAGAAGTCGGGCTGGAAAGAAAGAGAAGGGAGAGGGAAGATGGGAGGGGGAAAAAACCATGTAAAATAATAGACCACCCAGAGCATGTGCTGGAAATGGATGGGATGGTCAGTGATGAACAGTGGAAAGAAGGAGGAAGGGAAAGGGTGTGTAAGGATTATGGTAGAGGGAGTCGGAATTGACTGAAAGCAGGTACCGGCCAAGGTTAAGGCAGGCAAGGTCCCCTTTCACACCACACCCGCTCCTGCCACACCACATCCTTTTACAGGTGAGGAAGGCAATGGTGCCCAAAAAGAGTAAGTGCGACTTAGTCTACGGCCACATGAAGGTGTCCTGCCTGCTTACCTAGAGTATGGTGTGGTAGCGCTTGTGAAGCAGTAGAGATATAATATAGTGTGCCCATATAGATGTGCGTTTTTTTTCCGTTGCGTCTCGAATGGCTGTTTGTGTAGGGTAAGGGAAGGGGTGGATATGGAAGGTTGGGTAGGTGAAGTCAACTTAGTACTAGACAGGAAGATGATGACATATCTCAAGTGAGTGGGTGAATGTGTGACCAGAGTACGTGTGTGTGTATAGTATGTGTTCGCGCTTGTGCGGCCAGACACCTGTCTCACGGTTTATGATGACGAGTTCGATAGATGGTGAGCAGCTCGTGATGCCACGAGCCACTTACGACGGACGGGCAATGCTGGACGGGAGTCACAGGCATCGCTTCTCTAACGAGGTTTGTGGTGAGAAGTAACTGGCCAGCGGTGACAGTGCGGTGAAATATCTCTCGTTCTCAAAAGGCACGTAGTTGTAGATGAGTCAATCGCCCCAATGTAAGTTTGGTGTTGTTGCTCAAAGTGAAGCGGAGGCAAGGATGGTTCAGCTGAAGGAGCAACTCGGGGGAGCGCGGGAAAGGAAACGTCAAATGGTTCACGGTTCGCGGCAATCCACTGACGGAGCCGTCCTTGAACCGATTGTCAGTATATCAGCGTTTTAAGACCATGCAGTGTACCACCAGCGCCGGTCACAGGCGAGATGCAAAACAGGATGTGGAGGTTAGCTAGTGTCACAGTTGTGGCCCTCGGCTGGTTTGCTTGAGTGGATCGTAGGCTGGTTATGGAGCTGGTCTACTCTGGATGCATGTTTCTGGTGTTCATAGGTAGTCAAAGTAAATGATGGACGTACTTGTAGATGCCATTGCTTGCGTGTATATCCGTATACTATGGACCATAGCACACTGGCTACACTGCCGCAACGACAATAACTTACTGCCAGGAAAGGGTAGCAATCTGAGGTCCGACTAAGGTATCAGCCGAGGACACCTGGTTGCAGTTACTGCAACCTCCCTGGATCCAATGTCCAATGGATGGGTGCTCCGGTCAAAGAGGGTCCGGAATCTGGACTCTTGCTGCCAAGATAGAAACAGGTACTCACCAGGGTCCTAATGTGTGCCCTTGTTGGTGTCGGGGATAGTCATGCATGAGATATTGCTCGTAAGGGGAGAGCACGGAACAAGGGCCGTGGAGAAGAGCTCAAGATGGGGATACAAACGGGGAATGGAGCATTTTGGAGACGAATTGCGCCCCCAAACCATAGGGGCGGCGTTGCCAGGGGAGAGCATCGAAATCCAAAAGAATCAACACTCGGCCCACAAGGGTGGACTGTGTAATTGACCGTCTACGCATCTGTATATGTTCGGGAGAGCACAGCAAAGACTACTGCAGCACGACCCGTGGCTCGACGATTTGTCTTTTCTCTCTCTCACTCTCACACATTCTATCTCTCTTCGTTTTCTTTATTTGAGAAAGGAAGGGAGGAAAAGAACAGCGAGTTATAGACTGAAGCGGTAATAATGGCATTGACGACCGCGACATGTGAGCAACCTTTGGCTTCGAAAAGCAATGGATACAGCAGGACTGGATGTTGTTGACGTGAATAAGATGTGTCCGACGTCCACATTCTGGCCAGTGTCAGTGCCATTGTCTTGCCGCTGGCGCTGGCACTGACATCTGCATCACTGATGATCAGAACAGTGCGTCGCATTGGCATGTTCACCTTTGAACCTCTATGGAATATGATCACACAGCCTCGCAGACTAGGCGGACCGGATCGGAGCAGAAATACTTGACTTGTCGGGACGAGGAATCCAAGTTTGAGGACCACACACATTCATTATGTACTTGCCTACTTTAGTTCCAGAGACTAGCTCCTCGGAAAGAGCAAACACCCGACCTCCTTGGTATGGTCAACTGCTTTCAAGGAGAAGAATTAGTAACGATACGGTCGGAATGGTACCCCGGCTGACTTGGGAGCTTAGGTATGTCTTGTTTACACAGTCACGATCAAAAATGGGTGGTTGAGAAGGGAAACAGTACAACAGCAGAGACGCTCAAGCAAAAGCCGGGAATGGCAAGTATTAGCCGCCGGGAATAGTAAAGGATTTGAGAAATAAGGCGAAGAGAGACCGGAGGGGGCCGTTACATGCCTCATTAAACAGGAGGAGGAAAAGTCCAAAGAGGAAAAACAACAGCAGTGTCAATATCGCGCCGGCCCTTGTTGCTTGCAAGCCAAGTCTGAACAGAGACAAGTGCGGATGCAGACTGAGGTAAGGTTTGGCCGGCGAGCGATGATGGGACCGGAGCTGAAGTGAGCACTGCCAGAGGAGACGTAAGAGAAAGGAAAAGAAACGGGAAGGAGGGATTAATGTTATTAGCATCCGCTCCGTTAGGATCGAAGTCACTGATTGCTCTCGAGCTGCCTGTGACTCTGGTTTTCCAAGTTCCGCTCTTGCCATACTAATCTAAAATCTAACCCACTCTCGAGGTACCCTAACCTAGGCAAGGTAGGTTAGGTAAGGTCATTAGTTGCTTACCTCAGTTCAGGTGTTCATAGAGGTTTACAAAGTGCTTCCGGTATCCTTCCTTTCAATCGGACATGGAAGGTGCAGCATGCTGGCCTCGGCAGCTACTTGCTCCATGCCTTCTCCTAACTTGACATTACGTTCCCATCATCAATCAACTCTTGACCGACTTTCACTCCCTCTTCTTTCTCCTTTTTCAACGCTGTTTCTTTTCTTGACCAATGCTACTTCACTCACTCAGTTGCCCGACTTTGGGCGNNCCCCCCCCCTCTACTTTCTCGTTGTTCCTCAAAAAGATGGCTTGGGGTCGAGCAGCTGACGGACGACCACTTCGCCTGGACTAATTCGTCAACTAGTCCCTATTTCGTCGACGCCTCCTACTTCCAAATACCTCATTGTCTGGCCATCTCCTTTGTACTGCGATGATTTCTCCTACGCTGGTTTTCCTTGCCTTTGTCGCTGCGGTGCCAATCGCTCTGCTCAAAATACAGGACACGGAATAGTCCAAGTGGTAGGAAATCAGAAAGTTTGGGTGTTGATGGTCCCACATGCGCGAAGCAAGACCCTATTTGCACCAAACGTCGAGGTTGTGTTACATTGGACGATAACAACGGACGCACAGCCAGTAAGAAACTCAATCAGTACTCCAACCAGTCAGGATGGAGATGACCACTGTCGAGTCCCCTCTTCCCTGCAAAACCGCTCGCATGCCAGCCGCAACACCCTCCCTTCGGCTTCAGCTTCGTTCATCCAGGCGACATGCAGCATTCCATCCGCCGCCGACTTTTGAACCGCCGCCAGGCTGCGTGCAACCCTCTTCCGCGTCCGTATCCGGCGTCAGAAACCGTCCGGGATATCGAGCAATCATCGGCCTCGTCCTCATTCAGCTTCCAAGACCCCTGACGTCGTCTGCATCTGTGCCGTCACTCCCTGCCATATCGTGGCGGTTGTTGATACAGCCCGCCAGTTTTTGGGTGGTCAGAAGCTCGGCCAAACGGCTCGCATCCAGGCACTTTCTCACCGCTTGACCCCGAGCAGGAAGCTGCGTTAGCAGATGAAGGCACAGTGACGGCAGCCGCAGGTTGCATGAATGTGTGCAAGTACACACCACCTTATCTTAGGTACACGACGAAAACCCAGTAGACGATTTGTTACGCCCAGAAAGTTTACAACGGTGTTCCCGCAGGCCGGCAAGCAGGTAGGTCCAGGTCTGGGTCCGGCAACCACCAGGCCCCAGGTAGACCGGATTTTGTACCCCTGCAACTGCACCTCGGCGGCTTGGATCGTTCTCGATGTGATGGACTTGCCTTTACCCTCTGGCTAAAGTTTGGAACATTGTACTTGACCTTACGGATACCTAAGGTGACAGACTGGCATCACCAATTTCAGGATTGGCCGATGCTTTGCAGGAAGTGCTAGGGCCGAAAACGTATCGGCGAGCACATGAGTGGACGAAGTGGACTTGACGAGAACACCATATCACCAATAAGTGAGAGCGAGCCGTCTTCTTGATGGTGATGTCTGTAGGACCACCCAACTGCTGCGGAGAAAGCAAAAAGTGCGGTTAGCCACTTCGGTTTTCTTTCACGTTGATTCCTGATGTTCCTTTTTTTCTTTCAGTGGCCAGCCATCAATCTGTCGACCCACTATATATCTGATCGATTGAGGTCGTAGACCAACCGATGGACTGGAACGGCGCTGCTCGTGGCTTGATGGTCGTGTCACAAACATAGTCCTGCTATTTGTCGCTCGAGGTCACATCTGGCTCCCTCTGTCGCCCTTCCCGCCGCACTAGCGGGCCTTGATCGAAGAGCCGTTAAGGAATGGCAATCTTTCGACTTTCTCGTGTTTCCTTCTCTTTCGTATCTGTTGACCAAACACAAAAGATTGATGCAGCCGAGTCTGAGGTGTCACATGACGGCTACCAGGAGACGCGACGGACATTGATCAGGTACATACTTCACTCAGCGGAACAGACGTCCGGTCTTCGGCAACCATCGGACAGGGGGCATGGAAACGGACAGGCGTAACTATGAGTGAAGGATTTCCGCGTACCGTGACTGACGCGCCCAGACTCGGACCGTCCTTGGTCACCAGCTGCGACAGAAGAGGTTGGTGACTGATCTGCAACGCCAATACCGAGTCACGTTGTCGCTTGGAATTACGGCTTGTCGCGGACCAGTCGGTTGGGCGATCCGCCGTCGCTTTTAATAGCTGTTTCACGTCCAGCGTCCGACACTCATCTAAACTTCTTGTACGTTAGACGCGCAATAATCTGTCTGACAAGACAAGCTGTGCCATGCTTCAATGCTTACGTTGGTTTACGAAATCCGTAGCTGTCGTGCCTTCCGCAGGTTTTCTGCTCAGAACCAATTTGACACCGGTGAGGCACCATGATCAATCCGTATTGGCCGGTGCGCCGCTGTGTAGCTTACCGAGCTGCGGGCCGACACCGTCGACAGCTGGGGCTGGTCTGTCAGAATTCAGATTCTTGCTGCTCTCCTGAATTTCCCATTCGTTTCATGCGGGTCCTATGCGTGCGGTGCGGTTGAACATAGTCTTTCACACACTGCTCATTTGTTCTCTGACTCACGATCACTGCGTTTCTGTTGTTTGGTCAATCGCGTTTATCACTTGATTGTTGCCCTACGCGGGCAGAGGGCCACTGGGACGCGCTGCAGCCCGGGTCGCCCGTCCGTGTTCAGCCGACCGTGCAAGACAGTTTGATAAAACCGATGTCAACCCCTCCCACGCCCACTAACATCGTCCAGCAGGTCAAGGAAGATCGAGTTGGGTATGGATACAGCCAGCCAACCGTACCCGTCCGAATCACGACCGGCATCATCTGTAGCTTCTAGACCAGATTTTGGGATACTGTATCCGTCAAGGGGGGTCATTGATAGTCCACTGGGATCACCCATCCGCCAATGAAGATGGTCCCCCACACAACAACCACTTCCTTCTGGGCCAAGATGTTTCTCCGATCCACAACTTAGGTTCTTATCCTACATGTCGTCGAAAGAGCTGTCGTGCTCTTTCCATGTTACACAGCAAGGTCGAACGTGCCACACGGCGAGTTCGTGACGTTGGGAGGGAGCATGCAGCCGTCTGGTGTGTCACAAGGCTGAGACGTCATTTTCAATACAGCACATGCACCCCGTATGCAAAGTTGCCTTGTTTGGGGTCCGGGGAAGCATGTCTCGTGGGGGGGAATTGGTGTATGGGAGTGGGACTTCCCAACACACCCAAATTACCGTTGATCCCCCACATCGTGACAATGTCGGCCGTTGAGCCTCAATTCTGACGGGCATGTCAACTCGACTACCATTCACGCAGCCAGAGACTGTCAGCATGGGGCCGAGCTCCAAGAGCCGCGCGACCAGCCACGTCAGGCCGAGGACTTTTATTTTCAACTGACATGATGTATGACTGATCAGGCTGGCATTTATCGAGACCAATCGTGTCGCCGTTCCCCTTGGCCGTATCGCTTCCTAGCGTCACATGCCATTGGAAGCGGGCAAACCTACGTTATAGGAGAGTAGGCTTTGACCCCAACTATCAAACACGGAGGGAGAGATCGTCGCGAGGACGAGTTGATCTGACGGTCTGGACCCTGGCGATCGTCGGCACTGCCTTCTGTGGCGTGCACCAACATGTTGTGGAAGGCCGTTCAATGACAGCGTCGCCCCATTCCGAACCCATGCCGAACCACCCACAGCATCACGACGCGTGTCCTCGGCATGGATCAAGCCGGAATTTTGATCAAGCTTTCCGTCGTCTGGCACGCGAAGTAGGGGCTCAGTTTCGTCCGTTTCAGTAACAGCGATTCCGTGCGCCGATTTACACTTTTCGCATCGAAACGTCTGTCGTGCGTTCGGTGCCTTTCTTACTTTCGCTTTACCCTTTTTTCTTGCTATTCGCAAAGTCGTATCCAGAACGGCTAGATAAGATGATGGCATGGCACGTTTTGCTGTCGGGAAAAACCCTGGCACTGGAAGGTTTCCGGCCAGTTCCTTACCACTACCCGACAACGAGATGACAGCCAGCATCGATATTTGGTTTTCAACGCCTCCAACCCCCGTTCGAAATACACCGGATGCACGGGCATGGGATGAACACGGATGAGAAGGGTGGGTAACGCAAGGTTGGTTGAGTGGGTTCCCTGTTGACTCGGTTGCTAAAGGCGGCGTTTGATGTGGCTTGCAGGTATATGCACCGTCGTGCGAGTCTGCTGGTGGTCTTAGTCAGACTTGGGCGTATACGGCGTGAATATGGACTTTTCTACAGCTGCCACTGCCGTTGATGGCTGGCTCTTTGCATGTGCGGTTTTCACTGGGGGGTTGACGGTTTTGTGGCTGGGCCGTGTTACTAACTCCCCAAGTCAAACGTTCCAACCATCATCTCGATACTTACGATACCCGCCTCCAGTGCCGCACAAAATTGAGAACCGTGTACCTGCGCAGGAGGGAGAGCGGGAGGAAGAAGAATAGCAAAGCAATGCCATGTCTCAGATGAATGTAATGGTCATCACCGCCTTTTGAAGGTCTTGGCCTGAGATGGACTCTTGCAGCACCTTATGTCTCACGTATATCGGCAGGCAGTTGAATTTGCAATTACGCAAGGAAGCACCGTACCCGCCAAATCGGTTTGAGACGAACCCGCAGATCTGATGTCATTGCCATGCTGCGAAAGGCGAGGCTCCGGCTGCTGCCAAGGCGCCTGGAACTGGGGAGCTCTCGCAGCCTGATGGTTGAGTTGCATCGTTGATTCCAGATATCATGCTGACTGAGAGAGGTCATGGGAGGGAAAGATAAGGGTAGAATCGGTTCAAGCTGGATACGTTCTTGACCTACAAGTTCCGGTCCGAGCCTGACGATTGGACATTGTGCGGTTTCGCCGGCAGCGGAAAGACTGGGTGTGTCACTGCCTACATGAAACATGGCGTGTTGAGATGAGGTCGTTCGTTTGGCCGGTGGAGGTGTGTCATTCTAGATGTCGCGGAAGGGTGGTACGGGGCGGTCGGTTGTTGGACGGACGAGATCGATAGTGAGATGTCGTCGTACTCGGCCTTGGCGACGCCGGATGGGACGGTCCTGGGAACTGGTTCTGCCATCTGGTTCGAGGCGTCATTAAGAAAGAGGTTGGTCGTACGGATGTACGTTGTATACCCGTTGAGGCGGTGTACCGGGCCAGAGGTAAGCGGCAGATGAATGTAACTGGCTGACTGGGGACTTGCAGACCGAAACACGGTATTTCGTCCCCGTGCCTCCGAGACGGGTACCGGATTACCAAGGTTATATCTTCGGCGAAACTTTGTTGACGACGGCTAGGCCTTGTGGTGATGTACTGTATGTGAGGAAGCGTACCTCGATGTCTGCGAGACGGAGCTTGCAACCCCGCCCGTGAGCCTCCTGCAACTTCTTAGATTAGGCCTTGAAAAAATTTGTTCATGATTTCCAAGACTCCCATCTTGTGCACGGCAATCGAAGACCTACCAGAGGGCCTACCGTAGCACAATGTGCAGCAAGATGCATCGTGAACGCCGGGCCTCACCAAACACAGGTTGTTTTGGACGACAAACCCGCGCTCGCGTCCCCCCGATGTTATGAACAGTGCGAAATTTCCATCCGACTCGTAGACTGGATATTGTTCGTAGGGGGTAAGAACAGACAAGAAACGGTTCTGTGATACGCTCAGGCGAGATGGTGGACAGACAGGGGACTGTTTCTTCCATTGCCGGATCACGACAGTCCAGTCACGGAATCACACGAAACCCTGCAGCATGCGGTACTTATGTTTTCTTCGCATAGGATTCATGGAAGGCACGGCTGTAATGTGTGATAGAAGACGCCTCTCACGGACCTGGGGGAAGAGGGGGGGACACATGTTTTCCGTTGCCGCTGTGAATTCCCGGCTCGCTGTCTCCAAGGAAGGGTCGAAGCTATGTCGTCGCGCGGTACTAGCCAGGGTGTTTGATGGTCGCTTCTTTGATCTGTTGGCGGTGCTTTACCGACCTGCATGGTAGTAGCGGTGAAGGGGATCGGTGTACTACATTGTTCTCCGAGACGTGCGCGCCTGCGTGTAGGTGTGTAAGAGATGGGTCCCCCGCCTGCTCTTATCTTGCAGGACAGGTCATGCTCTAAGGACATCCGAGAGGCTCAACCAACGGGAAAACAAGGGTGAAGTTTATCCCGGAAAATCCTTCTCATAGGATTCGCAATGAGTAGTACTTTGCGTAGGTATGATGCGATCCTCTGCGATTTACATGCGGCGGAAAGGGAAGCGGTTCCGAGAAGTATTGGCGCAACGTTTCGTGACGCCGTTATTGAGCATCCCAGTGTTGAGATGGTGACCGGGGCGGATCCCGGCCGAATGGGAGGAAACCACATGGACGCGTTCTGGAGGCTCGCTCACCTCTGCTGCTGTCCTTTCGATGGGTCGATTCCCATGCAGTCGGCAGGGGAGGGAGAAAGGCGATTCCTCTCTTGGCCGGCCTGCAGTAGAAGGCGTTCGAGTTGAAGTTCAAATTCCGTAGTTCAAATTGATGAGCTCGGTGGCCTTGTAGACTTCATTCTGACTGACAGAAGGACTTCCGCTTGGGGAGTCTCCGACGCAGCAAGCGGACGCAACTCTGCGACCCGCGGTTGCATCTGTCATTTCTGATCTCCGGGAACAACTTCCGGTAAGGAGAAGAAAGAAGGAAGGAATTCGAAATGTTGCAAGAGCCCAGACCCTGGGTCCATCCTGCCACCAACAGGGGTTATTCTCGAGAGTGGTATCCGTATAGCGGGACCGGTTTGAAAATTGCCTGCTCGGCATGGTAGGGTGAGACAGCGCCGGGTTCGGCTAGGCATGCCCGGGATGGCCTTCATTCCCTCTTGTCGTTCGTCCGATCTGCGAGGATTCCTGTCTTCCTTTTTCCAAGGGCCAAGATCAGCTCGAGAACCAAAACCCAGGGCGCGAAGACATGACCCTGGCCTGCGTACACGCTCGAAGGAAGCAATCGCTGCGGGAGGGCCCGGTCTCTCTGTAATATGTCTGCCGGTTGGATTAGTTTCATGCGTGGTGCGGTCATGCCCCTCCTTTGTTCTTCTCTTTTCCTCTTCTTCTCGGGGACGGACCGGAGGTTGTCGGCCGTTTGGGGTAGTTCGATGGAGACCCGACTGTGACATCGCCGCCCGCTCGCCGCGGCGAGGCGGGGCCACCTCACATGTGGAGTGGAATACTACCCTACATATGGCAGGCTTTCTCGGTGCATGTTGAAGACGGTGTAAGATATACATACGAAATACTTGCTGTTACCCCGAGAAGAACTGTGCTGGGATTCGAATCCTGTTGAGATCGCCAAAACCCGGTTTTATTACGTGGAAAACAACGTCGAGATGTGTTTTAGTCCGCTTGGTAATAATGAGGGAGGGGGCGGATAGGCGTTGGTTGAGCACCCAAAATGTGAGTTGTCAACCACTTTCTGATTATAGCGTCCGGCAACGGCACTACGGTACGATAATTCGATGTTCGGAACAAGCCGCCATAGAGCAATTGCGACGTGTTAGCCTAATTCTGTTGAGTAGGTTCTCCTGTCGTTGCGAATAGACTGTTTACGAGGCCGGATACGACAAAGCCCTCAGCCACTGCTCGAGAATGAGGAATGGTTGCGAGTTCCCCCTACTTGATGCTCTGAGAGACGCTTGAAAATTGCAGCTCTACCCGGAAGAAATGCAACCAAAAAACGTAGCGAGCCTGGATGATTGAAAGATGAAATGTTCGCCAGGAAACAATGGGATCGGAATTGGGATTTCGAGGGTCTTACAGATGATCGTGGCTCTTTCATACTAAAGAGATTAGTCATTGAAGAAAACCTCAGGAAACTACCATCATTATTGTTGTTTATGTATTCTTTCTTGGGAGTAGTTTGAAGTTTGGCTAACCTAGAAATTGAACAAAAGGAGGAGAAGCAGTCGATGGCAGCGGGAACTCCACAACACTCCACTGAAACTGAACGTCTTTCAGGTCCTTTCCAGCGACTCATCATCCTGCCGTCGCAAAAGTTGGAATTCCAGAGGTGACCTTGCCAGCCAGCCCCACGTGCCCGCCCACATGCCATAACCAGAAACCCCTGCATGTTTCTCAGCCTTGCGTAACTCGCGCAAGAGCACCTGCTTGAGCTTCCCCAGCTTTGTTCTGCCGCCTACCCTGAAAAAAGTCAGCCTTGTCAAAACACCAACATTTGCCCAAATCAGCTAACTCGAGACGACTGTTTGTCCCATCAACAAGGACGAATCTGTCATTCAGCTGACTAATAGCCTTATCAGTAAATAAACCCCTTTTAATAAAACCATTCGTCTCCTCGCTGACCCAGGGACCTCTAGGTTCTTCACCCGCCTGATTGTCCTCCGTCCACATTGCGCAGGCAGCCCCTCAACGATTGGTCCTCGTCTTGCAGCCTTGAACACGAACAGAAACGAACCGTCAATAGCCACGTCGCTTGATTAGCAACATAGCATAGAAGAAGGAAGTTTGCCGGACCGGTTGCCTCACTTGGGTGTAACCCCGACGAAGAGAGAGACGACGAAGAGAAAGAGAGGGAAAGGGAGAGAGAGCCTGTCCTAGGCGAACACAGACATATCTTCGCATCATCAAATATGTCGAGCCAACCGCCCTCAACCCCGGTCAAGGTGCCGCCCTCTGCCGCCAATCACTCAGCCGCAACCCTCGACCCGGAGCTCAGATCACAAATCAACACATTCCTGCTTCGCGACGGCCATGTTACAAAGTACGCCCACCCCTTTCCCCTTTCCCCGCCTTCCAATATATGAGACTAACTTCCGATCCGCCAGAATCCAAGAACACCTCCTCCACTCTCTCCACGCAAACCAAGCAAACTGGCCAACCCTGATTCAAAATCACGCCCTCAACCTCCTTCGCGCCGGCGAAGTCTCCACCTTTCCAGAGCTCCTCCGCCGCGTCCTCGACGACGTTCGCCAGGACACCCTCAATCCTCCAGCGCCCACAAAATCCTCGACAACAGCCAAAACAAATGGCGCTTCCGCTGCTGACAAGGACAACAAAGAAAAGGACAAGAAGACGAACGGCACCGCCACCTCAACCCCGGCCCCGGGCACAGCGTCAGCCTCGGACTCATCGACCCCGCCAAACCTCGCCATCCCGGCCGCCGTCATTGACGAGGCTATCAAGGTCACCCGCGAAAGCTTAGAGGCAGTGTGCGAGATTGATGATGCGAGTGGGAGCTGAACGAGGATCTACCCAACTAAAGGACGGGGATGTGGTGTGTGAGTGAGCGGATTGAGATAAAAGGGGACGGGTGACAGTGGAATTACAACGGTCCAAGAAAAAAGGCTGGAAGCGTGATTAACAGCCTTTTACAACGACGGGAGACACTCCCGAGACGGATGACGCTTTCCTGGACGGGTAGAGCGGGCGTCCCGCCATGATGAACGAAGAGAACAAAAAAGCCCTTTGACGTAAAATTAGGATAATGCCTCGGATGGCGTTGCTTGTACATATAGAACGAATCTACTACATCAGGACTGGCTCTCCTGCCTTTGAGGGAACAGTGTACCAGCGAGTTCCTCGGTGCCATGTTTCGATTTTCCATCACAGTGAAATGGGTCGCCAGGCTACAAGTGGTGCATCATCCTGTTTCGTTCTCAGCCCGGCACCTACAAAAGGTCGGGTTGCCTTGGAGCAGTAACAACATCGGCACAATCGCTCAACTTTCTAAAGAACTAGCTATTCAGGAATATACTACTAGATATGCATGGAATCTACAAGACAATGACATGTGATTGGAATGCAATGAGGGCATTGATCAACTTGGCATAGAAACTACCTGTCTACCAACTCCGTCCGCCCCCAGAATCCCGCCGGTGGACACGAATTGTCTTTAACTCGGCCCATCATCTTGTACGTATGATGAAGCAGATTTATCGGAGAGCAAGGAAAAACTAGAATACATGAAGGGCGTGGCCTGCATTAAGTGGCGTTCTCGGTCACCCTTTAGTCGTAGAGATCATCATCGTTACCGGCATCACCGAAGCTGTTGGCGGCCTGGTTGGCGGCGCCCTCACCCTCGGGGAACTTAAAGTACGCGCCAGGGCCAGCGTTCTTCATCTGCTGAGCAAACGCCTCGTAGCGGCGAATCTCAACGTCGCTGACCGAGCGGCGGGCCATCTGCATGGCCTCCTCGAAGTGTCGCTTGGTAAGCTCGGGGACGGGGTCCTCGTCATCCTCATCCATCGCCTCCTCGCCAGCGGCCTCACGAGCCTTGGTGCGCTGAATGTCGGCGGTGATGGCCTCCTTGATGGCGAGCTTGACAGCACGCTGGGTGATGAAGCCAAGATCGGCACCGGAGAAGCCGTGGGTCTTGGAGGCGATGAAGTCAAGGTCAACATCGGAGGCGACAGGAGTCTTGCGAAGCTGGGCCTTGAGAATACCGGCACGAGCGGGCTGGTCGGGCAGGGGAACGTAAATAAGGGAGTCCAGACGACCAGGACGGCACAGAGCAGGGTCAAGCTGCTCCGGTCTGTTGGTAGCACCAATGACGAAGACATTCTTCTTGGAAGTCATGCCGTCCATCTCTGTAAAGGAGTTAGCAGCTTGCACCATCTCGACATGGAGCTAGGCAAAAACCTACCAGTCAGGAGCTGGTTGACAACACGATCCGAGGCACCGCCGGCATCACCCATAGATCCACCACGAGCCTTAGCAATCGAGTCCAACTCGTCGAGGAAGACAATGCAGGGGGCGGCGGCACGGGCCTTGTCAAAGATGTCGCGGATGTTGCTTTCAGACTCACCGAACCACATGCTGAGAAGTTCGGGACCCTTGACAGAGATGAAGTTGGCAGCGCACTCGTTGGCGACGGCCTTAGCCAACATAGTCTTACCGGTACCAGGGGGTCCGTAGAACAGGACACCACGGGACGGGGAAAGGCCAAACTTAAGGAACTTCTCAGGGTGGTCGACAGGGTACTGAACGCTCTCCTGCAACTCCGCCTTGACGCCCTCGAGACCACCAATGTCCTCCCAGCGAACGTTCGGAACCTCGACAACGGCGACCTCGCGCAGGGCGGAGGGGTTGGAAACGCCCAAGGCGAAACGGAAGTTCTCCATGGTGACACCAAGGGAGTCGAGGACCTCGGCGTCGATTGTGTCCTCATCAAGGTCAATGAGGTCCATCTTCTCACGAATTTGCTGCATGGCGGCCTCAGAGCAGAGAGCAGCGATATCAGAACCAACGTAACCGTGAGTCTCGGCAGCAATCTGCTCCAGGTCGACATCGTCGGAAAGCTTCATGTTCTTGGTGTGAATCTGGAGAACCTCGAGACGACCAGTAGGGTCAGGAATACCGATATCAACCTCACGGTCGAAACGACCGAAGCGACGGAGAGCAGGGTCGATAGAGTTAGGTCGGTTGGTGGCCGCCATGACGACAACGTTGGAGCGGGCCTTCATGCCGTCCATGAGGGTGAGAAGCTGGGAAACAACACGGCGCTCAACCTCTCCGTTGGTCTTTTCACGCTTAGGGGCAATGGAGTCAATCTCGTCAATGAAAATGATGGCGGGGGAGTTCTTCTCTGCCTCCTCAAAGGCCTTGCGCAAGTTCGACTCGGACTCACCGGCCATCTTGGACATGATCTCGGGACCGTTGATCAGAAAGAAGAAGGCACCGGTCTCGTTGGCGACGGCTCTTGCCATCAAAGTCTTACCGGTACCGGGAGGACCGTAAAGAAGTACACCACGAGGGGGCTTGATACCGATCGACTTGAAAAGCTGGGGGTGGCGGAGAGGCAGCTCAACCATCTCACGAATCTGAGCCATCTGCTTTCTGCAGCCACCAATGTCGTCATAGCCGACCTCGTTCAGGTTGCCCTCCTCCTCGTCGCGCTGGATGGGCTCGCCCTCACAGTGAATAACGGTATCTTGTGCGACGATGCCGTATTCGGGGGGGTCGACCTCGACAACCTTAAATTCTACTTGCCTCATACCACCGCGAACGATGAAGAGATCGCCCTGGCGGACGGGTCTGTAGGCCTCACGGAAGTAGGGAGCGAGGAAAACGTCGAAGAGAGAACCAGTGATGCCCTCAACGGTATCGGCGATGGGAAGAACAGCGATGCGCTTGGCCTGGAGAGGGAATCAGCGTCATGCAATAAACCAAGGCGAAAATGGGATTGCACATACGTATTTGATGTCTGGGCAGGGGTGGATGGTGATCATGTCACCATGCTTCACACGGAGGTTGTGGCGAACCACACGGTTGATGCGGGCGCTGCCATCATCGAGCTCATCGTCAGCGAGGACAATCAGGACGGTATCCTTCCTCTTCTTGCCGCGCACGAGCACGGTATCGCCACGGAAGAGCTGGAGAGCCTCCATGGTGTTCTCGGACAGGGCGATGATGGAGTTGTCATCGTTCACGGCGTCGGTAACCCTGCTTCAGTCAGTCTGACGAATCTTGCCCCACGCCGCCCAAAGCTCACGTACATCAGCTGGTTGGGCTTCTTCTTCTTCTTGAGAATGGCGGTCGCGGTATCATCTTGCTGTTGCCCTTTAGTCAGTATTCTCGTCGTTTACAGTGAGATCCGTCACGAGTCTGGGGGAGACAAACATCCTTGACCTCGGCACCCGAGGCATCCCTGGTAGGTGTCAGCGTCATTGCTTCCCACTTGCAACTTTCCGCAAAGCAGAAGCGAGAACGGTACTCACATCAAGTTGACCTTCTTCTTGTGGTCGGCGGGCTGTTCCGACGGAGGCGCCATTTTGATTGTTTGTGGTTGATGGTGATTTGGGTATTTGAATGTGTGCAGTTGAGAGAGATGCGGAAAGTTGGTTTGAAGGTGGGATCGTCAGCGGCGGGGTTGGCTGTCGATTTGAAGTTCTCCGGTATGGGTTGGAAAACAAGGAAGGAAAGACTGTGCAAAAGGTATGTAGCCCCTTCCTGGATGCGATGAAGAAGTTCGTGGTTTGCGGAGGGAAAGGTGGTGGAGGTTGATGAAGGAAGCTTTTGGTTTCGGAGGTGCAGGTGCAGTAAGTAAGGTAAAGGCCAGCCAGCCAGCAAGAGGTAGTGGTGACGGGAAGCGGCAATCACACTGGGAACTGTCCCTAGACAACCAATGAAATCATAGAGTGGGGCGGATTAAGTGATATCCGGTGGTCTCGGGAAGATTATGTAAGGTAAATCTCCAGGGTCGTTTTTGGCCCAAGCTCTAATGATTCAGGTGTTGTCAGGGCAGGACCGGCAGGTGGAAAGTGTTGGAAGCTTCCACTTGCTGACCTTGACGGCCATTAGGCACACCTTTGGCCACGCACTCCCTCTGTCTCGAAGACTTGCCTGGCGTCGTACGCACGTCCCTGCCTTGCCCACCTCTACCTTGCCTCGAGGAACCTTGACTTTTCGGTATTTGTCTTATCGTCTTTTGCATTAGTGAGCTTTATCAGCATGGGAATTGCACACTTTGTTTTCACCGAGATCTTCTTCCATCTGTGTTGTTAAGGGTCCTCTTGATTCCCATTCCCGCTTACCCTTCTCACTCTGTAATGCGCAACTCGACTTTTTTTTTTATATAACATTGCCCTCGGTAAAGCAACCAAGATCATATCAAAGGAGGCAAAGAGCCACGGACGGAAAGACTGACCTGCTTCTTTGTTATTCTGCGACAACGGGTCCGAATTCGATCAAAGGAGCGGCCAATCCGTCACCCAGCTTTGGCTGAGGCCTCGGCACCAAAACCACCACCATCCTAGCAACAGCCCCATCAACATCTATACGCTGTACGTGTACTACGGTAGAATACGCAGTTGATGCATGCGGAGGCGAACGAATGACAACCATGGTTCCTTCCTTGCCCAGGTCTGCAAGCAAACGGAGCATCACCTCCACCCTTATTCCAACCTGACCCTGCACGCCATGCCATTCCCCCTCCGGAATGACTCCTCTCATCCTCCTATCCCCAATTAAACAGCAAAGGATTGATTATTTCTCGCCTCCTGCTGAGAAAGCGGCCAGGTCGCCACCTTTCGCCGCCACCTGAGGTGCTTAGGGCTCACCGCCGAACGGTCCGTCACGGGGACCGCGTCGGCCTGCCGCAACGTCGGCAGCACGTCCATGTGGTGCTCTAGGAAACCGAGCCCGAGGAAGCCGATCTCGGTGCGGGGACTGCCGACCGCGATCCGCTCGGAGCGGTTGCAGGTTTGCAAGAAGACCTCGTGCAACCACGAAGCTGAAGAATGGCCGTTGTGATGAAGCGCCAAACTGTGATTGTGACTTGACATGTCGACACGCCTAGGATTTTCCGTCAGCACCTGGTCGTCTTCACTGAAAACCCGGTCAGTGCCTGGGCTGGGATCTGGCCGTGCTTACCCATCAAACGGACCCGCGTTGTCGGAGCCAATCTCCACTGAGTCGGACCTGAAGCTCATTTGGAGTGGATTCGTCGGCGGTCTAATGACTTCGGAGCCGGGCCGAGCCAGTGACAAGATGTGCTCCTGGTCTTGGAAGTTCGTCCGCTCGCTTTCGTATTTAGTTAAAAGTTTTTACTGAGAGCTGTAGCTCGCGCATGTGCATCAATCCTCTCGTCCGAGTTGACGCCGCGATCCAACGACAATTCTCTCCCTCTTTATACTGCTCGTCACTGGGAGCGAAGCTGGTTCCCGACCTATAGGCCTCCCCTTACTACTTCTACCAAGGCGCCAGTTTCCCGTCAAAATCTGGCCGAGACATGGCATCTGCCATGGTGCTGTGAAATGCATGCATGCAGTCCACCCCCGACGCAGGTGTTGGGGGCCGCTGGGCTGGCTGTGCATCCCTTCGCAGCACCATGTGGCACACACGCACACAGTCCTACTGCATGCTGACGGCGAGCTAGCCTGATGCCTGGAAGCTTGTTTGCTGCCATGACTCCGTGCGAACTTCTGCGACTTTCATGAATTCGCGTGTTGTTTATGGGTCATCATATTGAGAGCTTCTCTATCATTACTTCTTTACACTCTTCTCATCGCCCCGATCCGCCCCATAACATCTAGTCACTTTGGCCGTACGGCAGAAACAAGTGACAGGAATACCCTATGTCGAGGGGTCGTATCCCAGTTCCGGGCTACATTGTTAGATGCCTTACAACATAATGACGATGCTTGGACGGTCCAACCACCAAGCTTGCATAACCTCAGCCTCAGCCATGGCCTGACATTTCCTCTTTCGCAACACAAGCCCCCCCACCATCGACCTGTCACATTACTTACCTCTATATCACCCTTATTTAAATCAAGCATAAGTACACAGCCTCTTCCCTTCCAGGCTTCTAGAAGCTCTGGAGCGGGCCGTCTTCCTCGGCCCTGCTCGTGATACCTACAACAAAACCGAACCCCGCCAATCCAAGGTCTAGATCTGGCCAAACACCGTCTCCTGGTATAAGCTTGTTGTCTGATGTGGTCAAAACTGCAGCGACGTTACAGGGTTGTGTCCACAAAGTTGCGGGTTTCACCTGGGCGAGCGTATAGTCAAGTGTAACACCTCCCCCCCACCGGTAGCCAAAATATCACTACGGCGCACTTACACACGCCTTCCATTGTCGACTGCACCAAGCAAGCCACCTCCCACCTCAGAGCCTTGTCCCACCACGCCGCCGTGGATTGACTCTTAAAAGTCACTGGCACAGCACCGCGCCTTCCCCATCTCCTCGCTCAGCCCTAGGTTCGCAAGCTCCCGCCGTCAGCACTAAGACACAGACTATCGGAGCAAAGCAACACGCTCTGGCCCCCACCCAACCCGCCCTCCACTTGAGCCCCGGGCTCGGCGGGAAGTGGATGAGGAGAGCCCGATCCTGCCTCCCGGTTACCTCCCGCTTATCAGTATCCCTGGGCAAGCAGGCGCCCAGTCTGCATACCAATCCCGGATACACTGGCGGCAAGCCCATCTGTCTACTTATCGTACCGTTCCAGCTGATACATGGATGATGCTAGCCTTTGTTTTGGGAAACCTTGGATGCGACCATCGGCATCCGTCAATCGTTTTATTCCCACGACAATCTCACTACAAAACTTCATGCTCTTGCACTCATTTTGAATCTAGCTTTCCCATCGAGGACTGGCAGGAGCTGATGGCAAGTCACATACCGCGAGAAAGAACCCGACCCATGCTCGGTATAGAACGCTGAGCTCCATAATCATACAACATCATGCTCGCCCAGTCCAGATGCAATCACGGGTGACCAAACTCCTTTTCCCCATATGCTGTTTCCCCATCTTCAGGCAGATCGCCTGATGAATGCAGTAGAAATAAACTCGCTTTTCGTCAATCCGCTTCCCAAAAAGAACATTCCCCAATTTACCTCCCGTTTTACCCCCCTTTTTCCGAAACCAAGCATAACGCCCTCTTACTCCTGTGAAATAGCCGGCTGGTACCGCATCTGTAGTACCCATTTGTCGTCAAAGTCAATGCCTCTCCGTATCTTGGTCCCTGCCTTCTTCCACACAGTCGCGCCCAGACCCATGTCTGCGATGAACAGCCTCCAGTCCTCGTCTTCAGCAACAGCGCCGTGACCATCCACTGCACCAGTGCTGCCAAAGCTAGCCGGGTCTGAGTCTGACACCGGTGCCATCGCCTCAAGTAGTCCTTTCTTCGGCGCCCCCATGGCCACGACGTAACGGGGCTTGACGTATAATCGGCCGCCATCAATGATACTAACCTTTCCGGTCGATGGGTCGATGCCAGTTGGCACATCCACAGCAAGAACAAAGGCTTCGTTTCGATTGGCCCATTCTATCAACTCGTAGACGGTAGCTTGGTCCCCGGTCCGCAGCTCTTCAAAGGAGATTGCTAGACCTAGAAGAGCATCGATGATAAGCGTTACCGATGAGGCTGGATTGGATGCCGTCTTGCGAAGCTGCTCGAACAGCTCGATTTTGCTGTGCACGCGACCCCCAAAGTTTCTGAAAATGCGTATTTGTTGACGCATGTCTTCGAGTAGGTCACGCTCGCGTTCGATTCCGACCACACAGACGAGGATAGTGACTCCTTTATTCCTTAGATGCCGAGCTGCCGAGATGGCTCTGATACCAGACTTGTTGTTGCCAGCAAGGATGACAACCGTGGCGGCGGCTGCCCAACTGTCGTTTTGAGCATTGGCCCCGCCCGTACCGAGTCGAACCTGGATTGCAGGGTCCTCGAGAGCTCTCAAAGCCACTTCCGCGATGCCCCGACCTGCATTCTCAGTCATCATGTCCTCTGTCAGTCCAATTTCGTTGGCCGCGATGTTCTCAAGATTCAGCATTTGAAGCGCGGATACGGTTTCCAGACGTCGGTTGGATGGCAGGAGATAGAAGCCGGGCTGGGCACCGTGCTGGAGAGGGTCAGTACTTCGAAGACTTTTCAAATTGTTTTGATCACGAAGCAACGCTTGTGGTTGTCTATTCAGACGTACGCTGGAGTTGCCGCGATTCAGGGGCTGGCTGTTGAGCTGCGCGCTGGCCTTTCGCGACTGCGATCTCCTAGCCGCCCCTGATTTGCTTTCCGCCCTCCGACTGCTCTGCGCACTTCGGACGTCCCGACCGCTCAGTCGGTCAACTCCGTTGCCGGCATCGTCAGCTTCACTGTTCCAAAAATCCGGGTTGGCCTTGGAGTTTGCAGAGGGCATGTCGAGAACGTTCTCGGAATAGTGTAGGTTTTTCCCTCCTGCAGTACCAGGCTTGGGACGGCGGTTGTGTGATACTAGGCGGTCCGCCTCATCTATGAGATCTTCTTTGCGCATTTGGTCGAAGATGGTGCGCTTGTCAAATTTAGCCAAGTTGTTCTCAAAGTCAAACTCAGCCATCTCTTCTGTAACATCCTCAGACGCCCAACCATTCTCGGGTAGGTCCTTTTTCCCCTTTATGCCCCGCTTCAGCGAATTGAAGGGTTGGAACGAAGGAGAGCTCTGCAACATTGGCGTCTGTCTCCAGCCCTTGCCACGGTTGGCTGGGTTGCTCCGAGTAGGGGTGCTCTCGGGGATTTGTTCTTCTGATGCCCCATTGCGAGAAGCCCGGGTTTTCTCCCGCCGCTTGTTCTTCTTCCTTTGCGACTGAGCTTGGATATCGTGCATTTCCGGCGCCTCCTGCACAGCCGCGCTACTTTCGGCAGCGTATGATTTTGCGGTAGGCGTCGGGTTATCCACGTACAACTCCTGCATTGATTCGTTGAGACTAAGATCCGGCGTGCCGTTGCCAGGCGCCGTGGCCAAATGGGCGACGGACAGAACCCCGGGCTGCCCCGGTCGGATGTCCCTCGGTCTAGCAGCGCTTGCGTGAGGTACTGCCTCTGACAGTGTTTGGACCTCGCTGCCACTCCTGACAGCAGATTCAGGCCGCTTTCCCATGCTGAGAATCGCGGGGTCCGTAAAGGCCGGTTGCGCGGGTTGGGTGACAACGGGAGCGGGAACGGGACTGACGCCAGGCGCAGTGAACGTATTGGGCGCGACATCCTCCTTGTGTTCGGAAAGGTCGAGGATGTTGGCAGCGTCGACAATTACTCTAGGAAGCCAGTGGTTCGTTCCAAGGGTGAAGACTGCATCATGGTGTGTCAGCATAGGTGCGTGTATAATATGGTGCTGTTGAGAACCTGCCATTGCTCAGCGTGAGACTGGTACCGGGCTCTATGGCACTGACTGTGCCCTTCAGCCTAGTGCCTTGGGGCTGGCGCAGTGTCACCAGCATTTGCAAGCCGATGAACTCCATCTTGAAAGTCTGGGGGTCGCAGCGCCCAGATGTCTAGTCGTCGGTTAGGTTGTACCAGGAAAGGCCGAAGTGGAAATGGCCGAGACGTCTTGGGAAGAGAAGGATGCTCCAATCGTAGACGTTCCCAGGTCGAGAAATGTCGCAGGTCGCAGCGAAAGATGGCCAAGAAAATGTTGTCGCGAAGTTGTGTTGGTCGAAAACAGTGAAGAGGTTGACGTCGGCAGTTGTAATCTGAGTTGTGCGGCTTAATGGAAGGTCGGGTTTTGGACCAGATAGCTTCCTGCCCCAATTTACGTTAGGTTCGTTCTCTTCGCGTGCCTTTCAATCCAGTGATTCAGTCCGAATGACGGGCTGGGCCTAGGCTCCCTTCACTTTTTTCTTGTTCTTATCGATAACGGGGGACAGCTGAGGCGGATGCAGGGCAGGCACAGTTCCCGCGGTAAGGTTGCGGTCACGAGGATGGCCGGTTCTGTACCTTAGCTACAGAGCACCTAGGGTAAGGTACTCTGTACCCGCTCTACTGCAAGGATGGAGAGAAGAGACGAACGTCATGGACGCAGGCTTCCCGGCCTACTACGTCGTCAGTACGGGGTACCTTAGGTCCCTTAGGCTGGCTACTACCCTAAGACGCGGGCCCCTTTGAGCGCTACGGCTTTAGTGCCAAAACCTCGGGGACGGTAAGGCGCGTAGACAGCGGAGAATAATTTACCTTGACCACCTTGAGGCTGGCGGTGCACCTTACCAACTCGAACCTTGTGTTTTTCCTGGGCATGCGGAGGCTCCTCCTCATCTGGCGCGGCGCTCAACCTTGAAGTTTATCAGTGTGTTAAGCAAGAACCTGTAATGTCTTTTCCACATCTCATCTCACACTTCCTACTACCTTGGGTTTCTCAACACAGTTCCTGATTTGGTTCCAAAATTCTGAACTTTGAAATAGTCACACATATCCATGAATCACGGCTTTCAAAATAATGTAGGGCTGACTCACCGAACGAGATGGACATGCCATTACAGAACAGCTCTCTATCAACTGCCTTCCACCTACCTGCAACCCAGCACCATGGGAACGATAAGGGGTTTCAATATATAACATTGACTCGGCACTTTGCGTTTCGATATGGGAGCAGAGGTATTCTATTGTCTTCCAAGACGTACTCCCTCCCTGGTGGGGTCCAAAACTGAAGCGTCCAAAACCACCACCGTCCATGTCCAGACAGTAATGCCATTGCAGAATGAAACCCCCTAGAGCATTTGACTGGACCAACATGAGGCCCCCTTTGAACGCCCGTGTAATGTTGCTTCTTACAGAACTTTCAATGGTCTTTAAGTCAATAGCCGCCATAAGCCGCCATCATGGCCTCCTCCTCGTCATCCAGGTCAATAATCTCCACCCCTTTTCTGGCAGATGACTGCGCTGGCGCTGTCGTCTTCTTGTTTGTTTTGGCATCTCCTTCCTTATGCAGAAAGTCCGCCATAATGTTCGGTTTCTTCTCCATAGCCTGTTCAACGCTATACAGCTTGTTATAGAATCCGATGACTCGGGGGTGAGCCATGACCTTGCTCTTCTGAAAACGAAGGACCTGCAAGCCATGTTGAGTGGTGGCTCGACTAAGCGCAACATACGCCTGGCCCTTTTCAAAAACTTTGCCAAGGTCAACCTTGACCCTTTCCAGCGTCTGTCCCTGAGCTTTGTGGATCGACAACGCCCACGCAAGAATCAGCGGGAGCTGGCAGCGACTGGCGAGCACCTCGCCCGTCGGCGATTCCACTTTCCAGTCCTCGGGAACACACAGAATAGTGCGCGAGGTGCCATCTACTGCTGCGAATTCTACTACGGGATACTCTGTCGTGCCCTTAGCCGCTTCTTCCACTTCCCTACTAAAGGCTTTAATCTTGCGAATGGTCGGGTCTCCTCCATCATCGGACACGTATCCCGTCTTCGAATCAGGAAGCCAGGCCTCGAAGCTGGACTCGCTCATGAATTTGGTCACCTTGCCAAGCGAACCGTTGACCAACGTGTCGTCCATGTTCTTTATCAGCATGACCTGCGCGCCAACTTTCAGCTCGATCGACTTGGGCGCCATCATGTTCTGAAGCAACTTGTCGCGGTCGGCAGGATTCCCAGAATCCCCAGCATCAAATCGTTTAGGCGCTCCAGGAAGGTTGCGTAATCGCGTCAGGTTGGCGCGCTCCACTTCGCCTCGCGTAGGGAAAAGCTCCGTCACCTCCAGTCCATCATCGGATACGATATTCCTCTCCAGCGTCTTGAAAATCCGTACCGATTCATCGCTGATTTTTCCAAGGCGCATCTCGTTGAGCATGTTGGCGAAGACTGAAGCTTGTTAGCCACGTGCCTGTCAATGTCACCAGCGTGATTACATACCTGGGTCACGCTGTCGAAACACTTGTGTTAATCCAATGGTGTGGTCGATCGCCGTGTTCCATGTTGCCGCTTCGAATGCGAACTTGGCATCTCTGCTTTTATCACCGTCCGGTACGGGGGGTAACTGGAAGAAATCACCTGTTATGACAAGCTGAATTCCGCCCCAAGGCTTGCCATTGTTACGAATGGTTCTGCCGATTTGTGACAGCTTGTCAAAGAGCTCTCCATCGACCATGGAAACCTCGTCAATGATGAGCGTCTTGGTCTTGAGCCAGTTGTTCTTGGCCTTTGGGTTCCGGCGGATTCTCTTCACCAAAGTTTGGACATCATCCTTGCCCAGGCCGATTCCAGCAAAGCTGTGTAATGTCTGGCCACCAATGTTGCAGGCTGCGAGGCCAGTGGAAGCCGTAACAGCAAGCCTCGTTGGGTCACGAGACCACTTTTTCCTCAATTCTGTAATGATGGACCTCATCAAAACCGATTTTCCTGTCCCTGCCGGACCTGTGAAGAAGACGCTTTGGCCCTTGTTGATGACGAGATCCTGGACATGCTTTTGTTCGGTGGTCAGAACCATTACCGAGGATTTAGGCTTGCTGCTCTGCGTAACTTCTCGCCGTATATCGTCCATGGTCCATTCGTCGCCGGCCGCAGCTTTCCTGGACTGATTCTTCAGCTGCTTCTTTTGCTCTCTGAGAGCACTGGCGGTCATGTTCCACGTCTCGTTCTTCTTTTTGGGGGCTGGAGTGACACCTCCCGTAGCCCACCGAGAGACTTCAGGCTCATCATCTTCCAATTCGATGGCTTCCTCTCGTTTGGCTTTCCAGCCCTCCGGAAGCCTGCGCTTCTTGGGCTGTGGGTCTATTCGAGACTCAATGGGTTCTTCCTGAGACTCGCGCTTCACTGGATTTCCCGAAGAAGTGGTGAGAGCTGATTTGGCGCGAGCGAGACTGGGATGCACGAAGTGAGAGGCAGGAGACGAGGACCAAGGCAAAGACTGTGTCGACGGCACTTCGATTGGTGGCTCGGGAGCCTTGGCCTCTTTCTTGACTGGAGGTTTCGGGAGTGAAGGCAGGGCCGAAGGCGCTTCGTAATCGAGGTCAAGAAGATCATCGTCGCTGAAATCGTCCTCTTGAAAGTAAACGGCAGGTTTCGCCTGGTTTTGAACTTGGGGTTGGGGGAAGGTATCGGGTTCTTGTCGAAAGGAATCGGATTTGTAGTATAAGGAGGCAAAGGATGGGCCGCTGGGGGCCGAACGGTTGCCACTGACGAATTGTGTGACACTGGCATTCTTTCTGGGTGGAGGACGCGCCGAGTTGGCCGTTGATAGAGGGGTTGAGGAGGCGGTCCTCGCCGATACAGGTGCAGTCGGGTTAGACTGGCTGGGCCTCTTGAATTGTTCTATGATGTTCCCATTCTGAGAAGCACTAGGGCTGCTCGAAGGAAAGAGCTGCTTTGCCAGATCGTTCTTAGGAGGATGGGGCGGTGGCGCGCTGGCCTCGTAGGCCTTCTTTGCTCTGGCCAACATAGGGTCTGGATTCAGATCCGGATGGGTGGCGGAGGTGTGAACATGGGCGAAGCAAATTGCTCTCTGGGTAATTCGGTATGGTATCGGCGAGGATCGAAGAGAGAGGAGGCTGGTTATTCCAGCCGGCATCCAAGGGGCTGATGTGTTGACATTTGTCGCGAATGTCGTCTTCGTCGTCGTCGTCGTCGTCGGTGGAGGGGGCGATGTACTATCTCGTTCTACCGAAGCAGGGGGCGGAAAAGAGATCGCTGTGTATAATGAATGTCCTTGTTAATTCGCTAATCAGGCGCGTTCTGGCGCGTCGAGGTGCAACTTTCGCGCTGAGGTGTGGGAGGGGCACAACGGCCATAGCTGAGTCATCCCCCTGAAAGGCGCCCTCCAACAACCCCTCCCCTGGCAAGTTGTGAAATACATGGTAGATCCCTGGAAATAAAAAAGGTTCCATCTTCGACAACTTCAACCTCCACCCTCTTTTTCCATAATGTAGAGCGTGGAGATTCACGGCAAACAGCAACTGTATGAAGACTAAATCACAATTCACAACAATTGGGTTCTTCCACACTTTATACATTGCTAGCTTCAGTCCAAATTTTCTAGAATGGTCTGATTGCAGGTTGTCGAATGGCTGTCATTGGGTGACACCTGTCCACGTTCGTCGAACAGGGGCCACTCCTTTGCGCATCGATCCTACCATACCTACATAACGCAGTAAGATGCGTCAGGTTGGTTTTAATGGGTTGCCACCTTCGCCTCATGCCTCACAATCCAATGGTATCAGACCATTACAACAGGCTGCGTCTGCCTCACGTCGGGCACTCAAGGCATCTGTCGTCGGCTTTGCCTTTCGTTAGGCACGAATTCTGGCGAGAACCTGTCCGCCACGTAGGTTTTGCTGCTACCTACTTATTAACGCTCTTCCTCGTCTTCCGCAAGATCAGATGTTCCTTCAATGCGTCATTCTGCCTCCCTCCTTTTCTACGAAAAAGAACGTCACCATCCCCTCAATGTTTCCTTTGCTTTGCCCACTTAGAAAGTTCCGCACCTTCAACTTGTGAAAGCGGGCCTCGATCTGATTTTCTCTGACTGTTTCTGATGGCTGCATTGGACAGCACTGACACTTGATAGTTTCGCCCTCAATGACTGATCTTACGCATGGCCAAGCCTTCCACAACGCCCATGATAGATAATGGAACCAGCAAACACAGGCACTTTAGTGATATCTGGCAGGCCTCAAGAAATCCATTCTAGCAGCTCGCCCAAGAGGATCAAACGGGTTGTCCATCAACGGCCGGAGTTGACGCTCCTGGTGTGTCATATACTCGCGAGCAGCCCTTTCGTCCCACGTCTCCTCTGGGCGTCGTCGAAACAGAGTGCCTGGTTCAACCGAGGAACGACGAAACCGCCTGTTCATTTGTTGACGCTTCCGGATATCATCTTCTCTCCTCTCAACGAAGTCGTCCTCGTACTGCCGATCACTTTCAACTCTCATTTGCTCTCGGATTTTCAGACGCCTTAGGTTGCCCAAGTCATCTTCATGTCTTTGAAGGGCTACCTCTTCTGCATCGACAATCCTGACGCCTGGCCGCCTCTGAATAATGCGGGCTGGCAATGCGTTTCGACGGCGAAACTCAAGGTCATTCAGTGACTCGCTGTCACTCAACACCAACGCATCCCCTACGTCAACTTTTCGCCGGGGTAGAAGCGCTTCGTCCACAATGATTTCAACAACACCGTTCATAGGCAGGGGAGAGAGGTGAAGTGGAGCGGCCACAATGCGTTCACCAGGCATGTCGCTGCCAAGGATATAATGCTGGTCATGTTTCGTGTGATGACGAGACACCCTCACGCCATACTCTTCGGGCCGGTCATAGTAGCGACGATGGCTGCGACTTCGTGTACGACTACGGCTGCGGTCATGGCCACAACTGCGACTTCGACTGTGGCGGCGGTGGCGATGGTGGTGGCGGCCGCGCTTAGCAGAGTCCGTTGAGCTCGCGACAGACGATTCTGGTGTGGTTCCTGTATCACTGCAGGAATCGTCCGAGTTCGAGCTTCGAGAGCTTCGCGAGCTTTTGGGGGAGACAGCGTAGATTTTTGGCTTATCCTTCCTCGGATCCAACTCGATGACCTTGATTTCGGGCTTCTTCTTCAACCCCGGTGGTGCTTTTGCGGGCGGGTGAGGTTGCGACAGTACTTGGGGATGAAGATGCCTCTGAAACTGTTGATGCTGATGGTTCAGCATTAGCTCGTGTCGTTGCTGCTCTGCCATAAGTTGCTGCGCATGCTGATGCTGTCGATGCTGGTCCAGTATTTGCCGCTGCTGCTCGGCATCTTTTTCTCTTGACTTGAGCATGGCGATGGCACTCTCCCCAGGTCGGGGTTCTCTTTTGAAATATACCGTGAGCGCAGTGGTCTCGAACAGGGTCTTCGACTTGTGCTCCTTCTTCTTCGTCACCGCTACTTTCTTCGACTCTCGGCCTGCCATGTATTGGCGATACTCGATTGACTCCTTGCTGAGCTTTCTGCGTTTGCTGTCGATCTGCTGGAGCGTGTAGCAATACCGCTTGTCAGGATCGCGCATGTCGAGGTCATTTTGGGCCCTTTCGATCTGACGCTGCTGAGTCGCTGTGAGCGCCATCTGTTTCTGCAGACCGGTTGTGCCTTCAGCGTTCAGCTCGCGAATGGTTCGCGTGATTGCCGGTTTGGAGAGATCCGTAACCTCTGTTCGCACCACATCCTCCCACGTCGATTTCGCCGGATAGCCTTCGTCATCAATTTCGTTTGGATCCTGGACCTTTTCAAGGCGGAAAACAACGTATTCGGATAAAGCTTCCCGTGCGTCGGCTTCGGTCATACGCTCCCCTCGAATATCCGAGCGCTCGACCAGCTGCTTGCGCCGCAGCTCTAATGGAATGACCTCGTTTGGAGGAGGCATCGGAAAGGGTTGTGGCTGTCTCAAAAGCTGTGATGGTACCGCTGGAGCCGTCGGCCGGGTCATAGCTGGCCGAATCGGAGGTCCCGCATCACCAGGTCTGGGTCCAGGCGGAGGTGGAGGAGGCGGAGGTGGAGGTCCAGCTGGCACCTTAGCCCCGGCAGGGTGTCTCGGCGGGCCTCCTGCAAGCTGAACGGTACCAGGTGGGAGAGCTGCCATATTTTGATGAGTTAGGTTTTTGCGGAAAAAGAAAGAGACAAAGCCAGTTTGGTAAGTTCTAGGGGATGCTTGTTGCTTAAAGAGAACTCCTTAGATGGGGGATTTCAGAGCTGAAATGTAGACCAGGGGAACCCCGAACTTGAAGAAGGAGAATCTGGTTATGGAAAAAAGAAGAAGGTTCAAGCTGCTCGTTGTTGACTTTCGAGCTATCGAAATCTGAAGTGAGGCGAGCAGTATTCTTTCTGGGAGAGTGAATAAGACAAGGTCGGAGAACAAGCTGGCGTGCTGTTGAGCAGTTGATTGTCCTGTTTCTGTCACTGACTTGCAGGGTGCAGATGTGGGTTTCGTGGGCCAGAACAGGTCTGTCAACAATTACAGCTGCGGTGATTCTTATTAGCCGATTTCTCAACGAACATTGAATTAGGAAGCTCAAGTCAGCGAAGAGGTTTTCAGTGAAGAAAGGGAAGACAAGCATCGGCGATGGGACCAACTACGAGAGAGCGGCTGGTTAAGTCTTTCAATCGAAATGACGCCTCTCGCCGCTCTGGGAAACCGTCCCCTTTTCCCCCGTATGCAACCACCATCAAACATTGCAAGCCACCACATTCGCCAGTTGATATGTCCTCGCGAGGCATCCATGGGCACAATCCCTGTCGGTGAGTAAGTGGCTATTGCCGAGTTAGAGGCTAGCCTACGCCGCTGCTCACCTTGATCTCGGCAGCCTGGTCCTCAAAACTTGAACTAGCCAAGAGCAAGACCGATCGCAGATCATACATCCACGGATACGAGATACAACGTTCGTTTCCAAGCTTGACAGGCTGCAGTATAGCTGTCTACAGAAGGCCACGGCTCCAAAGAGGGGACTGCAACGACCTGCATGTTGAAGACGACCCGGTCAACGATCGAGGGAGTCAGGCGTTGCACCTTTGAGCGTGAAAGACATATCTTGGTAATCGATGAAAAAAGACATACCGAGGCCCCTTCCTTCTCTTACCCCGCAGGAGACTCGCTGCCATCTGTACTAGGTACAGAACGACTTGATGGGCGGGAGGGGACGACCCGGAACTGGGTCAGCTGGCGAAACGCTTGTGATGGTTCGCCTTGACGAGGCAACCAAACCAGTCAAGTTGCCCTCTCCAGAACTCTCACCGAGCCGTGCCTTTTCTCTTCCTACCAGATGTGCGGGGGTGGTTGCGCATTGTCTCGTGTCCGGCTGTGTGTGTAGGATCGGCAAATGGACGCAACTTCATAAGACACTGCCTCAAATCAGGGCTGTCTATTGTTACACTTTGGAAAGTGCCATCACTGAACTCCAACCCACCTGGTTCCCACACGCGAATCCTTCTACGCGGTCTTCAATTGGAGGGACCGAAATCAACTGACTGCGATAAGAACAGCCAGAAATGACCTGCAAGACGTGGTTACACAGCAGGACGTCCTGCTTAGCCAATCAAGTGGACACGGGACGATGAGAGGGGCAACAACTGAGCTTCTTCCGGTCATAGGATTCGAGGTCAAACGACGCCAGCGATCGAAACCTCAGTCCACTGGGAGCGGAACGGATGATTTTGTTGTGCATACGCGTCCGTCGAAGCGGAGACGTAGAGAGCAGCGCATCGAGTTCCGAGTCGTATCGTCTAATCGGGACATTTCTCCATGTGGTGTGGAGGATGGGTGAGAATGGGCGTTGTGGCGCTAGGCTACAGCCAGCATTCCGCATCGCCCATGCTTCCTGATTCTTCTCCAAGTTCTCCCACGTTTCTCTCTCTCTCTCTCTCTCTCTCTCTCTCTCTCTCTATAATGAGGAACAAGGAAGACAAGAATCCCGTCTATGGGGCCAGCTGTTGAAGTCGGCAAACTTTGCTGTGTGCTCTGCACGTCATCTACCAGCATTCTTCCTTGTCCGATAACACTCATTCGAGTCGCCAAGTAATTCTCATCCCCTTACTACTCTATGGGGAGTGGATATCTGAGATACGGCAATAAGACAATAGTGCCATCTGGATTCAGTTGTCGCAGAGCCGCACCTTAACTGCCATTGGACCCTCGATGTTCTGGCTAGCTACAAGCACCAACCGGACGACATAGGACTGCAGCACGGTACGCTCCTCCGCTTGTCTCCAGCAACGTTCTGCAAGACAAAAAATCCCTCATTGGGCGGTCACTATCAGATGAGGCGCTGACTCGCAGGGAGTTGCGTCCATAACCATTGCCGGAACCTCAGGTGAGCAAATGTCCGTCACCACGCAGGCCAAGTTTAAGCTATGTTCGTATCACCAAAACAGATCTTTTGGGCACAAGGCGCAGCCTCAACATGCCAGTTTCCCCGCGATTTACCTGACATGACACCCGCAGGAATACCATCAAAGGAGCCGATGCCGATTCTAACGGCTCATGTTACCGAGTCCTCGGGCACTCAAAATGATCATTTTAGAGAGAACTGTTCTTATTTTTCTCCATATAGGTCTTCTGATGTCATGCCATGCCGGCTGTGAAGCCGCCTTTGAAAGGAAGGGGAATCAGGCGCCATTCTGCAGGTAGTATGTGATGTGCCTTGGCTCTACGCAACCAAGGACGCCACCATCCTCATCCACGTCCATCAGTCTAAGCCTGCGTGCTCTCGACACCATCGGTGTGTCGAAATCGCCAATAGAAGGAACTAGGGAATATTTTTGCACTTTTCTGAGGAGAAAGTTGCTCTTTCTGCACCAAAGGCTGCCGACGTGCGTGGTTGCCTTGTTTCTTGGCTGAGCTGCATATTCGATCAGCAATCAGTCCGGATCATTTCCGTCTTGCTTAACACGGAAGCAAGAGTGATTTAGGGGCTATGGTCAAATCAGTCGCCCAGAGGCCTCGGTTCCACAACGGCTACGTGGTGATGGGCTGACCGAGATGTTTCTACTAGTGAGACGTTGACGGGACGGTGTTGGCCCAGAGAGGGCTGGAATGTGAGTACAGCAAGCCTTGGTCTAACGACGTGAGACATTTTCCTGTGGGTTTGACCGTTGAACGTTGTGCCTCGTTCGGTGCCTAAGACACTCGTCTATCAATATTCGAAGGACATCTTTATGCTTTTCATGTCTGATTCTCGGGGTTAGGCGCTGGTACCATTTCTTTCGTGCCAATCAGCAATTTAGGGCTTCCTCTGCTTTGTTTGGCAAAATGTCCATATGACCTATGCGGGTGGGACTTCCCGCAGGGATACTTCTTACTATAAAAGAGGTTCTCTTGGAGCTCAAAGTTGGAGACAGCATGTACATCACCCAAGTCCTAGCCTCGGTCTCTGGTTCAGATACGTTTGATTCAGAGTACATACTGTTATGAAGTCGTCATATTAGTCTCGACTGTTCCTTGCGCGCGCTCACATGAGGATAAGCGGCTGGGCCAACAACCTTGCCACAAAAAAAAAAAGACCCTCCAAGTTGGTTACTTAGGCTAAGCTGGTACAAGTAGTCTTCGTATAATGTTTTGCATTTGAGTATTTGTTGGTAAGTGATGAGGGGAGAACTTGTCCCGTCTCACCGACCCAACGCTGTCACCAAGTTAAATAGGTAACACCGCCTAGACGAGTAGAATCGTCAGATTTAGACCTTATGTTACATAGAATCTATGGAGAGTTTCTGGAAGAAGCACTTCGTCAGTGACTGGGTGGGATACCTTTGCTCTGCTTCAACACTGGTAGGTTTGTCTGCTTCCGACACCCGAAGTTCTCTTTCTTGTGTAAACCATTCTCTCTGCACCTGCTCGGGTTGCTTCTTAATGATATTCTCCTTCAAAGGCCATCCGCTTGTGGAGAAATTGGCGCATATATTTCGTGGTGGATTGGGGAAACTCACCACGTAAACTCTACTTATACTTATCCGACTCGTCTACCTAATACCGCATCACCCATTAAAACTGCCATCATGAAGATGAACACCTTCCTTGTTGCCTCGGCCACCGCTGCCCTATGTGCAATTGGCAACCTCGCTGCTCCCGTAGACAACCTCCCCAAGTCGAACTTCGCCTGTGCATCTGCCCTAGTCCTAGACAACTTCTTCTGCGAGCCCTTCACCCTTTCCAATAGCACCACCGTTGCTATATCATCAAGAACAACCCCAGGGTCACAAGTAACAGCGCTATAATGCACACTGTCAGCATCAACCGTGGAACCACCACCTGGATTCCTGGCCAGGAGCCCGCTGATTTGTGCGACAACGCGGAGGACGTCCTCTCCAGCCACTGGACGCCAAACTCGGCCCTCTTGTCAGACTGTGTCGCCATCCAGGAGTGGGCGGCCGCCAACGCAGGCCACTGGGCCGTTTCCAGAGCCAACATGGCCGCGCACCGCTGGACCGCCCTCTCGGTTGTCGGAACCTGCGCCCTCGCCGTCAGGACCCCCGAGGAGCACCGCCCCGAACAGGTCACTGTCGGCAGTAACGATGCCAAGGAGATTATGGAGAAGGCTATCAAGAAGTACCAAATCGGCAACACGGTTCAGGTCGGCGGTCGCACTTCCTGCAAGGCGGAGACAAAGGGGGGATGGGTTGACGCTGCGACGGACTGGTATATTGCTAACCCGTCCCAGGTCGACTTGGGTCACTAAGGCATGAATGATGTCTGCTTCTGGGAAGGGAACGGACAGTGAGTCTGTTGAGGGTTGCAGCCAGCAAACGGTGCGGGTTTGCAAGGAAACAGGCGCGACTATCGTACATCGTGCGCTGTCCGGATACCAGACCTAGCAGATCATCATTAATCATCCTGATCAAGGGGCCTTACCATGTGCCTACGTATCCTCTTGCGTCTTTGTTTGCTGAATGAGTAAACTACTTCCGCTAACAGCTTGAGATGAGAACTTATTACGACGCTGTAAATTGTTTGCGGCGTTCCCTGCAGGCCCTCAATGGCTCGCGTCGCACAACTCAGCAGAAGGGGGTGAACTCCATCCATCTTCGTCCCTCAATATACATAATACTACCCAAATTTCACATCTACCGGACTTCCATCCCTTCTCTCAGAATAAACAACCCCATTTGTTTCTTTTACCATGCAAAGACCCTCTCTCAAATGCGAGGGGCTAAATATCAAGGCAGCCTTCTCCTTCTGTTAAGACAACGTCTTACCTTCCGTCTCAACACGACACTTCAGGAGAATCCATCTCCCTTACACAACTCTCACAATGGTCCTCTTGGCTGGCCTCCTCGCCTCGGCCATCATGCCGGCCCTAGCTATCGCCCAGGGCCTTGAGCCAGCCCGCATCCCAGCCTGCAACAACATCTGCGCCCCCGCCAAACTCCCCTTTGACTCCGCCGTCTGCCACGAGATCATGCGTCGCGACGGCACCTGCGGGACCTTGTTCATGAACTCCAAGATCCGCATGCTCAACACTACCGCCATCGCCGCCAGGCAGCTGAAGGATGGCGCGGGCCCGCCCACCATCAAGGGAGCCAGGTTCCAGCCCATGTTCCAGCGCCAGCACCTCTGCGACGACATGGCCGTCACCTGCTACGACCGCGGCAAGGGCTCCGCCACGGACGACTGCGAGGAAATGAAGAGGTACTGGTCGAGCCACACGATGACGGGCAAGGTGATCATCACGCCGAACGACTTCGGGGCCCGCGACTGGGTCACCATCGCGGAGACCGCGAGCTGCAGGCTCTACGTGCGCCATCCTGCCAGGGGCATATCCACAAACACCGAGATCGGCCACTTCGACCTCGAGAGGTGGCTGACGTTCGCCATCACGAACTGCGGTTGGGAGAAGGACTCGGAGAAGCGGGTGCCCCAAATGGAAGTTAAGGGCCTCTTCGATTGCTCGTCGACTGTCCACCAGGTCTGGCTCACTGGTTTAGGGATGACTCCTAAACGATGAGGGGGTGGAAATGTGCTCCGGGCAGAGGCACTGGAGAGACTTGAAAGCAAGAGACAAGCTGTGTCCAACCGACTCGAAAGACAACACTTGACAAATATTCAGATAGTTAGGGACAGAGTACCTTCATAGGGTTGAAGAAGTTGTCCAGCCAGTCGTATGCGTTAAGAATCGAGTGTTTTGGTGGTTCATCCGAAACTTGTCCGCTCGCTTCCCTTCCTTGCGTTTAGTTGGATGTAGTCAAACGTCCACGCCTCGGCAACGCTGAGCCTCATTCCCTACCTATACACACACACATATTACATGTCGGTGCAATTAGCTTTGCCCGAGCCCCGCCTCCTCGAGGCCAGTTCCTCGTCCCACGTTCATTAGCCTTTAATCCGCATTAAAGACTTTGGGACCGGGAAACAACACTTCGAACCAGAACAAACGAAGGCTCGTTTCGGTGTACATCCTGGCCAGTGCCATGAGCCCCTCAAACTACACGAACCGACTCAGCGACCAGGATGTCGACTGGGTTTAATTGAAGCATGTCCCTTAGTCAGGTGGAACTCTGTCGGCTCGCCTACGACGGGGCCAACTGCTCACATCATACCATGTTGTTGTTTGGACGGTTAGACGCTGTTACATCATCTCATCACGCACTGGTCCGAGTTGAAGAGACGGGATTTACTGGCGAGCGTAACGGCGGTTTCCGAACACGACACCGCCTGTCAGGAAACGGACATTCGGCGGCGTCTGTCACCCGAAGCTCATCGCCGACATCACAACACCCACAGCTTCCAAGAGGGTTGCAGCGTTAGCCTCAACATAAGGTAGACTACATAATAATCATGATTAATGATCGACAGGGGAAACTCTCAGGGAGGAAACCTTCGCAAATTCAGGTACAAAGTATGCCAGCGGAGGTATCCTGCGCGCGTATAGCTGCTCCATGCGGCACGGGGGCCAAAAGATAAGGTAGTTTGAAACATAAGGCGGCGTGTTCTGGCGCCTGTGTCTCTCGCTCGGGCCGCAAGCACCAGCCTCCCTGCGATCTCCTGCCCTCGACCTAAAACCCTTGTATTGTCCGCGTTCGTCATGTTGCCATGTCCGCGTCCCTTTCTTTAACCTGCCGCTGTGTTGCTGGTACGGAAAAGTGGACTTACATGGAATATCGACTCTTGAAGTTTTTTTGATAATCAGGAGACGGGAAGATCTGGCCGGTTCAAAGTATCTCCCCTCAACTTGATTAGAGTATCTTGGAAGCTTAAGAGGACCGGGCCGGGCTTGTCCTTTTCATTGATTGTTCGTCTTCCGATATCCTTGAGAGATCCTATGCCAGCCTCGGCTCTGTTCGCTCTGCGCAATGGGCAGGTCTGTTGAGTTAAGTTGCCCAGATGCCCTACTTTGCTACGCTGGTGATGTGTCTTGCTGTACGACTTGTCCTCTTGCTCCCACTTTTTCCCCCTTCTCTTCTTCTTCTGCTTATTTTTTCTTTTCTTCTTCTCCAGAGACTTGGTTTATGCATCCATTCCTTTGGTTTTTGGGGGGTTGGATTCCGGTTTCTTCACGATTGTATATATGTGGTTGAGGCTCACTCGGCGGACCTGTCATACCGGTGTCGGTGCAAGTCGTCATGTGCGCGAAAGCGCTCACTCTAGTGACCGTACTAGCTGCAGCTGTTTCGTGCGCACCGTCACCGCAGGGTCTAAGGAGCGATATTACCATTATCCGAGACAATGATCTCCTGGGTAGGTTGAGAAGCGGGCCCCTGGTCTTGGAATAGCTGACCGGATCCTGACAAACATGCTTGCTAGACACGAAAAGCCCGGCGGCAAACGTCGGCGCTCTGTTCCTGGAGGCGAAACTCACATTGGCAGAGGCAAAGTCAGCATGTGATGAGCTGGGGGAGAAACTATGGTCGCCAGATTCAAACAATACGCGGAGAATACTGGCTATACTCGACTACCAACAACCGGATATAGACCTGTCCGCAATATGGGTCTCATCGACTAGTGGTGACGGCTCGAGGACCATTAATCGAAGGGGCGAGGCGTCATCAGCGGACGCCTCCTCGACGAACCCCGTCCTGTGTATGCACACGGCTCCCTTCTCCAACAGGACAGCCCAAGACAGTAGCAGAAGGTGGCAGGCGAAGGTCCGCTCGAACTACGCAGATGTTCTCGGTTTCCGCGATAGGAACAGCTTCCGCTTCCATGGTTTGCGGTTCGCTCCGCAGCCGCAACGATTCGCATATTCCAGATTGTACAACGGTTCCGACGGTAACTACTCGGCGCTTGAGTACGGCTCTCCTTGCTACCAGGGGCCCGGCGGCACGGAAGATTGTCTCTTTCTCAACATCTATACGCCGCACTTGCCTCGCCCCAGGAGAGTCGATAAGGCGCTCCGGCCTGTCATGTTCTGGATCCACGGCGGCGCCCTGACGAGCGGCTTCGGCAGTGATCCCCTGTTTGACGGAGGGAACCTGGCTTCACGCGGGGACGTCGTGGTCGTTACCATTAACTACCGCCTGGGAACGCTGGGTTTCATGGCGCTTCAAGATGGGAAGACGAACGGGAATTTTGGTCTCGCGGATCAGGTTGTGGCGTTGGACTGGGTGCAGGCCTACATTCGAGACTTTGGAGGTGATCCCGACCGCGTCACTATCTTTGGCCAGTCTGCTGGCGCAGCCTCTGTTCGAGCCTTGATGGCATCCCCTATGGCGGCTGGAAAGTTTAGGGGAGCGATCCCTATGAGTAACCTCGGCGGGTTGGCGTACGGGACTTCGTATTCCAGGTACCTGACCATCCAAGAGCACATGGACATCGTGGGCAAAGCCATCCTTCGGACCACAAACTGCACCAACGCGACTTCGCAAGTAAACTGTCTCCGACGAGTGCCTGTCGCAAGCCTCGGCCCCGAAGCGCGGTATCTCGTTCAAGATGGGACGTACTTGACGTCCGAGGAGCTACAGCTCAAAGGAGATTCTCTAGGTGTTCATTTGATGACGGGCATAGCTGCTGAGGACGGTCTGCCGTTTCTGAACTTTCCACGCAACGTCACCGTCATCAACCAAACTCAATGGTTTACGTCGCAAGGTCTACCAGACCCTCCAGAGCGCCTATTCCCTCCCCCAGACACCACAAACAGAACGTGGGCGGCGATCGGAGTAGGCGCGAGGTTAGGTACCGATGCCATGTTCCGGTGCATCAGTCAGGCGACCGTGTACGCCGGGCTGGACAGCGGCGTACTCGGCTCCAGGGTATACTACTACGAGCTTGAGCGAACATACCAGACGCCTGAGTGGCCAAAGCTTGACGTCTGCGAGGCGCCCAAATCGAAGATATTCCCCAACGGAGACCCCAGCTCGGCGACGGATAACCTGCGATGCCACTCGGGTGAGCTTGTGTCTGTTTTCGGTAATCTTGTGCGTCAGGGGTTACCGTTACGAGACGAAAATGACCTGCCGTGGGAGCAGTACCTCGTCGACACCTTCACGTCGTTTGCGCGAACATACAGTCCCAATCCAGATGAGGACTTCCTGAGGGCCAGAGGATTCAAGAGCACATTGAGAGCGCAAGAAAAGTCAGGACTTTGGAAGCCATCTGTTAGAGGCGACATGAGAATGAGGTCGATTGACTGGCCGGTAGAAGAAGATATGATGAGGGATTTCAAAGACATCGACCAGTGCAAGTGGCTGAAGTTGCCGCTTGATTATTACTTTTGAAGTACAAAGAACCAAGTGTCGCACATAAGAGTTTTTGGGAGAACAGGACGAGAGGTAAATCTTAGTATACGAGGTAATGGGTGTTTAGGTCCATACTTCTAATTACATACCCTTTTCTGTCACCTCAGTCTTGACCTGATGACTTGGCGTGAGTTTCAACCTCAGAACCCCTTTTGAGAAAGGACAAACGCTGCGTCTTCGAGGTCGACAAGACCAGCTCTCTTAGAAGCAGGGAAGACGCCTGGGTGAAAGCCCATATGACTTCTCCGCCAGAGATTGGGGCCTTTAACAAGGTCCGGACTGCAGCATGACTGTGGCGGAGGCATTCGTCGCAGCCTATTGGGCCACGAAGCAACCACCGCTGCAGGTGTGATGGAGGGGTAGTCTGCATCGCCAGCCTGATCCAACATGGGCACAAGTATCTGCTTCTTTGAAAAGCCCATGGGCCTCGTTTGGCTCTCCATTTCTCGGTCTCTCAACTGGCACTTCCCCTTCCTCCCACCATTCCACTTGTTACCAAATTGCAATAGCCATACCGTGCACCCCTGCCGTCCTCGCGCGCTGCTTCTCGCCCGACCATCATGGAGGCAGCAATCGGGGTAGTCGGACTCTCCTTGCAACTCATCGACTCTGCTGTCAAGATCAAGCGGGTTGTTGGCAGCTACCGGACCGCCTCTACGGAGATCAACCGCCTGGCCGTGAAAGTCGAAAGAGTTGAGGCCATATGCAGTGTGATAAAAAAGAGCTTCGAGGGAGAAGTCTCAACCCGAAGATGTTCCGACCTTATCGAGACTTGGGGCGCCTGCGTTCTGAGGAGCATTCAGTCAACCCTTGTGGAACTTCACGGCATTCTTTCCAAGCTGGAAAAGAGAGCATCGAAAAGACGACCCTTCGATGCGGTGGGAATCTCGTTTCTAGAAAAGAAGGATGAAATACTGCGATTGAGCAGGTGCTTGGACGAAGACCTGGACTATCTCCAGCACATGATGACGGCAGAAATATTGTTGGTTTCGTGTAAACCCAAAAGAAGAGTGCTGGCTAATGGTTTAAATAGCTCTCGATGTGATGTCGTTCAACATTTAACAGTTCATCGGGCAAACGTACAAAGCACATCTCTCACAGAAACATCTGGACAACCGACTCTTCTCGACGAACATGACAGTGGCGCCAATTTGGTTACAGGATCAAGTATAACGTCAAAAACCGAAAGAAAACGTTTGGGCGTTGTCAGAGCATTTGGTTTCCAGGGTCAAGCGCAAAGCCTGAAGGTCACCAAGACATCATTCCATGGAAACTCCAGATTCACGAACCTCAGCGAGACCAAGATATACACTTTGGGACACTGGAGTGTTTCTTACGAAATCGAGCTTCGTTGGCAATTCGGCAGTCTGGCCCCTCTTGGATATGCAATGAACATCCGGCACGTAATTACTTATCAGAGCAGCAAAGTGTTGTACAGTAAGATCACCAGAGTCATGAGTGAAGGGGATCTGTTGGGATTGCAGAAGATGCTCTCCAACCGAGAACTCGGCCTTAGTTCTTTTTGTGATAACATGACTCTCTTTGAGGTAATTACTTTAAATGCACATGTCTCCCCCTTCAGTCGGCTTTGTCTGACACCCCACTAATGCCTACTCCAGTACGCAGTGCTTCATCATCAGCCAATAATTTGCCGCTTCCTTGCTCAGCTTGACGTGAAGTTGTGCCTCGATGAGAAGTAAGCCTTGCGAATTCGTTTGAGTATCATATCAACTAACAAGATACAGTATCTGCAGACCAAATTCATCATGGTCCATTACTTACTATTTTTGGAATGACCCGGAACAGCGACGTCGGCTGGATGAAATAAGTGACACCGTTCAGTCAACTCAGGTTACTCCAGCATCAGCGTTTCGATTACTGGCCTCCCGAACTCACAGTGCAGAAGCCTTCTTCTTCCTTTATAATCGACACCTTTCCACTTCGATGGACGTAGTGGAAAAGAACGTGTTTTACGAAGCTGTATGGGATGTTGCTTTGGAGGTTCTCGCAGACGAAGCCCGCTTTCTGTTCTACAGGCTTCCCAACGATCAGCATTGGATCAAGCTTTTCGTCGACACTATACAGTCAGGCATCAACGTGCATAGAACTTGCATCCACAGTTGCCTGCCCGGATTCACGCACCATTCTGGACGCAGCGCTCTGTGGCGAATACTCACAAGTTCAAACTGTCACACGCAGGTTGAGACGGCGCTGTCACGCTGGTTAAGACTACTGCAAGCTACAGGTATCAATCTAGAGGAATATCTTCGACTTGAGACCTCCAGCTGCCAGATTTGGTGGGCTGAGCAGTCCGGTTTTTCGCGACGAAGGACTTTGGAAATGAAAACAATTGAGGGTTTCGAAGTTCCAGTCTGGCGCCGCTGGGTCGATCCCAACAGCGAGGCATACGAGGCCAGAGATGAATTCAAGAACTTCGGTAAGTTCTATCCCGTACACGTTGGTGTCCATCACAGTTCCTGGAGTAGTCTGGAAAAGGATCACCCCAGGCAACACGCTCAACTTAAGGCGTGCGGGCCTTATACTTGGTGTGACGAAGATTGGCCATTCATCTACTCATTCGTGAGAGACGGGGATCATGTGGAGACCCCCATAGGATGGACAAGGGAACAGGGTGCAAGTCTTCGCCAGTCTCTCGCATACGCCAAGGAATTGATACAGGAAAGATTTGAGAGGAGACGTGTTCGGAAGCTCTACAAATCTGGCTACCTGAAAAAAGAGAAACGGCGACCGAAAATACCAGGGGATTGGCCGGAATCTGAGTGGTAGCTTCGAGCAGCCATGGGAAACGCAAGCCGTGAAGCATACCACGGACGGATTTAGACATGATGGATGTGCCATAATGCGTATCTGTCTCTTCGGATGGGTCTACCAGCGGTAGTTCTGAGAGGATGATAAAGTTATAAGGGATCGAAGGGGAATAGACGACAACGTCCCCCTAGTCTGTAACTAGCAGCACTTGGAACTATCTTTCAGGGCCGGGAATTGGCGAGCGAGGCCAGAACGGTTGGCGTTACCTTGTCTTTGCATCCAGTTCGAACGAGCTAAATTCTTCCATGTTGTTTCTTCCGAACAAGCTTCTCTCTACTTATGCTGCTACACCTCGGGTTCTTCGAGAGGTACCTGACGGGCTCAGCCAACAAGCAACCCTTGTCACTTTGGGCGACCCCCGGCACGCCGCATCCAACAGTATCACGCCACCCCGGCCAAGTCATGCAAGACGGGCGGGAAGCGGAGCACAACAAGCTAGATTTCGAGGCAGTGCTTGCTAGGTGTCTCGAAGGAGGCCACGATGAGGATGTGCTTGCGAAATAATTGGTCCAGATGAGTCTTGAGGATTCGAGTCTCTCGGCCACAGCACGTCGACTCCGCTGGGTATATAGACTCTTCAGTGAGGCAACCCACTGCCCAATCAAGGTACGGGCTTTCTTGACCAGCAGTAGAATCTGTCAAAGGGTTGAATGGACCTCCTTGATTGCTGTTCTCATTCTGTTGCCGAGGGCTGGATTGCATTGTGTTTTGTTCAATTTCGCATTTTAAGCGCCGGCCGAGAGACGCTTGACCTCACCGATGGAGGTTGTCTTGGCCGTCGTCCCGCTTGCCTTGCAGGTCATTGACACGAGCCTAAAGCTGAGAAAAATTGTTTCGACGTTCCGCTCTGTCTCGGACGAAATCAGACATATTTCACTGAAGCTTACTTGCGTGGCTACAGCCTGTGATCGTCTCAAGGCAGCTATCGAGGATGAACGGCAACAGCATCATGGGGCCTCTGGTTCGCTTGAGAAAGAGGGGCACGTAGTGTTGGAGGAGATCCGGGCCACGCTCTCCAAGCTTGAAAAAATGTTGTCCAAGTTGGAAGAGAAGGGGGATAAGAAGATATCAAAGGGGCTTCACTTCCTTAGGAGAAAGGACGACATTGAAGCTCTCAATGATGAATTGAACCAAGAGCTTCAGTCACTTCAATTCATTTTATTGGTGGACATGCAGTAAGTTTCGAATCTTCTTTTTTCTTTCAATCAGTGCTGATGATAGGTCCACCAGCAATACTCAGAGACAACAAAGCAAGCATCCAGTAGAACGCCCATCAAATACTAGAGCATTGGACACGCAAGGGCCAGCTCCTACGAGTATTGTTCTCGCCAAGGATGGACAGCATACAACAGCCAAGACGACTAGAGTGCTTCTTGAAAAAGTCTCGCAGGAGGCGACGTGGGTCTTTGGTATCCAAAGCGTACTAGAGAAGCGAAAAGTCACGAAGAAGTCAATTTGGAAAAACGGGCAACAGACTACGACCGTCAACGAAACCAATGTCCTGGCCATCCGGAAAGAGTCTTGCTCCTACGCCATCCAGCTCATGTGGTGGTTCACGGGGCCCAGGACCATCTCGTGTTCCCTAAGCATGCCGCACATGATAGATCGTCGGACCAACAGAGAACTCGTCCACGAATTTTATGGGCTATGTTACGTAGGAGATGTGGAAGGCCTGCAGAGGATGTTTGCCGCTCGCACAATCACGCCGACGACAATTGTGGAAGGATCAACGTTATTCGAGGTGAGCCATGATTCTTTAAATATGCCTTGTCTCCCCTCGACGTTGCCGCCGACGCTCAGTTGACACGGGTAACCCATTCAGTGGGTGGCGTCTTTTTCACAACCAGACATGTGTCGATTTGTGCTTGAACAGAACTCCAAACTTTCGTTGGACGAACAGTAAGCCAGCCGCACCAGAAAACGTGAAGTCCCCAGGCAGAATCCGGACTGAAACTGGACGCGCACAGTTTGTTAGGGTCAAAATCGACGCCCGGCCGCAACTCGTTTGAAGCTCTCGCGACCCTGGAACAGGTCACGGAGTCGTATGAAGACCTCATTCGCATGTGTCTCGCCACCCAAGTGCCAACTGTGGTTCAATTCCGCTTCCTGGCCTCTACTATGTGCAACCCTGGAGACATGTTGATGTGCTTCAAGAAATTCCGCACCCACGTTCTTGCGGATGAATGGTCTGATTTCGTGAGCGCCGCCTGGGATGAGGCCGTGCTTCTGTTTCTGAAGGACATCGATAAGGACGATTTTTGGGCGCCGGTAGGGGATACGTACGAGCATTGGTTCCCACTCTTTGGCAGGATCGTTGAAGGTGGCGTTGATGTTCACCGGCCCATAGATCGTTCGCGTCTGTTTTGCACTGCTCTCTGGGAGATACTTGAAGCAGCCACCTGCCCACGCAACTTGGAAGCTGCGCTGTCACACTGGCGCCATATCATCTGGGCTTGTGGACTAGACGTCGACCAGTATCTCGTAGCAGAGTGGTCTCTGGCCGATGTCATGTGGAAGCAGGCTTGGGAGAACAAGCGGCCCGACAAGTGGGCTCGGGTCCTGGTCCAGAAGAACATTCAAGGTTACGAATTTCCGGCCTGGTCTCGCCGAGTCGACCCGACAGGTGCTGCGTTCGAGGTTAGGGAGGAATTCCGCAACTTCGGGCCCCACGACGACTACACGGCCGGGCCGTCCGTACGGTTCATTGAGTACCTTGCAGGAGAGGACGAAAGGATTATACATCGGGCCTGGAAGAATAGCAACCATCCATCTATGGAAGCAGTCGAGCGGGCAACTTGGCCTTTCGGGTTCTCAACGCCGAGAGATCGCACCTCGAGCAATCATGATTGGCCTCGATGGTGCGGATCGAGAGCGAAGGGTACAAGGGTAATGCACGCCCTGACCTATGCTCAGGAGCTGCTCAAGACTCGGTGCGAGCGACGGCAACGGAAACAGATGTACAAATCAGGGTATCTCCGGAGTTATAAGAGGCTGAAGAAGTTGCCCGGGGCTTGGGTGTAGAAGCCTACAAAGGCAGGTCAACTGTACGGTCGAGAATTTGGATAACAATGAAGCATGATGAGGAGGAGAGTGCATAGAAGGGCGACCGACATAGAACACATCTTCAGAAGGCACAAGATCTGTCATCTCGTCAATCAGCTAACACCCACCTCTTGATACCGCCAATGGCTTCGCTACAATTTTACAGCGATCAGGCATAATGATCACACATTGCGCTCTAGAGTATAGCATTGCCTTGAATCTATCAAAACAAATTACCGGGGGACATTGGGCAACGGCCTTGGACCAACAATCTGCCGACGACCAGCTCCAATTCCTTGGGCGCCTCTGTTCTGATTGTCGCCTCCAGTGTACCCTGACCACTGACTGACATCCCAGCGACCTCCTATACCACCACCGATGCCGTCGACCCCGTCGCCAGTGGGCACGGCTTTGGCGGTCTCCTTCTGAGCCTCTTCCCACTCACGTTGTCGTTGACGTTCCATCTCCATCTCACGTTCAAGGAGCGACTTTGATGCCCAACCCCCAGCCTTGGTCTTGTTCTGGCTTTGAGCACGACGGCGATCTTCCGCATCTTGTTCGGCTGTGAGACCCAACTCAGGCGAGTAGGTCTGCTTAGAGGCGGGTGGGGGCGGCGCTGCGTTGTTGGCGAGGTATCGATCGGTCCGACTTTGCGGAGTTTTCGATGCCGCATAGGCGGCGGGATCCGGAAGCGGGCGGCCGCCCGTTGTGGGGCCCGTGCCTCTTTGGGGTGGAGAAGCGACTGCCAGTGGGTCCGGCAGAGGTCTGGGCGACCTCGGGGGCGGAGCCGGCGGCTCGTCTGCTTGCTGATCCTCCTGATGCTGTGTCCACGCCGTCTGGAGAACCTCGCGCTCATTTCTGGACCAGGAATCCTGGCGACTTGGCGTTCCATCAGATGGCCGGCTCTTAGACCGAAGCCGGGCTTTAGGATCACTGCTGACGGCAAGTGGTCGACCTGTTCGCCCCTGGCGTTCGCGTTCGTACTCCCTCTCACGTTCTCTGGCCTTTTCAAGCTCTTGTTCGAGCTCGGCAATCCGCTCGGCGCCAGTCTTTTGCGGTTTGATAGATTGCTCAGCTTGATATTGACTGAGAAACTGTCCGCGGAGTCGGGCATCGCTGCGGCTTCTCGTGCGCTTTCGTTCTTCGGCGAGGCGGGCCTCAGCCTCCTCCTCCTCTTTGCGTCGCTTTTCTTCTGTAAGCTTCCACATACGCTCTTCCTCCTCCCACTGCCTTCTTTCAGCTTCCGCTTGTCGTTGCTTTTCTTCAACAAGTCGCTGTATTTCCCTCTCTTCCCGCTCACGAGCCTCGCGTTCTTCGTCTTCGACCTTCTGAAGCCTGAGCTCTTCCATCTGTTGACGCTGGCGCTCAGCCTCGAGCTCTTTCTCCTTTCGAATACGTTCTTTTTCGGCCAGGCTCGGCACCTTAGGACCGGCGCTAGTAATCTGTCTCCGACTTCCAAACGAGATACCCAGGTTTCCTTGGCTTGCACCGCCCATGTAGCCGTACTGAGCGATGTTCCATGCCGGAGAGGTTGCACCCTCCTGCTCTTTCTTACTCCAGCTAGAAGTAGGAGATGTAGGCTTCGTCGGGCTCCATCTACCCGATCCTGAATCCCCCGTCTTGGCACTGCTCAGAGCAGGTCGTGGGGAGCCGAATCCTGACGCGTTGGACAGTCCGCGAGCTCGGGTGGGTGAGGGGGTACCGCGGCCGGTACCTTGAGGACTCATGACACCCCGGCTCTTGACGCCGATGGCCGTCGGGAACTTGGCCGGGTTTGCTGCGTGCGCTGCACGACTGAAGGCGCCGAGACATTGCAGCACCTGGGCAGGGTCCTTTTGCTCGAAAAGGTCGACGGTGAGGAAGACGTCGTGTTCCTGGAGGTTTAATGGGGGTTCTTTGCAGGCGCGTAGGAAGTGCGAGATGTTCTCCATTTGGACGAACGGCATGGCGGACTTCTTAAACTTGACACCCGGTGGTGGTATCGCGAGGTTAACCAATCTGGCGCATCACATGTCAGCCTTGGGTATGACGGGTGATTGGTGGCAGACCTACTTGCACAGCGCAACGCCATCCTTCAGACTCTCGAGGAGATCGCCTGCAGGTAGCCTCTCTCCCAGTATGCTTTCGATCCATGTGCTGACCTCCTTCGCAGCAGCAGGCGTGTACTTCTCAAGGCGCAACTTGCGCAGATCCTTGTCCAGAGACGTTACTGATGCCATCTTGATTCTTCTTATACACTATCAAGGGGGGGCAAGACGTCGTGATCCGGAGAAGTTCGATGGCCACGCTTTTAGGCGCTTCGCAGCTGGGTTCGTGGGTGCGTTTCAGTGACGCGGCGGTTAGGCGCTGAAGTCGGCGGGGTCCGGGGATGACGGAATGGACGGAATTCAAGACTGGTGGAATTTTTACCGTTCCAGCGCGCGGCGCGAGAACTGTCTCAGGATGTGTGGTTTACTACGCGGGCGTACACTCCGCTGAGTTTCGGATGTGAAAGACGAGAAGAACCCAATGTCCTGAGGAAGAAACAGGGCAGCCGGGGGAGCAGGTAGAAGTAATTGAATGGCCCGGTCAACGATGCAGGCCGTGGTGGGGAACATTTGATTGTTTATGGCTTTATGCATGTCTTTAACCAGGAGGGAACCTGTAATAAGGTGACAGCGCCTGGGGTCCGGCTGGCCCGCGGCGGCCTTGCGGAGTGACGTGTATGTTGGTGGCTGGTAGGGTGCCCCCCATCTCCGTGCTCACTGCACAAGCAGACTTAGAGAAACAAACTGTGTGGCTGACACCAAGGTATCCATTCCTCGGCCCAGATATCCAGTGGCTGTGCAAATTATTCAAGGTTGACCTCATTACTTTTCGCGACACCAAATGACCTTCGCAATCTTGAAGCCATGGGTTCCTGATCGAACATAACCTCTTTCCTCTCCACCCCAACCACCGAATCAAGAAACGCACATGTCTTCGACGCGAATATCACCAATTCTGGAGGCCTGGTACAAGTGGAAGTCGCTCAGACTACCATGGCGCAAGCGCTTTCTTGTTGGTACGGTCCCCTCCCCGGCCGACCTCTGCTAGCAAAACAACCGTGAAGATTGACATTGGCTCGGTTCCAGGCCGTGACCTGCAGGGTTACACATTTTGGGAGTTTCGTGAAACTCGCGGCAATGGGCCCGGTCGTTTCCGTCGCATCGTCAAATACCCTCGGTCGACATATCTCTCCGACGTCAAGGTGTCGCCGTTATGGCACCAATGGTTGCGGTACACAAGGGAACATCCCCCAACGCTGGAGGAGCAGTCGCGGGAAGCCTTCAGGCAGGAGCGAATGAAGGTTTTGGCCGCGCAGGCGGACGCAAGATGGGAGGCGAAGCCGAGGCTTACCGACGCACCTGGCCAGGAAACAGGCCAACCTTTGCCGGCGCTTAACACTGCGCAAAGCCAACCCATCGCGCCAGAGTTGGAATCGACGAACGTGAAAACGACCGAGGCGGCACAGAAACAGCAGCCAGGAACAGAACCCGTGACCGCGACGAAAAAGAAGTATGGACAAGACCCATGGGCGAAAGCCAAGGGGCCAAGTGAGGGATGGCAGCCGGCTGCATGGGTACCACCGCCGGCGGGGAAGAAATAAACGATGAAAGCGATGACGAAATCATATATGTATTATCAAAAGACGACAAACTTATCCGCACATGTACCAATGGTTCGATATGGACCCCTTCCCGCTAACGAGCGGCAATTCGCTCAGCTGGCTTCGACTTAGTCGACATCGAGTCCGCTTGGCAGTGTCATCGCTACAAGCAATCCTTCGTGCCCCCAAACACCCAAACGCCTACCCCGTGCTAGTACTATACGTATGCAAAACCCAGACGCGGCGCCGCACCTCGCCGTATCGATAATATATCTGCGCTTAGTCGTCCTCTGCCTTCTTGGTGTCTCGGTCCAGAGCGCCGCGGAGTCTCTCCTCCTGCCTCCTCCAGTGGCTTCCCTCCTCGTAGTCCTTACTTATCCTCAGTGCGCTTCGTAGTCTCTCACTCTCTTTAATCTTGGCGTCTGCCATCTCATGCACCTGGTGGCTTTTGAAGTTCTTCCGCACCGGTCCGCCGCCCCCACTGCCGCGTTTATTCTTGTTGTTATCAAGCTCGGCTAGAAGTTTCTGTCGAAGCTCTTCGCATTGCTTCTCGACCTCTTCTTCATCCTTTCTAGACCGGCCATTAGCTTCGTGATTGATACATGTAAGGATAGAAGATAAGCTTACCCTGCGTCTTCGAGAGTGTCGCGCAGATCAAGAACCTTAACCTCCACCTCGCGCTTACGATCATGTTCCAGAATCTCCTTATCGGGTTGTCTTTGTCTGTGACGGAGCGAGTCGGCGTCTTTGGGAGGGTAGGGTGCACCGTAGTCGCGCGGCCGCATGTGCGCGAGGTTGCGCTGGACGTAGCCCGAGGTGCCGCTGCCGCGGGGCGTGGAGAGGCCGACGTTGTCAGACATTGTTGTTTGGGTTCCGGTCTGTTTTGGTTTGAGGAGTGGTGTCGAGGCGGAACTACGGCGCGGATGGCTGCGGTCGAAGAGGTTGTTATGCTGGGGAAAGCAGGTATCTCCGTCAGGCACCCTGGATCTGCAATAGACGTCACTACGACCCTTGGCAATTGTACCAACTGAGTTGAGTCTTCGAGGTGGGGCGGTGAACGATGACAAATAACGAGGGGCGGCAGAAAAGTTGTGACGGGTGAGATGGTGGGGCACTTTCTCCTTTGGGCGATTGAAAGACTCACTCACTAAGCCCTGAGAAGACTCATCGATGTAAGTGAGAGCAAGAAGAAATTTGCATCCTCTGACACAGTTCATTATTTAGCCTTCCCACAAGAGAAGGAACAGTTTCTCGGGCATATTTGGATCACAATCAAAGAGCGTTGCATTTTCCCCCAACCTCTCGGAATTAGTGTCCATCACAATGCCGTCACTGGAAGGTCTCACTGAGGGGCAACCGACCCTGGACGCTATCAATAATGCGACGGCTCAAGACACCGAAGAAATCGTTTTTCCGCCCGTGACTAAGGAGCATATTCTTAACTGCTCGTACGACAGTTGGTTCCCGAAGTATCGAACAGTGTCGATCAGGTCCAGAATCATCAAGCTATCGCCGGACTTTGTCCAGTACATTCGCGACGACGGCATCATCCTCGCCGACGAGGACGACGCCCAGGAGGAAGAGGAGGAGGAAGAGTGGTCCGCTTCTTCAAACACGGCGGGTGTACCAAGACGGAATCAGCATCTTGACGAAGATGACTCGGATGACGAGCCCGAGGCCGACTCCCGTCCGCCGAATCAGCGCTTCCCCGAAATTCACCAGGAGATCAAGGACAGAATCAAGGAGCTCGGCGGCTCCGTTGCGCCCAAGCTGAACTGGTCTGCCCCGAAAGATGCATCCTGGATCTCACCGCACCAGAACACGCTCAAGTGCACCTCGCCCAACGATATCTACCTCCTTCTCAAGAGCTCCAGCTTCGTCAGCCATGACTTGGAGCACGCCTTCGACGAGACCGTTGCCTCATCGGCTAACAAGCCTTTCCAGCCGGTCCTTGTTCTGAGGCCTTTTTTCGCGCCCAACCCGGCACTCGAGTTTCGCTGTTTCGTCAAGCACCGTAGCCTCATTGGCCTCTGCCAGCGCGACTGGAACTACTACCCTTTCCTCGACGGCCTGCGCCCCGCGCTCGTGTCCAAGATCACCGACTTCTTCGAGGACCGGCTGCGCTTTACATTCCCGGATGGCTCGTTCGTTTTTGATGTCTACGTTCCCGGCGACAGCGACTCACGAGACGAGCTGGGCAAGGTGCGCCTTATCGACATTAATCCCTGGGCGCCGCGAACCGACAGCTTGCTCTTCTCCTGGGTCGAGTTGCTGGAGTTCAAGGTGCCGCGACCGATGCTAGGATCGGTGGTGAATGAGGAGCAAGTCGAGAGCAGCGGTGCCGAGGAGACAACCGATGATGAGGCCGATGAGCTGGTTCCCGAGTTGAGGTTGGTGGAGAAGGACAACCCGGCAGCCTTCAACTTCAGCACTCCACAGTACTCGGCACACAAGCTGCCCAAGGAGGTCGTTGACGCCAGTTTGGCGGGCGAGGGTGGTTTGAGAGAGTTCGCTCAGCGGTGGAAGGAGATGACGGAGGCCGAGGGTGGAGGTGACGTCTGGGAGAATGCCCCTGGCCCCGAGGCATCAAGCTAAGAGGTGAACGATATAAAGTGGTGTCTCAGGTACCTGACCAGAGAGCTAGCAAGCCGCCACGTTCAACTTACGTTAGCGTTAAAGATGGCTGGCTGAGCCGTGAACAAGACCGTCTTGAGTCGAAGCAGAGAGCTCTTTCTGGAGAATCGTCAACTGAACGGTCTTACTTTTAGTTGTACATCAAGCCCAGTGATCATCAACTGTCTGCCGGTACTTCGTATGGTGATGCTCAACGCTAATCCAAGTCGTCCTAGGATATGGCGGATACCCTTTCTCAGTATCTCAGCCCATTTGGAGACCTTACGTCTCGCAATTCGCGCGCACTTTCCCTTGCGTGCCAAATTGGGGAAATCAGCCTAGTTCATACATGCCGTGAGAGCGGTCGAACAGTGCAAGCTCCTTTTGCATGTGATAGAGTAACTGATTCCGTTTGCTTGGCGCAAGACGTGTTCCTTGCTACCATGAACGGCTTGGGCTTGGTTAGGCGCAGAGCAGCTGGAGCTGTATACTATACGACCTGCTTATTGCAATGTGCCCATATCGTCACTTACATAAGCCTGTTGAGAAGTCGACGGGAACGTCTGGCCCGAGCTCCCCGCCTGCACGCACCTCGCAGTTGCGAGTGGGACCTGCGACCAACAGCTTCTCTCCCGGCTCAACCAACACCAGCAGCAGCCTTCCAAAATCCCCTCCTCATCACATCGCTCGCAGCTGACAACAGCTGTCCGCTTGCAACGCCACCTATCATCGCCGACTAGCTAGAGCTCCCTCGCAGTCCTATTTCGCAGGGAAGAAAAAAAAAGGCAGCGCGCCTTCGTCGAATACCCCATGAGTGCCCGAGGCGGAAGCCGACCACCTCCTCGAGGCCGCCCAAACAAGGTGACGAAGCCAGCAACTTCCGGCGTCAAGCGCGACCCTCACGGTCGCACGAGCCGTCACTCCTCCGTCGCTGCCGACCAGATTGAGCAGCTCGCCCACGATGCAGAGGCAGAAGCCGAACACGAAGATGATGATGAGATAACTGCACCACCACCACCTCCCGGTCCTCCCTCCGCCTCCCAACATCATCACCAGCAACAACATCACCCACAGCATCATCAACCGAACCCCTTCGACCTTGCCGCCGCGGGCATCTTAGCCAACGGCCCTCCCGGCTCAGTGCCCGGCGCAGACCCCGATATCCACCCCGACCTGCATAACTTACAGGCCCAGTTCGCCATGGAAGCCCCGATGGGTGCTCACGGTCCTAGCGGCATGTCCCGGACAGCAGAGGAGGTTGCCTCCGAGAGCGGATACGGGCAGCTGGTCATTGACAGCGCCCTTGCCAAGCGGTTGGCCAACAACGAGGGACAGCGTCTCGCCGTACAACGTCGCCAGGATCAGAGCCTCAATCTCAAGAGAAGAAGTAACGTAGAGGCACTTCTGGCACACGTGTCAGGCCAAGAAGCGCATAGTCCTTGCAAGAGTTGCCACAAGGGATACGGGCCATGGAACGGTTGCGTTGTCGTCAGTGGCCAGATGTGTGGCAGTTGCGCTAATTGTTGGTTCAATGCGAGCGGTTCACGCTGCTCCTTCCATGGTAAGGAAAAAACCAAAGATAAGCTCGGCCAAGACGTAAGAGAACTGTATTCGGCTGACTAGCATCGTGTCAGAAAACAACCTCCCCCAGCATATGCCGGCCATCCAGCTCCAGCCGGTCCCGCAGGTGTCGGCCACCGCAAGCTTCGCCGGCACCGCGCCGATGGCTCCCGGTATGGCCCAGGCAGGCCCAAGTGGTTTCGGCCAGCCAGTCGCCGACCCGACCGTTGCCCATCTTGTCAAGGATGTGTTGGACAGAGCCATGGCGGAGGCTCGGAGCGACAATCCCCACGTGCGATTTCAGTTCCGTATCGAGACGGCGGCACGGCAGCTGGCCTTGGCCAGCGCCGAGTACGCCGATTTCCTCGCGCAGCAGGGGGGCCACAACCCGAGTCATCACTGCCAAGACGCGGAAGGTTCCATCCCGGAGGCGCCGATGGGAGAAGGAGACAACGGCGCGTGAGAGGCGGCCTTTCCTGCTCTTCAAGCTTATCCCCCGCCCCTAGTATGAATCTTTTATTTGCTCTCTTCTGGTTGTCTCGAAGTGTAAATGGTCCGATGGTCGACTCATCGGACAGAGAGTTGTTGGGTCGCCTTGGGCAGTTCCAATAGTTGCACGTTGGCCATCGACTCAGCTAAAAAAAAACCCCAACAGTCGGGCCGCAACTTCCGCGATGTTGGCTGCACCTTTGCCGACCGTCATCGTACCACTTTGCATTTCGAGCACGCGCACACGGGCGTTCGACTTACTCGCTCACCAACCTCCAGCGCAAACCTTCCTTGGCACCTCCGTTGTACGGCGGGATTTCCGTGCGAACACATGTATAGCGACGCGAGAACGGCATGACGAAACAGCGCACAAGAGGGACTCAGGAATTCCCTGCTCAGAACCCCGGGCAGGCAGGCATACGGTTGGAACAACTGGTTGGACGCACACGACCACACCATACCAACTTTTTGACAGCGGGCAGAAAGGCAGTGTTCTGCTGGTATTCTCGGGCATGTCCCGTGTACCCCAAGCAGAAGCTGAGCTACAGCTGCTTTAGACAAGGCTGTTGGGTAACACACTCAGATAGATTGATACCAGGGATTTTCCAAACACGACAAGCCTCGAACATCGTACCACGTACAATTGCCTTCATTGTGAAAAACAACTCTTCACTTGTGGGTCTCTTCAGCTATACACATACTCTTGTCGACTTTTACCTTCAAACCTCCAGTGTTGATCAAGACAGCCATGAACCAAGGTGTGATTTACTTCGCCTCCTCCTTGACATGGACTCAGCCGGAGAACACTCAATGCCCACATTCCGTGACAGCAGGAAGCTAATCTCTAGCACGCCTTTCTTACGACCCGCTCGCCACTCTGCTCTCCCTACTCTCGGTTTCGGCTCATCTTATCCGCTCATGTATTTATCTGATATCTGCAGATGCTGCCTCTCGATTTAGTCTCAAGACACATGATGTGGGAGTGACAGGACCTTGAACCCGAGTGCGATCTCGCGTACCTATGTCATACCGCTCTCCAGCAGCACCCTTCTACGACTTGCCTCCCTTCCTCGGGCCTTCTTGGTCCACCAACCTGCGCTCCACAATGTAGCGCGGCAGCGCGAATGCCGGGATCATAAGCTTTTTCACCTGATTACGTACGTGCGCATGTATGTCCCTGCACGTCTGACTTTGAGGGGACCTCGACACGATGATCAAATCCCTCCCCGCTCCGCGCTAGATGCGTGCCGAGAAGCGAATTCCGCCCTACGAGGACATAATTCGAGGGATGGTAGAAGCTTCACCCCAGGAGACTGTTAGACTTTCTGCAGGAGGGCTCCCCGATCAATGGCACGGAAACTTTCTGCCCACACGCATGCATTCCTTCTGCCCAGTTACTACATGGTCGTATCCGTATCATGTCTAGGCTTCTCCTGATTGGCGGGCGGTTCGGAGACGGGCTCGTCCTTCTCCTTGTATTCTCTTTATTGCCGCCATTGCCTCCCACATGCATATGCAAGCGAGGAGTGCCAGAGCCCGCCCCTTCCTGGGGTCGATGCCTTCTCGAAATGCGAGCCAACGAAACACCGAGGGCGTCGGGCGCGGCCATAACTGGGAAATAGCTGGACAACCAAAAGGCCAACGTGAGTAAAACGTTCTGGGGACGGTAGGTAACCCCGTCATGCTTTAACTCTATCCCCCGTTTCTCGTGGTTCAACCCATATTTCCTTCAACACGTTGTGTCGTCGCCCGGGAGAACGACGTTTGTGACCAGAACCCAGGATGCAACTCCTCCCATCACCCTATCTCCTAGGCAACAACCGAATTCCAGGCATCAGAGAACAACGTGACAGCTGATCGAACAAACACCAAGCCGATCTGCACCAGGTATAATTGGAAGGCAGGGGAAGAAGAGATCTCAAACATGTCGCAGGATTTCCGTCCTGTAGGGGGAATCCTGCAACTCACGTTCAACAGACTGCCTCCGCTATCACGGGCAGTAACACCAACCCCCTCTCCTCCCCCCCCCAAAAAAAAGATGAATATCAGACGGGACGAAACGATCCCTAACTTTTACATGCATGCAGAAATAGCACGTTACTGCCGCGCACCCCAAGGGCCACACACAGTGGTGTACGGAATCGGTTCATCAAGGCATGCATGTGTCTAAGCATCGTCGCGGTGCACTCTAATGCATGCCATGCCACCCAACCAACCAACCCTCGAACCCATCACCACCTTTGTCTTTCAGTCGAGGATTTTCCCCCCTCCACCCAATCCCCTGGCCTTGACCTTTTCACAATCTTGAGAAACACTCCGCCACTAATTCGTACAATGGACCCCGCCACCGCCGCCCATCCCGTCCCATGTCAGCCGCCCCCAACCACCCACCACCTTTCACGACATGAGATTCACAAACCCCACATGCCGCCGCGCTCGCTCCGTCTTTCCTTTGCCTCCCCTTTCAGTCACCTCTCAACTTCTAGCTTCCGAGGCAACACTTTGGCCCCCTCCAACTAGCATACATCAGACCAAATGCGGGCGTTCCCAACCCCCTTCCCACATCGGGAGAGGAAAGTAAAAGAGAGGACCCTGGAGACGTCGGCTTTGTGACTCAAAAGAATGCTTATCTATTTGCAGTANNNTTGGGGGGGGGGGGGATGGACGAGGGCACAGGAACGGGAAACCGCGCCGATGGTGCTCGATGTGGCGTCAGATCTCGGCCAGCCCATCTTGAGCTACCAGTACGTCGGTAGAGGCTAGCAATGCGAAACCTCCTGCGTAAGTCACGTTTCCAAGACTCAACGGACTCGACTCGAATGAAATGAGTTGGGCTGAATACTGGTTCGCACCCTGCATCGCCGTTTATTTCACGAATGCTCACTGAGGTCTACGTACAGAGCGTGCCTCGAGAGACGTCAGATAATTTGCAAGTAAGCCGTTCAGGCACTTGCGAGATGGAAGACCAGTGAAGCCAGCACAGGTGCTCGAGGAATAATGAGACTTTCGTAATTAAACAGAATATTTATCCACCTTCCATCCGTCAGGCTCTCTCTCAAATGCATTCAAGTTCATTGCTTCTTTTGCTATCCATCCGTTCGGGGCATTTCTGCATCTCTCCCACCCTCCCGGGGGGTCGCTGTCGATCAAAGGATTGAGATCATCCTTACGTCGCGACCACGTCTACTGCTGCCACGACATGTTCGGTATAGAGCCGTCTCCCTCCGTTTCCCTCCCCCTGTTCCTGTGAACGCGGACCGATAAAGCAGAGCCAATTAGTATACCACCTCATCTGCGAGGCAATATACTGGGGTGATAGCCGAGGTGCAGGAAGAAAAATACAGTCGCGTAATCAAGGGAATCTTGGGAAACCGTTGTGTCGCCGTCTCGTCGTCGTCGTCGGGAGGAGATTTTTAATTTCATGAGCCAGCCTCCCACGACGCTCTCTGGCTTTGGGTCATGCAATTAGAAGTAAAGGGTATTGTTGAAAAAGCAAACGATTCTTGTTTTAAATCAGACCGCACAACCGCAGGTTCTCTTGAATGATAATGTCTGTTCGTTGGTGTTAGTGTATTCTTTGTTCTATAATGTCCAAGAGGACCGTTCCGGGTTTAGACTCACCATTCACAGCCGCCATGACGAAGCGGATCTGGGTTGTGTCTGTTGCGCAGGTAAAGTGCGTGTAGATTTGCTTAGTCTCGTGCTGGTTCAAGCTGACGAATCGGTTCAAGATGTAGTCGCACGCTGCGGCATAGTCGTCTCCACCCTCGTAGTCGGGGAAGTAGTTCTTCATCGGGCTCACAGGGAGCTTCTCCTTAAACCTGTCGATCTTGTTGAGGAAGAGAATGATCGACGTCTTGATGAACCATCTCGAGTTGCAGATCGAGTCGAAGAGAGTCAAAGCCTCTTGCATACGGTTGACCGTCTCGTCTTCGAACAATAGCTGGTCATACTCAGAGATCGCGACCAGGAAGAGGATGGTGGTAACGTTCTCGAAGCAATGAATCCACTTCTTTCGCTCGGATCGTTGACCGCCCACGTCGAACATTCGGTACGTCAGGTCGCCAATGATGAATGTGGTTTCTGTGATGCCCGTCGTCTTGACACGAGATCGCAGGACATCTTGGTCGTTGGGCATATAGTCGGGAGCAGCGATACGCGCAATGTTGTCGAAGTAGCTGTTTCTGTCAGTACTTGTAGCTCCCACTGGCATCGGCGCACTCACTATCTCGCAGAATCGTTGAGCTGGTATTCGCGGGATCGCTTGAAGCACTCTTGCACACCACGATCCTTCCACAGGGCCTCGATCGCGCTTCCGACTTCGGGGGGGAGGACATCGCCTTCGATCTGGGCGGGCTGCATGAAGATGGTCTGGACGTGGTATTCCATGCGCTGGTCCTCGAGAGGCAACTCGAGCGACTCCATAGCCTCGAGAATGACACGCATCGACTGGACCGTGTTGCTGAAGATGATCTCCTTGAACGATTCCCGCTCATCGCGTGAGTAGCCACCCTCGTGAATCAGCTTCATCTGCTTCAGAATTGTCGACTTTCCGGATTCACCAGCACCTAGGCAGATGTTAGGGACGGCTGAACGACGATGATGGGCCGCTATCATCATTTCGCAGAAGACGAAATATGTCCGGCGACCAGATACTGGCTTTTTTTCGGCTTACCCAGAAGAAGCATCTTGATCTCGTTGCGCTGCATCATCTTATCCCTTTTCAACTGGTTCTCAATCTCCTCGTTGCGGGCCTTGCCCTCCTTGTCCTCCGTGCTCATTCCACAACCCATGATGACGATTTGGTGTCCTTCGGACCGACGACTGATAGACGGGGGATTACAGTGACTGAGGAGATTCTTTCTGGAATCAGGACTGTATTGCAAGAACCTGAAGTGAATTAGTGTTAGCCAACCATCTCGCGAGGGGGCGTGGTGACGGTGGTTGGGAGCGAGAGAGATGGCTTGAATCGTTGAGGGGCGAACGGGTCTGGAATGCGAAAGGGCCAGAGATACGGGGGGATGCGAGTGTGTTGGACGGTCGAAATGATCGCGAGCGGTGGCAGGCATCGAAAACGGCGTTGCTCCTGTGCGAGATGGATTGTCTCTCTTCCGTGGCTTATTCGTCTCGCTTTCCCCCAATTCTCCATGGTCATGTCGGTGCTGGCGAAAACAATTTCGGTTCGACGTGGGCGTGATAGGATGCGAATGCGTGCGTAGGCTCGTGTCTCTCTCGCTCCTTCTTTTTCTACGCCTTACCTCGAGTGAGGAAGGGGGGAAATATCGACAGAACTCACCTCAAAGTGTCGTGACCAAGAGGAAAATCAATCAATTGACCGACGGCTCTGGAAACGCAGCAAACAGGAAAAGAAAAACGCGAGCCGTTGGACGGACGGTAGGAGGATGATGGGATGGTCGCGACGAGATTGGGAGGCCAGGAGCAGGAGGGAGGGAGAAAAGAGAGGAATGGGTTGGGAGGTGCCTCTAATGTGGAGAGAGGAGATGGGAAAGGGTAAGGGTGGATGGAGTTATGGGCAAGGATGGCAGGTACAGAGGAGACCTAGCGGCGGTGGTAGCGAAGGGCGGCGAAGAACAGGAACGGATCAGAGGCTGGCAAGTCCAGGTATAGGTAGGTAGAGAGCCCAGGCAAGGAAGGTACTGCGACCTTGGTAGCGAGTGAAAGAAGTGGGTGGCAGTCGTCGCCGGGGCGGACAATGCGCTTCGAGGCGAGAGTACGGGGATCGAAGTATACCGTGCTCAGGGATAACTATACACTGTACAAATACAGTAGTGACAGTCAGTACTCGAGTAATCGGGAAAAATGACGGCTTAGAAGCATCGGATGATTTTTGTTTTACACGACCTTCTGAACGGGAGACGGTAGGAAAGGGGGAACAAAATAGAGTAAGATTGTACTCCTTGTCCATTTCAAGGCCCCCAATTCTCACCTAACGTTTGCCCGATGCCATCCCGTTAAACGATGTTGAATGGTTCATCCTAGTACCGTGGGATTTTAGAGGAGCTGACGGGCCAGGCTAGGAGGTTTTGGGGGCCATCGCCGGGCATTCTCGACGCTGAAGCAGTTGGGTTTGGTGGGGGTTGGCGTCACGTACTGAACGTCGTCGTGCTGCTAGAGGCTCCTGGTGACCAGTGCGCGGGCGAATCTCATACAATTCCGGGTCCGTTACATCGCAAGGAAGGTCTCATCCCCGGAGTGTGCTTCACATTCTCATCCCCTTCTTCATGGCCGCGGGCAGCCAGTCGCCTTCATTGTGCCTCTACCCATGATATATGCTAACGGATAAGGTACGGGATGCATCGTCAGAGACAAGTTCTGAAAAGAAAGGGGGTCACGTCAACATTCTGGGCAGACTTTCTGGTCAAATTCCTTGTACGGTGTGGGTAATGGGCTGGGTGCGAATCCGTCTAGTGCAGGGGCTAACAGGGGAATTCCAAAGGACCAGGATCCGCAAGATTCCTCGCCTGTTAACTGGTCCAATGGTCCAGCCTGGTCTGAGTACGTATCTCCTACCTAGCTAGGCCGGGGTACGGATCCGCCGGTACCTACATAAGGTACATGCGCATTTGCCATGGCCCCGGTTCCTTGCCGTCCTTCACTTGGTCTGTCTTGTCTTTGTCTCGTCCTGTCCTCGCCTTGTCTCTTCAGCATCCATCGTCCTTCTAGCAAAGTAGGCTCTCTTAGCAGAGTAGGCTCTCAGACAAGCCAGCTTGGAAACCAGGGCACACGTATGCCAAATTTCACCCCTCCTCAAGGTTGTAAGCAAAAGAATAGCAGAGAGCGAGAACCTTGGGCCGTCTCGCACGTTCGAATGTCTTGCCCTTCTCTTGAACCATCCTGTGGCTTGCCGAGGCAACTTCGCCTGGGTGGGTAGATATACTTTTATAGTAAGGGATGCCAGGCCGGACCGAACCTCAACCAGGACAGTCGCCCAGTTGGCGTGGATCCTCACCCAGGTCCTTTGCAACGTCGAAATCACCGCCAGCGGCCAGGCCAATGTCCTCCAAGCTACCTAGGCCGGTGTGGAGTCGCGCTGGCGCCGTTCCGTCTGTTCCATTTCGTGTCGAAGCCAAAAGTCCTTCCCCTGGACCTGTCTTCCCCAAGGCACCCGAAAGGCGAACAAGGGAAAGGGCTCTTGCAATGGTTCAAACTGAAGACTGGCCTGACGGGTTGAGAAAGTCCTTGTTCGCCGCCCTGACTAATGTAGAAAGTCCAACATGCTACGGGCAACCACAGACAAGGCACGGAGATGGTTTCTACTGGCCCTGTGTGAGCTGTCTCCCGACCGGGTAGCAATCCATCGCCTTTCCAACTACAGTACCATCTTCTACACGAGTACGGAGGTAGGAAGTAGTATCATAAGGCGTGCATCTGATGAAGAGGGGGAGACTTTGATGAGAGAATGGGGAAGCACGAGCCTCCATCGACGACCGGCGATAGAAACCATCTCTGATGGGACTATCAATCATCTTTCTCTCAACTCAAACTTTGGCTACCAAATTTGTTAACGCCAGTCAGCCTTTCTTTTTTTTTTTTTTATCCTCCCTTCCTTTTCCTACCAATGAAAAGCAAGCTTCCTTACTTCAATCTCCATTTCCAGTTTCGGCTAAGCTAAAGCACGAGAAGAAAATCTCCGTTCTTCCTTATTTCCCAGCTTGCCTATTGCACCACACCAGACGATGCGGCCAAGCAGATCCACTTCTCTAGAACAGACACGGCACAGCATGGATGCCGATGGTGAGTGTGGACGGCATGGTTGGTCCATGGAACGCTGGGTTGGGCTTGGAGCCTTCCCTTCTTCCATTCAATCTTCCATAGCCATTCTCGAAACACCGCCGTGAGTCTCCTTGAAGAGTCAAGGTGATTACACAGGGCAAAGGGATTGCGACACGCTCCCGCTTTTTTGTCTAGCCGTCGATGGCACATTGCAATACCTGACTAAACCCTGTCTTGCCTCATTCCTTACCTTGCAGGTCTGGAGAGTACAAATTCAGCGACATGTCCCCGATGGCTGCGATGAAGGCCATCAACCTTGCCCGCGAAGTTGCAGCAAACTGCATCGCATTCACTTCGTCGCGATTGGGCCTTTTATTTCTATTTCGGTTCTTTTTCATCTCCTCCCTCTACGACCAGACAACTAGATAGCTTTTCCATTCGCTCAGAGCCGCCTCGTCAAGTCTGCCCGGTCTGCTGCTTGCCATTACTCGTACCAACCTGCAGAGTCCTGCTATAATGATCTCAGCTGGACAAAGAAGCAATGGTCATTTTTGGATAAATGCTGCTCCCATCTGGGGCCGGCACCTGGGCTATTTTCCTTTCTTCCCCTGAGCCGTGGATCAAACCAAGCCAACTAGTCTGCCATACATGCTCGGGCACTTCGCTCCCCTACGAAGCTAAGGTAAGAATAGGACCGTATTCGAGCCACAATCACTCGGTCACGGCGACCCCAGGTCCTTGGACCATCAGCCGTCTTGATCATCTGCATGTCGTTCCTGCTGCCAGCCACTATCGTTACGCCAAAGCGACACTAGACTAACAGAGACTTTGAAGTCGATCGAGGGATCTCACGGACATGCTCCCTCGCAGCCGACGCCTATTTCCGACTCCACCCACATCGCCCCGACAGTCAATGAGACCACGCTTCCCACCTTGTCGTCCATCACCGTCCTGCACCCACTTACGATGCTGGGCTAGTTAGCTACTCGATTTCTTTCACTGTACAGATGATCAGTCTTCTCCCCTGACATTGAGATTGATGCCGGCGTCTCCAGGTACAAGGTACGATACAAGTCGTGTTTGCCGGCACGCTGTCAAACATGGGTTTCGGAGGCGGCCCTAACACGGCTGCATTTTCTGCGCCTATCTGAGCAACGCGTCGAGTAAATCCGTCCCAGCCATAGTAGATATAACGCCTCCCACGGCCTCCTTCTGCGTCACCGTAGCCGAGTTCACAATTTCCAGAAAGGCTGTCCAAGCGATCTCGTGGTATATGGCCTGCAGAAGCGGGAGCAAACGCAGAATACTCCTACAGTGCCAGGTCACCGCACATTCGCAGTATGTATTGCATACTGTTGAATCCAATCGCGTAGGCTTGCGTCCAACGCCCACGCTTTCTCAGAACCTGACTTCAGCTCGACCACTGTCCACCTCGCCCAGCCCCTCACACTTGAAGCTGCTATTCGGCCAAAAACGAGACCCCTATGCCCCGGCAGTCAGTCAGAGCCTTTGCTTTCCCCCCCGTCTAAGCAGGCGACAAGAAGCGTTATATCCACCAACAAGGAAGTCATGCAAAGCAACTAACCGCCAAGTCACACAATCCTATTCTTGCATGTGTCTCTACCCCCCCGATCCATACCGTATGTTTGCTTTTCGCCCAGTTCAGTCTTCCGTTTGCTTCCATTTTCAGCCGCCGGCGCACCTGCTGCAAGTTGCCGCCAAAGTGATTCATTGGTAAGCCAGTGCTCATACGACGGCCGCTGCTTAGCACTGTCAAGGAGACATTCAACAAGGAAATGTTTGAGCGGTAACCAAATGTCTTCCACCGCACACGGCTTCTCCATTGCGGTTGAGCCAGGAACGGGGGGTTGACTTTGGATGAGAGCCCAATGGATCATCCAGTGGGATTTCCTCTTCGACGACGAAAGGCTCACCCTGTGTTCAAACGCATACTCGCCCTTTGTACCTACCATGAACCACTTTTATTTAGCACTTAGGAAGGCTTGCGCACTAATCTAAAACCACCGACCTCAGTCCTCGGTAACAGACGAACCTGTGAAGCTCAGAGAGAGACATCGTTCATCCTGACTCAGGCTGGACCCGATCATTGGTTACCGAAACGCCACTATGGCTTGGGTTTTGGAAGCGGCTGCTGCTGGACCATCATCACAGCTTGCCAATAATGGCGCCACAGGTCCAGATTTTGAGAATTACATGTCGCTCTGACCGCAACGTGAGGCGCAGCGAAGACTGAGCAAGCCCAGACGTGCAATGCTCGCTTTTCTCTAACTGAACAATGAGATCTCTCAGAGCCCCCGGACAGCCTATACAACCCGGTTGGCAGGCTTCGTACAGGTCGTTGACCAAACAGGCAAACAATCAGGAACGGTATCTGTTTCCTGGTGACTTAGTCAGACCCTGCTTGATATTTTTTTGTCCCCTCTGGCGCGGTTCTCGCACCTCGTCCTGTGCTGCCAACAATTTGGGCGAAGAAAGGGCGCACAGATAGCCACTTCGACGCATGTCTTGCACGTCAACGGGGTGAGTTGACACAATGGAAGGAATCGAGCTTCCTGATGGCTCGCCAGTCAATCAAAATTTCAGCCTGGCAGTCTAGGACGGTCAGACCCCTGCCACCTTGGCCGCCTTGAAACACCAGGCCAGTTTAGCCTGGTTATGCAAGGGCGAAATCATCCATCCCCGATCTGCGACCTTCTTGACTTCTCACAGTTGGGGCTGGGTGCCATTGCCAAATCTACTGTACAGTTCTGATTTCCAGGACAAAGAAGGGGGTTGCTTGGCCGCCAGGTGATATGCCCTAGGAGATTTGAAGACGCTGATCGAGCACAGATCTCGGGGTTACGAACCCGCACGTCTGCAAACGTGCGAAGCGTCCCCCGAACCTGTTTGGTCTCGTCGATCATCACCAAGTTTTGGTCGGAATTCTGGGGCCTTACACGACTTACGGGGTCGTCGTCGTCGGGACCATCGAGAATAATCTCCTCCCGGAAGGCCACGACGAACCGCTGCCGTTGTTCACCGTCGGAGACGCGAACCCGAGTGGGCTTGCAGATATTTCATGTTATGGATGGCCCTTGCTCGCCCCCTTCCAATTGTCACAACCTAGGCGCTTCTTCGTCTCCTCCTGCAATCCACCAGCTCCAATGTCTCAATGGCAGCAAATCACTCTATTCGTAAGATTCTCCGCCGCTAGGATTGGCCGTATACGAACTTGTAGGAGCTGTATGGGCTGTATGAGATAATACGGCTTTTAGGATACCTAATATTTCGCAACCCATTGCACCCACCGCATATTGACTCTAGCAAGGGCGCCGTCACAGAACATGACTGCCAAAAGGGTCGAAAGGAGGATCGGTGAGTCTGCGGTCATTCTTCATATCCGAAATAAGGTAATTTCTTCGGTTCACTAGATCTTTGCAGACCGCCGGTCTAAGACTACACCAGATACCACGTCCGTCGGGTACAGGGAGGCCACATGGCATGGCGAGCTCCCTTTTTCTTCTTCTTTTTTGCAATGCTACGGCGGACCCATTCCGATCATTGGCGGAAGCCAGGGGGCTTCAGAAGTTCGTGGGCATCGCATGCCTGGAGAGGCAAAACTGTGGAGTCGCAAAATCGTTCCACGCGGGATCACGAGAGGGCTCCTTTAATTGCAGAGGACCCAGATTTGTGGAGGCTTCTATCGTTTCCGGTGCCATCCATATCCACTATCGTCGTTGTTGTTTGCCTCAAACCCAGTTCAACCTTGTGGGCGGACGAATGATAGCGATTTGGAACCAGGGAATGGAGCAGTCCCAATCTGCGCGTCCTCTCTCTCGTGCATATCCTGCAGGTACAAGCGAGGAATGCCACGCAGACTCCGCTGCCAGACTATCGTTCAACTAGTAGCGTTAGTTTTCTCTTACGATCATCTGCTGTTACCTCAAGTGTCTCCTGAAATAACCTCTTTGTGTCGGCCAGCCGCCTATTCCGTCTGATCTGATCGGGGTTCGGACGATGTATGCTTTGACGTCTGCGTCCGACCGCTCTACTGCTGCTGGACGACACTTGAGGAAATTCCCAAAAAGGAGATGTTCTCGAAGACCCATAGAAACGCCCCACCCCTGAACCCGTCTCTTGTGTAACATCCGTTCGGGCACATCATACGGATGGCGGTTTCTGGTTTATGGGAAACCCTGAGATGCTTAATGTGCGCGCAGAGGCATCCACTCAACAGTACGGGTGGTATACGCCGGTTCCGGACGTTCGAGTTTTGTTTCGGACGGCACCAGACCCTCGCCAGCGCTCAGAATTGTGAAACTGGGCAAATCCCCCACAATGCCTTCCACCGCCCGATGGTAGTGTGCAAAAACAGAGCATCCTCGGGTTTAGGGCAGCCCGAGGACTGACCAGAACAGAATACACTCATGCATATGCCAGAATACGCCGAATTCAGCTTTAACAATGGCTCACGCATTCAACCGCCCTGTTACCCTTTCAAGCCGTCAGGAGGCTCTCAGGGGATCGAATCGTGCATACGGCTGCTACCTCATGCGAATCATGCGAGCAACATGATGCAACGCTTCTGATATGGACCCCGTATCACGATAGCAGGCTATTCCACTGCAGGGACACATCGGAACGGGGAGGACGCATGCCTATCTCTCCGTCCGCTTGGCTTACCCGGCACAGGTCACACGGAAGCCGGCGCCGGTGAGCACAGACCGCATGACCGGAAATTGTCCCCACAGATACGCGGCCGATGCCGAAAAAAACAAGCTTGCTTAGCGCCGTTTTGCTGTCGACGTACTTGCAGTATTCCCCCCGCGCGCGCAATCGTCGCCTTGTGTGTTTGGTACTCGTCGTCATTCTGTCGTCAGGTTTCTCCCTTTGCGAATCCGGACGCCGGGATTTTCTCAATTGATTGTGCCCCCCTTAAAACGAACGAACAATGGCCATCCCTATGAACCGCCTTGGCGGGCGCGGTAAGCACGATGATAACCTCCCCTCCCCTCCAACACCCCGTCCGTTTCGCGTTTACACGCCCCCATGAAGCCCCCGTGGCTTGCGATCGCGACCGCCATGGCGGTCAACCATGGATGGGAGAGCTCCTTGATTCCACCACCTCTCTCTCCATCGCCGAGGGCCAAGCACGATGGCTGACGCGAAAATCATCGCCTCGCAGCGTTTCACCACGCCGACAACGACGACGATGAGGTCGAGCGCGAGTACGACCGCCTCCGCGACCTAGCCCGCCAGGAAGCCGACAAGCGCTCCTCATGCTTTGAACGCGTCCGTCCCCCCAAGCGCCCCCCTAAAACCCACCTCTTCCAAAAGTTAGACATCGCTCTTTCTCTAACACGGTCCGATATGGGTTTGCCCGCCCTATAGTCCCAGCAAGCGTACCAAGCCGGCGACGGCGCCGCGGCCAAGGAGCTCTCGAACGAGGGCAAGCGTCACGCGCAGCGGATGGAGGACTACAACCGCCAGGCGTCCGAGTACATCTTCCGCGAGAACAACGCGCCCGGCCGCGTGACGGGCAGCTGCATCGACCTCCACGGCCAGTTCGTCGAGGAGGCGGAGAGGATCCTCGAGGAGCGCATCCGCGCTGACAAGGCGCGGGGCCAGGACCACCTCCACGCCATCGTGGGCAAGGGCAACCACTCGACGGGCCACGTGCAGAAGCTCAAGCCGCGGATCGAGAGGATCTGCAATGAGATGGGGCTGCAGTACTCGACGGAGGAGAACGCCGGGAGGGTGTACATCAACCTCCAGGGCGGGGACGCCTCGATGCCGCCGCCGCCGTCGCATGCCGGGGGTGGATATGGCGGGCAGCAGCAGCACCAGCAGCATCACGGTGGACAGCAGTACCATGGAGGTCAGCAGCAGCAGCATCACGGCGGACAACAGCAGCATGGCGGACAACAGCAACACCACGGCGGCCAGCAGCAGCAGCAGCACCAGCAGCAGGGCCAGGACGAGACCGCCGATTTGGTCGTCAAGATCCTCAAGAAGCTGGAAAAGGCCTGCTGTGTTGTCATGTGAATGCCGGTCTTGGCATGATCCACGACCAGGCCACTTGGTCCCTCATCTTGTGTTTCTTTCTCTTTCATCTTGGATACCCAGCGGGTGTTGGACTATTGTGCGGCATGAATTAATGTGTGACTTTACGTCTTCTTCATTGGTATGATACCCCGCGATGAGACGTCATCGGACTGAAACGTCGTATGGGACTTGGAATGATGGGGTTGATAAACGGGACCCTCCCCCCCCCCTTTTTTTCTTTCTTTAAGATAGATTTATACAATCTTATCCAATCAATACGGTACACTAAATCTGGTTGTTCTGGCTGTTCTTTTCGCCTCATGTGAAAGATTTGAGGGCGACAAAAGCTTGCCATATATGAGGTGTCCAGCATCAGTTGCGGCCGGGTTGAGAAGCAGCGTGAGGCCTTGGCGCTCGTTTACAAAAGTATGCAGCCAGTATCCCAAAATTCTTTCATATCGTAGGGCAAAGCCTCGTTGAGCATTGCAAAATGCGCCGCGTAATCTTCGAATATAGGCGATGGATGTTGGTATCTGTTCTGTTCAAAAGCAAAGCAGAGTCACTCTTGTCATCTAGAGTGTTCGGCTGGTGAGCTGGTCTTGATTTCGGATACATGCGATGGTATGCCGTCCTGCCATGATTTAAGTTAATTTCCTTGATAAAAGAGGGTTATTGAATCAAGCCAAGACTCTGTGGTTTGTCTCCCAACCTCGGTTTGCGAGATCTCAACCTCCACTGCCATACCAATGCCCGATGTTGAACGTTTGATGACATAATATCGCTCATTGCGAGCCATCCAAACTGGTCACGGAAGTCCCCGCGACAAGAGACATGTGGAACACAGAATCACGTACGTGACGAGATATCAAGCTTTGATCAATGTCCAATGTCAACCCAGACGAAGTTCAGAACATTTGAAACTTGTGACACTTGCCAGTAAACCTAAGGCTGCACAGATCTTGAAAGCGAAATGAATATCTAGCCGTAGTTTTTTAATCAGACGCTTGCCGTTTGAGCATTCAGATCATTGTTTGACGTAACGTTAGCAATGCCATCAATTACATGATAAGATCTGGGTTAAACTTGATCATACAACATGAACCAGGCTCGTTCGAGATAAAGTATACTTCCTCGACATAAAGTCATCAAAGCCGCAGAGAATGGAAGAGTTAACGAAGAACTATTAGCCCAGGCTCTGAGCAAAAGGTGCAATACAAAAGCAAACCAGGCAGAGAGTTCACTGCGGTCCAATATGCGCATCCGCGTTCATGCATCAATCCGAGCCTGCAGCTCCAAAGCCACCAAGCGTCCTGATAGGAGGATCCGATAAAGCCTTATCGTTATCGCAGCTCCTCAACTGCTGAAGATTCATACTCCTGATTGGCCGATCCGCCCTCGACTGGGGAAAGCAAGCTCCCTGGACCGCGCATTTGCCCAGGTGTGCTACCATCCGGCCGGCCAGCAATAGCAGCAGTAAGCACCTGCAATCCAGAAAGTCGATCTCCCCCAAAGAAATTTCATCGTCATCGTCACTCCTCCAAAAACCAAACACCAACAACGCAGCCTTCCCGACGCCCATCACCGACCGCAAAAAAATCCCCCTTACCTATAATCCCCTGAAAAAAAAACAAAATGGAGGCGTGAGTTCAATTAAAACACCCGGGATAAACAACCACGCCAGTGGCAAACTAACGCTCTCCTTTGACCAGCCTTACCAAGACCGAGGAGGCCCAGCTCCAGCAGAGACTCCAGAAGCGCCAGGTCAAGGAGTTCATGAACGTTAGTCCTTCAGCACCGAATTCTTAACATCCCAATGCCAGCCACCCTTTTCGCCTCCCAAAGAAAAACCCATCGCTGACCACGGAATCCCCATCGAAACAGCTCTTCGGCAACCTCGTCGACCACTGCTTCGTCTCCTGCATCGATGACTTCACCTCAAAGTCCCTCTCCTCCCGTGAGACGGGCTGCATCACCCGCTGCATCCAGAAGCAAATGTTTTCCCAGCAGCGTCTGAGCGAGCGCTTCCAGGAGCACAACGCCCAGATGACGGCTCAGATGCAGAACCAGTAAACCCTCGTCCCTTCCGTCATGCGCCTTAGGAGATACGGAAACACAATCGAAAAAAAAAACAGAGGAACGATTCGAACCAATTACGATAGAGCCTCCGGACGGGAAAGGACTGTTTCCACTGAGAGCGACAAGACGCAAAAACACAATACAACTGTAATACTACTACCAGCAAGACGCAGCTGGGTCCCGGGATGCGAGCAGGGTCTCCGTTGACGAGGGCGATGGAAGCCTGCGATGAGCGGCATGCTGAACTTTGCATCACGAGGGATGATTTCTGTATACTACTTTTCCCTCACGTAGGGACGGTGGAATAGACATGGCATGGCACTTGCGGTTGTCAAGACCGACACCGAAGGAAGGAAAAACAAAAAACAAGAATCTCACTCCACTATCCCAACCCTTAAAGTGACGTTGGCATCGACACTAGCATGCTGATTGTATAAAGACGACCTCTCTTTTCCCGGCAATAGCTGGGGGTATCCGCTGATAATTCTACATGAGATCTGAGTATCCAGTGGTTGCTGAAACATATAAACGTTCGTCAATGCAAGTGAACGCCTGATCCTTTTGTCTTTAACCCCTCCGTTTCATTTCCTTGGCCGACGAAAGGCTCCTCGTTTTCATTAGCTACCCGTTTTCATCACCCCTCAGGATTCTTCTAGGTCTACACATAGCACATCCCTAACAGCCTCCAGCTGAGAGAGCACCTTGCCCTCAAGGACGCTGGCGTCGTCGGAAGCGCCGGTCTTGGTACTCTTCCACTCAACCTCACGCTGCCCCAACGGCAAGAGTCGGTCGCGCAACAACTTTCGACTTGACAGCCAAAAGTCAATGTTCTCCAGGAGTGAAGCGGCGTCCCACTGAACCTCGGGAATGTCTCTGTTGTTTGCCGACCGCAGAGCCGCAACCACCCTTGTTAACAGCGCGAGGGAATGAACCTCAGAGACAGACAGAAGCGTCACGTAGTGGGGCGCTTCTCTCGATGCCGTCCGACTGGCGCCTGGAGCTTCAAACCGATCAACGCTCGACTTCAACAAAAGAGGGAATTGGTTCAAGACATAGGCAATCTCCGGTGCAACAGTTCCGCCCAAGGCCGTGAGAAGGTTGAGTAACAACGGCAGCATCCCCTTCACCCAGATGCTGTAGCATCTCTGAGGCCCAACAGCTTCCGAGAAGGGCGAGATGTTTCCTCGACGCATGAAATTAGTGACGCCTGCCGACGTCAAGTGACTAAGCAAGCCGTCACAGGCCATTTGCTCTGCTACCGCTGGGAGAGTGGAGAGCTCCAGCAGGAACAGCAGGCTCAGCTCACCGTAGATAGGATCACCGTTGTAGGCAAGCTTGTCAGCCCACGAGAAGAGTGACGTCGCAGCATGCATAGCATCATGGGATGACATGATGTTGAGGATCTGCGTCTGGCATTGATCAATCGTCGGCATGTTGATGCAGGCTTGCAGGATGGCGGTGAGCAGGGCCAGATCCTCAGGGGCCACGGCGGCTTCAGAGTCGTGTACAAGCGTGACAAGGGTTCTGAACCCCTTGGCAACGACACGGTCAAGAAGGTTGAGGACAGTTTGAGTCAAAGTAACAGAGTACCCCTCGCCTCCATTCTTTGAAGCCCCAAGGGACTTTTTGTCGGCGGCACTGTACGCGCGTAGCGTGACGTAGATAGTCTTCAGCATTGTGCGGTAGTACGAGATCGACTCGGGGTTAAAGGGCTCCTCGACGGCGTTGACGATTGTGAAAAGACTTCCTAAGAGCTGGTTCACGTCATGTGACGAGATTGGGCGGCCGACGAGACGCTGGACGAGGAGCAGGGCAAGATCGGCCCGCTCTTCGACGATGCGCATGAAGATGTTCTCAGGACCCTGGTTAGACCGATTCGCTTCGAGGCACTGCTGCGCAACCTGAAGCATCTGCTTGGCGATGTTCTCGTTGTCAGGTAGGGAACTACTGAGTTCAAGCAGCAGGAATTCCCAGGCGTGGAACAGCGACTACACTTTGTCAGTGGATTTTCAAAGTCACAACCAGGAGGTATACTCACAATTTGCGCGTCGACGAGGGAGAGGTTAGTATTAGCGATCGCCATCTCGTTGCGGAAACCATTGTTTCGACGACCGTGCCAGCCCGGGTCGAAACTCAACATCTCAGTTGCGCTCTCCAAATCGTAAAAGTAACTCCTACCCAGCTCGCCGGGCCTTAGCGCCGTTCGCTTGAACGCCTCTAGCGAGACTCCGGGGTATTTGCTTGTGAAATTCTTCGCGAAGTTGCTATGCAAAGAAGTGTTGTAGCTAGAAACCTCTACGCCGTCTCGGAGATAGTAATCCAGGTCTGTCACAAGGCTCTGAGCGAACGTATCGGCACCACCCATCTGGCGCAGATGATATAGCTGCATGGCAAAGATTTCAGCAATGTAAGCGGCCATCTTGGCATCAATGGCAGACTTGACAGCATCTGTCTTGCTTGTGACCGTAAAGCTGCTGAGATCCTTGACATAGAGACGCAGAGAGTCCAAGAAAGAGGAGTCCTTTTGCATGGTAAAGATGGTCCATGGCCAGTGATTCTGCGACGAGGCAACGAAGTCAAGAATTCGGAGCGCCTCAACCAAATCGAGCTCCTTGATCTTCTTCAACTTCGTGAATGCGATTGCGAGCACCGAGGTGGGTGTAGACGTAGAGTCCTTCTTGCCGTCTTTGAGGGCGTCTCTCGGCGTCTTTCCAGTCAGCAGGCAGTTGGACAGCCATTGCTGGCGGTTTTGCACAATCGTGGAGAAGAATCTCCACGTCGTCTGCACGTCGGTGGCAACGAGGAAAGGTTTGTCAAGTCGTGCTAGTACCTGAATGAACGACCGAGACAAGAGAGGGCCGAGATAGCCCAAGAGTGACGGAGGATCGTCATGGGCTTTAGCAGCACCAAGGACCAAGGCCTCCAGTAGCAGGAGTGCTGGTCGCCGGAACTGCTCACAAATTGCGCAAAGTCTTGCAAGAATCGACGATGTCTTGAAAAGGTGGTCCTCAAATGTTGCTGATGGTCGGTCAAGGTAGTTCGAAACGCGCAATAATGTTGTCGTGAATTGCAGGGTCGAAATGAGCTGTTCCTGTGCAGAAGCCAGTCGGTCTTGGTAAAATGTTGAATCCGGAATCTGCAGGCCATTGACCAAAGTAGCGAGAAGCGGTTGGAACCTCAGAGAACCGGTCGAAGGCGAAAGGAAGGCATCGATAATGTACGAAGCAGCGGGTTCGAGGCACGATGTCAGAGTCTCTGAGTTCTCTCGGCCACCCATACCGTAAGTGTGCGAGATGATGTGGTCCATGACGGGGACAACGTGTCGGATGAGCAATGTCCTGTGCAGCTCGGATCCGAATCGCCAGGTCGACGAGGTCTCGAAGACGTCAACAGCGGCCTGGGCTATGGCAAGACTGACTTTGCCTAGTACTTTGTCTGCTACACCGAGCCAAACATTATTGGAAACCTTTTGCCGTCCAATAAGTTTGTTGCCGGACCTGCGCTGGACGGCGCTGCTCCTGATGCTGTCAACAAGGCTGGAGAAAAGGCGCACTGCCGAAAGCAAAAGGGTGAACCGGTCTCCAACGAGATCAAGGTTGCCCGTAATCTTGGCTAACTTTCCTGCTTGGGCTTCTGAGTTCAGAAGCTCGCAACGCGCCAGGTAGGACCAGACTCTGGTTGGGCATAGTGGCAGGATTGCGTGTAAAAATAGGACGCAAGAGTTGAGTATCGCAATGCCCTGGCCCTCTGTCACTTTATCGTCTTGCATGTTGACATCCATGGTCTCGCAGACAACCGCGACAAGGTCCTTGTTCCCACCAATGTGCTTGCCGATCTCCTCCAACAAATCTAGTCCGGACTTGAGCGACGCTTCGCCGCTGAGGCCTTGTTTCTCTGACTTAAGTACCTCGGCGCGAAGTAGAGTCGCAAAAAGAGCAATGGTCTCTGCGGTCTCCTCAGGCTGAAATACTTCCAATTCACTGTGGTAGGTCTCAGGCGCTAATTGTACTTCTAGTCTCTTGCCTAGAAGCGCAAGGGCGGAATGTTCATACTCCATGAGGACGACACGTCCTGTATCGGTCACGAAGCGTCCAAGTGTTTCTGCGGGTATCCTGAAGGCGTCATCGGGCCTTGTTCTCCGATTCCAGGCCGAAGCCGGTGTGAATAACGGAATAGCCTCAAGAAGGTAGAATGTGTTGGTGTTGTCCTCCTCCTGGGCCAGCTCGTATTGCTGGTAGTCATCTGGGAGGATAAAGGTAAGGGTCGGTGTTTTACGCAGTAGGTTAACCACCGTATCCATCCGGTCATCGGCCACTATACAGTTGGCCAAAGTCCGGCACATGGTGAGAAAGGGCAGCAATTCGAATGGATAACGGCTCAGTGCCTGGTGGAAGTAGTATTCCAAAGCAGTGGCGTCCTGAAGGAGCTCCGCCAAAACGTCGTTCGACGGGTCGAGCCTCGGCTTGAAGAGGTCCCAGTAGTGTTGCCCGCCCGACAGAACCGAGAGGAGAGAGGTGACAGAATCTGACTGATAGCCCACTAAAGGATAAGTGGCCTTTAGAAAGTCAACGTAGGTCAGTCGTATCCTGGAGCTCAACAGCGGTGAGTAGGCACCTTCTCCGGAAGCGCCAACGTCAAGTGCCATCTCGGACAACACCTCGTACGCTCGGCCATGAGAAGTGACAGCTACTGCGAGCTGTTCCACAACCTGCAGGTCTTTATCGAGACCCGCACTGGTGAGGAAATGGTCAAACGACTTGCCCTCAATTGACACAATACTACCCGCCGAGAGTCTCCGGCCAGTTGAAGGCCGGATCAACGCGCCCGCCTCGAACGTCTCCTGGGATCGCTGGTTTTGCAGGGTGTCTCGCTTTTCGACGCGTCCATGGTGCGAATAGAACATCCGGTGAACGATGACTGTCCAAGCGAAGATAACGGGGCTCTGACTCTCGCAATCGGCATTTGCTGCAGACAAAATTGCATTGTGCACCTGCTCGAGCACCGACGGAGCAGTAATGTAAGGATCCTCGTCTCCACGATACTCTGGCTGCTCTTCCGCAAGACATTCGATGGATCGGGAGGGATTCAGCAGCCTGATTGAAATGGCACATATGAGCGATCTCAGGGGCATGATAAGCGAGGCGATCTCCTCATTTGGCTGCTGAATGTTAGTGACTGGTTTCCCCTGAATTGACGTCTAAGCTTACCGCAGAAATCCCATTCAAAAACCCGTAATTTTCCATCAGGGAGAACCATTCTCCCACGATAGAGCTCGGCGCAAAGGAGTCACCGTTCCCATCCACGGACTGGAAGATAACCGATAGAGCGTGAATGACTTCGGTCAAGGCTGTATGCATCCAATCGAGCTCAAGCTCATCGACCAGCAGGCCCTTATCCTCTACGTTTCCTTCAAGACCCTCCGCGAGTCGACCAATGGCATCCGTCACAAGTTGCAGATATGTTGTTAAAAGATTATCGAGGTATTTCGGACGTTCGCTGACTGCAACCAATTGGTTCGACATCGACGACTGATCGCTGGTGGTCGTTGGCGTCGAAGGCTGGGGATATAGAACGTTTTCTTGCACCAAGGCAGCGGTCATTAAGAAATGGCGCCTCTCGGCGAGGTACGTCTGGAAGATGCGTTTTCTTCTCGACTCTTCCTTCTCAAAATCGGTCCAGATGGTTTCAGCATCCAGCGCAGCGCTGGAGATAGGGGCCAAAGTCGATGATTGTACGTTCGCAATGCCGGCAGCCTCCTGCAGATTGATAGCGTCCTGGGAGGACAGGGGCCCTGTCAAATGGCTTGCTGGTCGGGATTGGAACTCGATTACTGTCGCTCGAAGTGCAGCGATGAGATTGACCTTGGCGTTTTTGCTCAGCCATTGCGCATCTTCTTTGATAACTTTAATGTCAAATTTGTCATTCGGGGTGGGCGTGACGTGTATAGCCGCCGTCCTTGTCTCGAAACTCGATTTGGTAGCATCGTTCGGCGGCGCGAAGGTGGTCGCTGGGTCTTTTATGAGGGACCGTACGTAATCGTCTTGTAGGAACTGGACAACGGCGTCGCTTTTCCGCCTGGCGTCATCATTTTCTGCCAGTGCAGCTGCGATGAGCTTCCATGATCTGTTCGATGATTAGCATACTCGCCATCAATAAACTGACCAATCTAAGGCTACCCACATGATGATGTTGTCGCCATTCAAACATTCCTCCAGAGGAGGAAAGTAGAGACGGTCTGCCACTTGCGCCATTACCGCCGAGGTCGATTGGGCAGAGTGGTCAAGGTCCAGACTGCATCAGGCGAAGCTGCGATAGATGCAAAAAAAAAAATTGGTTCAAGTCGTCGACGCGCCTATGAACATGGACCCGCGAATGCTTTTGCAGCCTCTCTCTCTGTATGCGTACTGGTTGGTGGTTGGAGCTCACTTTTTTTGGGAGCTCCAGTTCCTGAGTTTTTCCGACAGAAAGGGCTAGTCTTCTCTGGTACTAGCATCCGTTTCTGGGCTGTGAGGCCCGGGGGTTGCGATAGCGGCGGGGAATTCGGACAGGGTACCTTGCAGCTGGAAGTGTGTCAAGCACCAACTGCTTCCGCCTATCAGCTTATCGCTGCAAACACTGTGAAATCCCGTTGTCCTTGCCTTCACAGTACAGTTCCAATCAGGTAACTCCGACTTACTGTGTGCTTTTACTTTACTCTCATCCCGCCTTTTTATCTTCATCTCAAACCGTCCCGTTGACTCACACCAGTCTCCAAGTCAAGCAATCACCGGAACCGGCATTCATCTTCAGAGACAAATCAAACAGCAGGACTGCAAAATTTTGATTGACTCAGTTTTCGGTGGTTCCAGTGCATACTCTCATCATGCCGTCCCTGGATATCATCGATCATTCACCCCACCATCCGGACCCGTCGCCACCGATTCCGACGGCATCCAACTTGATCCTTATCGACAACTACGACTCCTTCACCTGGAATGTTTACCAATATCTCGTCCTCGAGGGTGCAAAAGTGACTGTTATCAGAAATGACAAAATCACTCTCCCTGAGTTGATTGACAAGAAGCCAACTCAGTTGATCATCAGCCCCGGTCCTGGACATCCTACCACCGATTCTGGTGTCAGTCGAGATGCCATCAAGCACTTCGCCGGCAAAGTCCCCATATTCGGCGTCTGTATGGGACAGCAGTGTATTTTTGACGTCTATGGTGGCGAGGTCGGATCCGCGGGAGAATGGCTTCACGGCAAGACCTCTCCCCTGACACATGACGGCAAGGGCGTGTATGCTGGTTTGAGCCAGGGCCTTCCAGTTACCCGATACCATTCCCTAGCCGGTACTCGCGTCACCCTTCCCAAGTGTTTGGAAGTCACTTCTTGGGTTGCTACGCAGGACGGATCTCCGGGTATCATTCAGGGTGTGAGGCACACCGAATATACCATTGAGGGCGTGCAGTTTCATCCGGAGAGTATTCTGACGGCTGACGGCCGCACCATGTTGCGCAACTTCCTCAAACTTCAGGGTGGCACTTGGGAAGAAAATGCTCGTCTGCAAAAGGTGGCGGCCACGAACGCCGACGCTGTCAAGACAGCCGCATCTGCGCCCGTTGCAGGCAAGAAGAACAACATTTTGCGGCAAATCTACGATAACAGAAAGGCTTCCGTCACCGCTCAGAAGCTTATTCCCTCTCAAAGACCTGCGGATCTTCAGGCTGCTTACGATCTTAATGGTGCACCCCCTCAGATATCGTTCGTCGACCGATTGCGCCAGACCCCGTTTGATGTTTCCCTCATGGCAGAGATCAAGCGAGCCTCTCCCTCTAAGGGAATCTTTGATATCAACATTAACGCTCCAACTCAAGCTCGGAAGTACGCTCTTGCAGGCGCCAGTGTGATCTCAGTCCTTACTGAGCCCGAGTGGTTCAAGGGCAGCATCGAAGATCTTCGGGCCGTCAGGCAAGTGCTGAACGGTATGCCCAATAGACCAGCAATTCTCCGCAAGGAGTTCATTTTCGAGGAGTATCAGATTCTTGAAGCCAGGCTAGCTGGAGCCGATACAGTTCTCCTGATCGTTAAAATGCTGGAGAAGGATGTACTGGACCAGCTGTACAGGTACTCACTTTCGTTGGGCATGGAGCCTCTGGTCGAGGTCCAGAATGTTGAGGAGATGAAGACGGCCCTGGAACTCGGTGCCAAAGTTATCGGCGTCAACAACCGCAACTTGGAGAGCTTCGAGGTCGATATGAAAACAACCAGCAGACTGAGAAGCATGGTGCCTGAGAACACAATCATCTGTGCTCTGAGTGGTATCAACAGTCATGAGGACGTTTTGCTCTGCAAGAACGACGGAGTCAATGCAGTCTTGGTTGGAGAGGCCATCGTCAGGGCACCGGACACCACCAAGTTCATCAGACAGTTGTGCTCCGGAACTGAGTCCGAGCCAGAGCCCGTTTCAACTCAACCACTGTTCGTCAAGATCTGCGGAACACGGACCCCCGAAGCTGCACTTGAGGCGGTGAAAGCAGGTGCAGACTTTGTTGGGATTTGCCTGGTCCCTGGAGCGAAACGTTGCATATCTGACGAAACTGCGGCGGCCATATCGGAAGCTGTTCACTCATATACACCCTCCACAGCTCGCGCGTCATCAAGCATACCGAGAAAGTCTGCTACGGATTACTACACAGCGTCCGTCGCCAGACTTTCAGCCTCCCGCCCACTAGTAGCGGGTATATTCCAGAACCAGTCCCTGGACGAGGTCCTAGAGAAGCAGAAGCGCTTCAACTTGGACATCGTTCAGCTCCACGGCAATGAGCCTATTGAGTGGGCAAACCTTATCCCCGTTCCCGTCATCCGGGCTTTCAAGCCGAGCAATGTCGGCATCGGCCTTCGCGGCTATCACACCATTCCCCTGCTCGATTCGGGCGCCGGCTCTGGCAAGCTGCTCGATGTGTCCAGCGTCAGGGACATTTTGGCAAAGGATCCGGAGTTGCAGGTCATTCTTGCTGGTGGTTTGAACCCTGACAACGTAGTCGACGCTGTCAAGGCTGTCGGCGAGTTTGGCAACCGCATTGTTGGCGTTGACGTGAGCAGTGGGGTGGAAGAAGATGGCAAGCAGAATTTGGAAAAAATCAGGATGTTTGTAAAAAATGCGAAGGGCTTCAGATAGACGGGAGGTCCTTGAATGAGTGGAGGAGGATGAACGGTTAGGAATAGATCGGGCGGCTATTCAAGAAAAGCATTCTTTACTGTGTCCACGTATCAGCCTAGTTGTTGTTTGATCTGCATTCCTGATGTCCCTTACCTTTGCATGTTCGCGTGAAGACGTATTCGAATATCACGATCTCGTGGGTGGACCTGAGATACAAGATGCGAAGGGCAATCTTATGCCTTCGCGACAACCTCAGTCTTATAAGCCATGACATTGGAGGGCTATTTTCACAGCAGTCTGCCCTCTTCAGAAGCTTGCCAAATTCGGCGTTGGATGTCAACAAGAGTGCATCGTGACTCGCTCTTAACCTCTGGTTCATCATTTTGATACATGGCCGCGGGAGAATTACAGCAGGGGAATAGTTCCGGCGCCTCCTTTTACTGGTTGATGCGAGAGGAGTGTTGCAGGGAGCTCCTTCCTGGTCACCCCGTCTTCGATTTCAACCAGACGATCTTCAATCACAAAAGGCTTTTTCTTTCTTTCTGGTCCTTGAGGTTCTATGTTTCAAGATTCTCTTCTTCAACTCATCATAATTGCTTCATGCCTCGAGTGTTTTTCTCTTGAGCTTCATTAGGACTCTACCTAAACTTGACTTTTCCAGCTTCTGCCTTGCACATCCCCTCTTCCATCGAGTATTGATATCTTCTTCCCAGTCTTCTTGAGTGCTCCTTCTCAAGCTGCCTGATAAACTCAATTCGTTTATTAGCTTCCCTTGGCCTAAATAACTCGGAGGGCATCTCGCCGAACACGATAGGTCATCTTCACCGTATACACTTGCATCAAAACAACATTCATCTATCGGGTTAAATTAGACTTCAAGATGGTTAGAGCAATCTTCAAGGATATGGTCATTACGGCCGCCGGCGCTTTCCCTGAAGATTGCCCGCGCGATCAGTGCAATGAGTGGAGCAAGATGCGAAAGGGTCGCTTCTTGCTAGACATGGACGACTCAGTTACTCATCTCCTGTGTACGGATGAAGAGTTCAAGGCCAAGAGAAAGAATTCTCGAAGTAATTTCATTCCTCTCAGTCACGGGTTTCGTGCCAGCACCTTTCCCCTTCAGTTACTGTGAGGAAGCCAAATCTAGTCGGCGTACAAGCTAACCCGCTATTTAGTCAAACAGGCTGAGCTCAGCAAAAAGAGGATTAAAATCGTGAACTGGGACTGGTTTCGATTTTCTCTCACTCATAATAAGAAACTGCGCGAGTCACATTATGACTTTTCTGCCATGAGAGCTAAAGAGCAGGAAAAACTCAGAAAATGGCGCGAGCTGGAGCGAAGAGCCCGCAACACCATGATCGGAGAGTCCTGGGTCAATCCGGGTTGGTGTCCCCGTTTCAGAGCCAACGCACTTTCTTTCACATAAGAACTCATCGCTCATTCATTTCACAGATATGTACCACGTCTGGACCGACAAATACCACTTTCGGTACGAGATTGAGCTTCGCAGAACGTCCGAGGACCAGTATGGATCATTGGATGAGAAGTATGAGCTCTTTGTAAGCCCAACAGCTCACACTTATATCCTGCTATGGTGGATTCTGTATCTGATTGTTGTCACTCTTCCGTAGCTCTTCGAGTCTCACGCCAAGCCGCGTCTCTACTGGTTTGGTGCCAAAATTTTTCACAGGAAGGACGATGGCAGGTGGTTCGCGCGTGGCATCGAGCGCACCAGCCCGACGCCGGGACCTCACAAGGAGCAGTTCACTCTTTTCAAGAAGTTTTTCGAGCAAAAGACTAGTATCCATTGGTTCGACCGGGTCATAAAAGCTGGAACCCAGGAGAAGATTTTCTTCAACTACTCGCCACCTGTAAGAGTCACTGGATGCACTTCGGCACCCCCAGGTTATACTTAAAGTTCTCGCTAACTTGTTCCAGACTCGTGGTAAGCCTGTGGGTGGTCAGTTAAGAGGACAGTTGAGCTACGAGGCTTGCGTCAGCCGCAACAGACGATGGCTCCTTCTTGGTGCCGAGCTCTTCGGCGACGACCTGCCTGCTGATATCCAGGCTACCGAAGAGCATATTGATACAAATAGCATCCGGCAGATTCTGGACAGTATCATAGATGAGGTCTGCGCTTATGTAGACTCCTGCCTGCTCCTCGGTGTCGAGTCTAACGATTTTGGCGAACTGCGGTGTGACGTTCCGGACAATACCAGGGATGGCTCCAGTGAGAGTAGTGTTCAGGACATGAAGCATCGAGCCAAAGGAATTCAGGGGCAGGATACCAGCGACAATGAGTCAGTCGACTTCGAGAGTGAGATGGCTGTGGAAAGTCAACCGACCGCAGATTCTTCTCTTAACGAGGATGAGCTCTCCGGCGACGAAGCGCAAGACTCCTATTAGGTAGACGGCACAGGAACCCGGAGCATCAGCGTCTTTCATGTTCCGATGGAGAACTTCGAGGCTAGACTACAATGGCGTAGTGAGGATGCCTTGGAGGAAGACGACTTTTATACGTGAGACGAATTACGATCTACTGTGTTTGGTACAGAGAAGCGGGCATTTCTTTCCTGGAGTAACGGTTGAAATTGGGAATAAGATTTTTAGCATGAAAATTTGAGATATGAGCCATTGAATTGATGTAGCATAAGGTGGATGAGACGACGTGAATACGAAGAGGTGTTTATCTACTAAGCTTTGGAAGCGGTCTTCCAATATCAATACGTTGGGAAGCTTGAATAACAGGGGACAATAAGACTTCAGATGGATAAAGAGCTCGAGGACGTGTGCCGCTGGATTCACGAGCACCAACCTCTAGGCGAGAGAGTAATATGTATAAGGAAGTGTACTGCCTTTCATAACCCATGAGAGAGAGGGACCGCAAGTTCTACCAGCTCTGATGGAAATATGGTCTCCCCTAGCCTTAAAATAGGCCATAATGCAACTAATCGCTCTGTACCATTCGTTTGATTCTCACTTCAACCTTTTCTGTCCTCCTTTTTCTTTTCAACCTCCTTCTGTTTCTCTACTGCTCTCGATCTCAACCAGAGCTAGACACGTAGATAAGCAGGCGGGCTGGGATTTGTCTGAGCTGCTCAGCTTCCACATATGTTTATTGAACTCATATTTTCAACCTTTCCTACTTTCCTTGGGTCGGCCGTATCTTTGGGATTTTATATTTTTACTTTTTCATTTACCTCCACCGCAAATAAGCATCCCTTGCTCTTATTATCATTATCGCCGTGTGCCTGAATGTTGGTTGCAAGGTTGGAGCAGAGGATCAAAATGTCTTTGCCACCCTGCATACACCTGTATCCCTGGTGTCCCTTCCCACTTTCTGACTGCCGACATGCTCGCCCTTTGGATTGCCAGAAAACAGGCGGCAGAGGCCGGATATCTCCAGAATGAACGCTTCTCTTTGTATTCCTTGCTCGCTTCACTGCCATTTACCGAAATATGCCAGAAATTTTGCACAGCCGTAGCCTCCTGGGATTTTTTTTTGATCAGCTCGACCGCGCTCATGACCATATCATATAAAGACCACTGACCGAGACTACAGAGAGGTGAAATCTCACTGAGGCTGAGCCTTAAAAAGGAATGATCATGTCTCATTCGGCCTGCCGCCGGGCTCAGGATCGGAGCAGGCTAAGAGCGACCTCTCAGATAAATACTTGCTCACATCTACCCCTCCCTTCTTTTATGGTGATTATTGTGATGACTTGGTGTTGGGCGCACTGAAGCAAATCCCTCAACCATGAAAATGTACGCCTCGATCGCCCTTCTCGTTGCCACGAGCGTTCTATCCACGTCCCAATCCTTACCGGCGCGACGCACACCACTGGATGAACGCTTCGACTATGTCAAAGACACATCACCGGCCCCGACGTTGCCTCCACGGCCCAGGTTTCACAATGCAAAGCTCGTAGACCGGGATATGAGTAGCAACGAGTGCGGCTTCTATCGACATCTCGACGGCAGTTAGTTTTTGCATCCCTATTCATACCGCCACGGTTACAAGTGTGCAATACGGCGCTAAATCGTACTCCCGCAGCAATCGTCGGCCGCGAGTGTCCCAAAACTCTGTCCTGCCAGGCCTCGGGCGACTACCTCGGATGCGGGCCCTCGCCAGCTACTGAGTGCCTCGATGGGACGGCGCAGGATTGTAGGTCTGGCACCAAGCCCGGGTCACGAACAATGTGCTGGTTAGTTGGGTCCCGACCGCTCCCCTTCTCTTTTGCCGAGTAGGACTCTGGAAAATTAAGGCTTCTCAGCACCAAAAACGCAGACGGCAACCTCCCGCGCTGCGTAGCCTTCGTGAGAGACGACGGTTCCTCTGGCCTGAAGACCGCCCTCGGCTGCGGCGCCGTCTGGTTCGGCGGCTTACAGAGGACGGTGACGATGTACACCAACGAGAAGGACGTGCCGGCGGTCGATGACGCCTTCGCCACGACGGTTTCCTCGATGCCAACCTCAGCCTTCTCGACCTTGACAGAAACGGCTGAATCGGGGGTGACTTCTCCCACCTCGGCCCCTACGCCGACTCCCGTCCCCATTCCTACAGAAGGCATATCCACCCAGTCACAGACGCCGACAGGCGCCATCGTCGGTGGCGTTGTTGGCGGACTTGCTGTCATCGCCATCACGGTCTGTATCGTCGTCTGGCTGATTTTGAGGCGGAGGCGTGAGGCGAGAGACGGAGCCGTTTCGGCGCAGGCATCGGGTGCGGAGTCCAAGGGCGATCAGGGCTATGTCCTTCATCTGGGTCAACAGCAACAGCGAGAGCGCCATGAGGAGCAATACAGATACCAAGCAGTGCCAGCGACCGCTCACGATAATGTTATTTATGAAGCGGCGGGCCAAGCGCCACTAGGAAGTCGTAGTAATGCTGCTGAGTTGAGCTGAGTGGTTCGGAATATGCGTTAGCTTTGTTGAGATTGCAGAAGCTCGAGCGAGCTCCAGTGAAAGCGTCAGTGATGAGACACGCGGGGGCAATGAGAAAACAACAAAACCGAGTACCACCTGCGCGTTCTTTGCGGGACATGATGTCTGCCTGTGTACCAGTAGAATCGTGCCCAGCCGCTCTCCAATCATACCTCAACAGTAGTCGCATTTCCCTTGACCGCCATCCCCCCATCTTCGCTTACGACCCAAACGTCCCATCTCCTCTCCCTCTCCCCGGAAAGTCCCTTGTCCCGTACACAGAGCGTCATCTCCCTACCACAATACAACGGCGCCAGATTCCGATACCCAAACCACCGCACCTCCCGCCTCCGCCCCAGGAACGCCAACACAAGCGCAAGGGTCAGCGGGCCGTGAACCAACGTCGCAGGATGCCCCTCGCGCGCCGCCCACGCCGGGTCGAGATGAATCGCGTGCGCATTATACGTCAGCGCGCTGAAGTTGGTGAGCAAATTCTGCGTCGGCGTGAGCGTGAGAGACGACGTCGGTTCGTGAGGCGCTGTGTGCATGTTCAGTCATCAACACTTCTCTCTCCTCGTAACGGGGGCTAGACACGTACGCTTCAGACTACGCCTCGTCGCCGGGGGCCCGTCGACATCGGGCAGAAACGCGAGCGTCCTCCGCTCCTCAATCGCCGAAGCACCGTACCGTCGCCAGAGCTCTACCCACACTCTCCCCTTCTCGGCCCTGACGTCCTCCACACTCTCGACGCAGCTGGTTCTCCTCCCGTCAAGCCTCAACTCATCGCCCCAACCGTCGCGAAAGCGGACCTCGCCGCCCGCCCAAAGACGGCGGGTGAAGGGCGCTCCAGGACAGTGATCCGGGTCCGTGCCGTCGGGCATTAGCCCGGAGGGCGGGGACTGGAGCGGGAAGTAGGCTAAGTGGTGGCCCTGCGGTAGCGTGCGGGCTGGGGTTGAGGCTGAAGGATATCTTGGAGGGGAACATGCCGTCGTGGATGATGAGAAGATGTCCGAGAACAAGAGGTCCAGGAGGTATGATGGTGTCGGGGAGAGGTGGTCTGGAATTTCCTTGCTGGTGTGCAAAATCTTACTTACCCCAGCCTCTAGCGAGGGGACGGCATGGTGGGTTGAGTAGCACCGGCGGAAGCCGTGAAGTATCTTAACCTGTGATCTCATCTTGAACACGGTGAGGTTGACTTATACAAATATATTGTATGACATTGATTTGGCCTGAGTCGGAACATATGCAATAAAAGGAATATCGTATCAGTTGCATATCGGATAACGGAGTGATGCAGTATGGATGGGAAACGCGGAATTGGGTCAACAACTCGTTGGCCTGGCCAATACTTGGACGGCTGGCAATAGATCAAAGTTACCAATCTATGCTCACAGAAAGGCTTAAATGTCCATACATCGCAACATTGTTTCAACATTGCTGATACCGGGGTCTCACGACACACCACAATAGACAACCTCAAGGGGTGCTTAGTCGATAAGACGAGTAAGGAGTGACTGAGCATTTAATTGATTTCATTCTATCTAGTCGCGATCAACAAGCGGCCGCCTCCCGACCGCTTTCGAGTGTCCTCTATCTACTAGAGGCGCATCTGCAACCCATTAGGCACTCGCATCATGTGGCTGTTGAGACCATGAGACATACCTGTAGACTAGGTTTCAACTCAAGAGGCCTTCATAACAGACCGAAGCGGGCTCGGGCGCGCCACTTGGTGGGTGAGGTGAGCCGGGCTCATCGGGCTCCTGTCTGCAAGGAGTCGATGAGCGACGTTCGGCTTGGGCGCGGACGCGGGCTGCGACGCTGTGCGCGCGGATTCCTCTTCGCTGTTATGCTTCTGAGACGATGCTTGAGTCGATCCCTCGTTCTCGAGGGATTCGATTGGTCAATCTGGGAATGGTTAGTGGACTGGAGGTGAGATCAAGGACCAAAAGAGAGTCGCATACCGTCGTAGTACTCATCGTCGTCATCAATATCAGCCAACTGCTCGAAGTTCACCTTGTATCGGAGGATACCACCGATACCACCGAATCCCTTGACAAACTGGTTTCCTTCGGTGGAACGGTCCGAGACGAACTCAAGGTTGGTACCAAAGTCCTTGTAGTGCTCCGCAATCCATTCAAGGAACGACTCCTGGGTAACGACTTCCATCTCTTGGCCGGTCTCCTTGTCCAAGAAGGCAGCACGGTCGCCAGTCTCCTGCTGCTTGGTGGTGTGAAGCAAGTGCTCGTTGCCCTGGCTGTCCTTGAGCTTCCAGCGGTTGATTTCAAGGTTCTCAAAAACAATCAATGTCTCAACAGCACCTAGCTCCAGGGCCTTGAGCGTATCCTCGATACCGTAGCACACACGTCCGGTGTCCTGGCTGATCTCCTCGAAATACTTTCCGATGAGCTTCTTCTCCTGGATGAATTTGACGTTGCTAAGGGTCTCGGCGGACAGCTCGATGGCCTGGTTGAAACCGTTCTCACCACCGTAGGAAACATCAACAACCTTGATGACCTTGGCAGCCAGACGGCCATCGAACATGTCGGAGGCGTTGAGGTCGTTCTTGAAGTCAGCGGAACCGGCCAGAATCAGGCCAGCTACGTTAACTTTGTCGTTGGTGATAAAGTTTTGGACGGCTAATTCTGCCACCTTGCGGACGTAGTTGTGGCGCTTCTCCTCACGGAGACGGGCGAAACGCAGAGCGGACTGACCACCACGGCCGTGCTTCTTGGGAAGATCGACAGAGAACTTGTGGACAATATCTCTCGTGTTTCCGGAGAGAGTACCGAAGAGGGCTCCGTTACCGTCCATGATGATGAAACCAAACTTCTGGTCCGACTCGAGCAGCTCGGCCAAGGCTTCGGTATGGAACTTATTGTCACACAGGTACAGCGACGTGTTGATGGGCTTGAAGGGCTCGAAGTCGATGTTGACCTTCCTCTCCTTGCCTTCCTGGGTCAAAATTTCACCACAGTAGACGACCAAGCCGTTGGGGGGGACCTTGTTGTACAGCTTCAGACGTTGCTGGGTCGAGGTAATAGCGGACAGGACGGACTGTCTGTTGACTCTGGACTTGATATTGGACGCCGTTCCCTGTAGTAAGTTCGTTAATAGTGGTCCAGGACGACCAGTTGCACGAGTTGGTTGCGACGTACGTATTCTTCAGCCAACATCTTGGCAGCTCGGGAAATCTGATCCTTGGGAGCTGTGGTGGGGTTAGTCAAACCCGGTGTCGGGGACGGCATCGTGCAAATAGAGACGTACGGATAATGAGCGAAATCATAGACGTTCCGTTACCACGGGCCGCCTCAAGGCGCTTGATGAGCTTCTTCACCTTCCATATCTCGATCTGTGTTGCACCCCATCACGGGAACGGTCAGCCTGCAGGTTCAAAACGCGGGGCACGAAAAAAAAAGGAGGGGCCCCAAAGGCCACGACATAGAGAAAATGCACTCACGTTCTTCTCGGCCTCGTTCGCCTGAGGGTCCGACATCTTGAATGAGGGTAATTACGAGAATTGGGGGACAAAATGAAGGTACGCGATCGCGTGACGGTGAGAGAATTTCGTCGTCGTCGTCGTCGTCGTCGCGCGGTTTTCCGAGCGGGATCGATGCGTGCGATGCGATGCGGTCGAATGTTGCGAGGAGAGAAAACTTGATTCCCCACGTCCTAGGTCGATTTTTTGTGCTGTCACCACACAAGGTTCCGCCGCTGACTGGGTAAACGTCCGATCTAATTCGTGGTAGGGCGCTAAACCGCCCGGCAAGCGAGTCATAGGGTGCCTACTGCCTAGCCACCCCTTCCCTTTTCTGCCTCTCAAGACTCAAAGAACGGGCTTGTCAAAGGTCAGGTACCTACAGTAACCACTTCGCCCAACACCCGCACGTGCTGTCGTTACTGCTGGAGCCGCCCCCATGGTTCATCATCAACCCGCAAACCCGAACTCAAGAAATCTGTTGCGTTTGCAGGCAACTCAGCTGCTTTCAGAACTATAAGTGATCAAACAAACGAACACTGGGAAGCATGTTGCACCCATTCGAATCCAGGCAAACATGGAATCAAAAACACAACCGTTCTACTTCTCTATGCATATTTTTTTTTAAGACAACGCCATGTGTTTCTCTTGTTAGTTGTCTGTCGGCATCCGAACCCCACCCGATCCCTCGCCGCTAAGTTTGGCACGTTCACCGCCCTGGATCAAGACTGAGAAGCAAGCGATGACCTCAGCGGGTCCTCTATATATGCAAGTAAACGGATACCCCCCGTCGGCTTGCTAGTTATCTAGGTAGCTAACGGGCTATGCAACTACTGAATCCCATCGCGACCCTCCAGACGAAGGTACCTAATGCTCGTCATCACCACCGCAGGCAATAGACCCTCAAACGCGCAGCACCTGTACGAGCCATCCGCAATCGACCATTTCGAAGGCTGAGACGGATATTTAAAAATCCAGAATGGCATCTTCTGTGCCCATCCAGATCGCAGAGACGATTCAAACCGCACATATCAACCGAACCCCATCCCCGAACCACGACCTCAATCCCTCCACAGTCGCTTCAGAGAAGGAGCCCGTCACATTAGAGCCCATCTCGTCCCATGACGACCTCGATGATGATGGACTCGATGATGATATTCCTTTTCATACGGTGGATCCCAAACCGCGGTCCGCCAAACTTCCGCCTATGCCCGACCTACGCTTCGAGCAGAGCTACCTGAACAGCATCTCCAAGGCCGACACTTGGGGATGGGTAGCATGGATAACTATCAGGGACCAGGTAAGAAATTCGGATTCGGATGCGTTGAAATGCCCACCAGACTTGATGATACTAACAAATTTCAGGTCATGATGCCGTTAGCACAGGGAGTACTGTACAACCTGTTCCTTGTTGGCTGGCAACATTGGAACAAGAACGCCCAGGTCCATGGCAGCTCAATAGGCGCGAGGGTACGGAGGTGGTGGTACGGTGTAAACAATTGGCAGTTGCCGCCGCAGAGGGCATCGAACTGGAGAGTAAAGAAGGAATTGTGAAAGATTTTAAATCATGATACTTGCAAAGAAGGCATGATTTGGTATGGTATCTGTACAATTAAAAACCAGGCAGAATGTCTCTGCAATCCGGATACCCCTTGGTATCATCGCACCAGTGGATGCGAAAACTAGCCATAGTCATAATAGGGCTGTCGTCGAAAGAACAAAATTCTCGTACAAGACCGTCCAATCGCCCTGTATTTCATGTTCATCTATCCGTACTCCGTCTGGTAATTTTCACCGCCAAACGCCCAAAATGAATATCCGTGACAATTTACCCATAGCAAACTCTATTCGCGGGAGCCGACGTCCACCGGCTTTGGCAACGTGGGCGGCTTGTCTGGGCTTCCTCTAAAAGCCAGAGAAGTTTGCACAGTTGTGGGGCTCAGCGGTGGCTTATTAGTTGCAACGTTGATGACGGGCTCGGGCGTGCTCTCCTTAGGCTTAGCAACAATCTCATCTGCCGCCTCATCGCTCTTGGCTACTTTCTCATTCTCGACTCCGGGGGGGACAACGGCTGTGTCTGCCGTGCCAGGCGACTTCTTGACCGACAGCTTGACAATCAAGCTCTTCGGATGCTCATCGATCAGGTCCTCTTCAGCCATCTCCACGTCTTCGTCCTGATCGTCTTCATCCTCATCGTCTTCCTCGGTTTCGTCTGGCACGTGTTCTTCCTCGTCATCGCCAAGGTCAGGTTCGCTGTCCTCATCTTCATCGTCGTCCATTGAGTCGCGCTCGCGACTGCGGGTGCTCTTCGACCAGCCGTTTGTTCCGTGGTTGACTGCCGCGGCTCTTTGAGGCCGCCCACCGCGACCGATAGGAGCATCAGGCGGTTGGGGAGAATCTCCCGAGTCTCCATTAACACTTCCAGCTGCGCTGCTCGTGTTGAGTCCCCGTGGCGCTCTGATCTGACGTCCGCTCATCGTGGTTACCGGTCCGGCAGGCTCTGCAGGCGTGCTGGTGCCCGTGTTCCGGGCCGAGCGTCGATATGAGGAATCCGTCATAATATCCTCGTCGTCGGAGTATGTGTACTTGATGCGCTTGCCTCTTGTGCGGCCCTCGTAAACTGAAAAGCCAGGCTCGGGACGCTTGAAGCGGGCCTTCTGAGCCTGACGGTACTCTCTGCGTCGTCGTTTCTACTATCGTTAATGTTTATTCCTCATGAGGCACCATTGCATGACATACCTCTTCGGTGGCCTCGAAACGAGGGATGGCTTGCATCATCTTCGCGGCAAGTTTCTTCGCCTTTGGTCCGCCATCCTTCGTTTCCAGCTTTTCAGCGAGGGACTTGATCTCATCGATTGACCCCGCCACCGACCACCATGTTCGATTGAAGCCTGCGGGGTTGCTCTCCCGATAGACGCGAAACGCAGTGTCGTCCAACCCTTCAATGAGGTAATACCGTCTCTTATCACTGTCTGAACCCCAAGGCTGAACTGAAAGTGGCTGGTTCAAGTCGTCTTCATGCCGGTTTCCCTTGTATGACTTGTTAATGATCGCCTTGATGGTTTCGGACGCTGAGAGGGACCAGAGGGCCAGCGCGCGGAGAAGAGAGAGCTTGGGAAATTTGTCAGCCCATTTGATCCTAAAAAATTCAAAATTAACTACTCGTGTGGCAATGTAAATTGCTACGTACTCTTTGGGTAGGTGTAATGCTGTGGAAAGTATTGCTGCCCGACAACGGGTTAACACCACCCCATGACCGCGGCCACTGTGACTTGTGGGTGGACAGGGCATCATCTAGAGCCTTGGAATATTGTCCAGCCCTACAGCTCCAGTCAGCTATCTGTGTTGACCTTGTGTGCGCCGGCGCATCAACGTACTTGACATCTTGCTTGCGATTGAGTAGCAAAAACAAGAGTCCGCAAAGGAAAGCCTCGACTCGATCGCCCGGAGGATTGTCGATGATGTCGCGTTCGAGCTCTTGCGGACCAAAGTTGGCTAGCGATTTCGGGAAGGCGTCATTGAACCGGCTGCGGAACATAACCAAGAACTGCTGGTGCGTTAGCAGACCCTATGACGTGAGGGACGCGAAAGGACGCGTTTTTTCAGCGAATCGACGCGACAATCAACATACAGCGATGTCTGGGTTATCTTCAAACGCATCTTGGTGAGGGGGGGAAGGCGATCGTTTGCGAGGCGGCGGAGAGGGCTCTTTGGTCGCGACGGCGGCCTTTTTTCCTTTGGCTACTTTCGGGAAGAACTTCAGGATGCCATCCTTCTTGGCCTTTGGTTGCTCGGGTTCGGCTTCAGACTCGATGTCGGAAGGGGGTGGCGACAACGACGAAAGCGAAGACAGGTCGGAAGAATCGTCGTCAGCCATCTTCGATCTTGGTTTCGTCGCGTTGATGGCTGCTGTGTGTGTGTGTGTGGTGAATGCGAAGTTGGGTTGGGGGTGGGGATCGTAGTAGGTGGAGGTTGAAGCTTTGGCGCGCGCCGGTGTAAGGTAGGTCGAGAGAGGAAGTTTCCAACGCCCACAACCACGGAACTAATCAAGTCACGTTTGAGCCGCATTTCCTTCAGGTCTGGCCTTTTAATAGGCCCGAGTCATTGAATTCTAAATTACCTACCGCATCCCTTTGCATGTTTCTCGTATACCTACCTCTCTACCTACTTACCTGCGTTGACAGATGCATCAATCAGCAGAATGATGGTCCAACATTTTGCGATGCCGCTGCCTTTGCCATGCCGTCTGCTGTTTACCGTCGTGCTTTCCTGATTCTTCATTGACGTCGGATGCCTTGCCGGTTAACCTTCATCAGCGTTGCTCTTAGTGGTGCTGGAGAGCAACGTCCGCCGTACCCCACATGAGTAAGGTAGCCCCCGTTACGCCATACTCATCCAGAACATCCCTCCTCTTCAAAACGGCTTGCTGATAATTGTCGGTTAAAGAAGCCCGATTGTGAGTATCCTATGGTTTTTGAATATTGCCTAAAACAAACAGAAGCGAGGCTCGGTACACATGTGTAGTAACAGGCAGTGGAGGCACCCCTGCCGACTGAAGAAACTGCACAGAGACACCGTGAGCAGTGGATAAAATCAGCACATCCACCAATTTCGAAGTTTGACGATTGGCAGAACTGATGCTATTCCAGCCGTCATCGACTGACAATCGTTTTCACCACAGTCGCTTGACCTCGCCTTTTGAAGCTTTGCGTCAAAGCATAAAACGAGTGCCGTCCGGCAATCGGTGATATCACCCAATTGTATGCCGTTGACGCTGCACATCGAATTCCTTTCCTTGTGGTTTGCATTCCGGTAGCGTTTTGTCCTGGCGTTTGCTCGATAGTCGCGAAGCATTCCTGCAAGAAGCAATCCCTTTCTGTTGCAATGTTTTGTCCACCGTCACATGACCACTTGCACCACCAAATCGACTTTATACAACGAGTTCCAACGCAGCTTTGCGTTTCGGCACATACCTTAGTCCCGAAGCCGAGGCGATTGAGGGGAGATAAGCATCGATTGCTGCCGCAACATCTCCTTCTCATAGCCCTCGGACTGAGACAGCAGGCAGCAAAACAACATGCACGGTTTGGTCGAAAGACAGCGGTCCAGTGGGAAAATGCATCGTGCCTGCAAATTGCTGAATACCATGAAGCCGTGGTCTTGGGATGTGGGACATGCTTATCTGTTGGTGCGGCGGGCGCCTCACTGAAGGCAGCCGGACCACGGCGATCCTTCCCAGCCATGTTGAACGTGCTGATCCCGTCAGTTTGGGATTTCCGAAGCCAGGCTCGTTCTCATTATTAAAAAAAAAAAGGCGCCATACACCATCATGCGGCTACAACCAAACGGTGCATCTGGCTAATGAAGGCATCCCCAACCTTGGCGCTGAGTCCAATGACGTTGATCGCTTGACCACCGCCATGTCACCCATCAACCCCCAGCATGTTACTTCGCCGAATTCCCATCAGTGGTCCCTCACCACAGTCAGTCCATAAAATACGGTGAAAGTCGATCGTATGCGACAGCCTTCGCAGAGAGTCAGAAATGCGGCCATGAGCAATGCAAGAGAACTGAGGGACTGTCGCGAACCAAGACGAATATGACCGTCACCAAGACTTAGTTGGATAACTGCATCGTCGAGAGCATCGTAGTTAGTGAGGTACGGCGATGCATGAGGGGCAGTGAGCGAACATTTTGTCCAGCTGAAGCCTCAAATGAGACGTTCTGGACGTGAGGTGAGGGTTAAGTGCGGAGATCGTGACGCGATGCAGAGCCGTGACATGGGCGTGTGCCTGTGGGGTTTCGTGTTTGGTCTGGCCAACGAGCCAGTGGGACGATGTGGGGTCATGCCTCGGTCGTCTTGTCTTTCCATGCACCCTTGTCGAATGAGGACTGACGTCCCAAGTTGGGAACAAAAGAAAAAGAAATGCGCACGTGACTATCCACGTGCACAAGCGAGAGCCCTCCGGTCCACACCTTCCGCTGAAGTCCACACACTCGTCGCTTGCCCGCCAAAATTCATTTGGTAGTTGGATTTTCGACTCGAGATTCAACCATCACCTACCGACGACAACCTTAGCCCTCCGACCGCCAGAGGACAGCCAAGATGGGTCGCGTTGTAAGTAAATGTCCATTGATTCTGGTTTATCACCGTCATCAAGCCAGCTCGATGCGATGCTCGAATTGTCGCCGTCCGAAAATTACACGAACTTTTTTCTGAAAGACACGGCGACACAGAGATGCATGCTTCGTGGATGGATGGATGGATGAAAGACACAATGAGCGCTGACATTCCCCTTTCAGATCCGCAACCAGAGGAAGGGCCGTGGAAGCATCTTCACGGCCAACACCCGTCTCAACAAGGTGAGACTCGACAAGATACCGAAACCCCGCGACGCCGACGACATTTTTTTCCTAACGAAAATTGCTTTCCCGTTTTAGGCCCCCGCGAAGTTCCGCAACCTCGACTATGCCGAGCGCCACGGATACGTCCGCGGTGTCGTGAAGGACATCATCCACGATGCCGGCCGTGGTGCCCCTCTCGCCCAGGTCGTCTTCCGTGACCCCTACAAGTTCAAGCAGCACACCGAGACCTTCATCGCCAACGAGGGCATGTACACCGGCCAGTTCATCTACGCTGGCAAGAAGGCCGCTCTGACCGTCGGCAACATTCTTCCCCTCGCCTCCATGCCCGAGGGTACCGTTGTCTCCAACGTCGAGACCAAGATCGGTGACCGTGGCACTCTCGGCCGCACCTCCGGCAACTACATCACCATTGTCGGCCACAACCCCGATGAGGGCAAGACCCGCATCAAGCTCCCCTCCGGCGCCAAGAAGGTCGTCCACAGCCAGGCCAGAGGAATGATCGGTATCGTTGCCGGTGGTGGTCGTACCGACAAGCCCCTCCTGAGTACGTTTTGGCCCACCCCCTGGATACTGAGAGATGAGAATGAGGCGAGCAAAGGAGGATCTGAGGAATATCCTTGGCAGAAGTCATTGAATTGTTGCTAACAAATGCTCACAGAGGCTTCTCGTGCCAAGCACAAGTTCGCTGTCAAGCGCAACTCTTGGCCCAAGACTCGTGGTGTTGCCATGAACCCCGTTGACCATCCCCACGGTGGTGGTAACCACCAGCACATTGGTAAGGCCTCGACCATCTCCCGCTACGCTGCCCAGGGACAGAAGGCCGGTCTTATTGCTGCGAGACGGACGGGTCTGCTCCGTGGTACCCAGAAGACGAAGGAATAAATGTCATAGTCTGGCTGGATTTCAGGGTTCCATTGGGATGGTGTTACGCGGCTGGCATCTTTTGAGGGTACTCGCGAGGGCAGTTTATCTGGTAGCTCGTCGGCAAGTACTAAAAGGCATTTTGCGCATTGAATGATCACGCCATGATTCCCCCCGCCGCAAAGAATAGGGAGGAGAGTACGCCAAGAAAGAACCAACCGTGATGAGTGAAGACGCCGGANTTTGTGTGGACGAGCAAAAAGTTTTAGGGGGATCTGGACTGCAAAAAAAAAAAAAAGAGAATGGGAATAGAGGAAAGCGAACTTCATGCCGTTCCCAGAACTCAGCCACCATAGGTCGCTGCGGTTTCTTCCTCAATTGATTTATCATGAATCGAACCCCGCGAAGTATCGCCTCACATGTTGAAAAGACGAGCCTTGGTCAGTGGCCTCACTGCCTTGGGCTCATGATCTGATCCGAACTGATCTGGGAGCCTGGCACAAAATTCACTTCGTTCGCTCTTGCTACAATCACTTTTAGACTTTACCACTGAAATCTCCAAACATCACAAAAGCCCTCAATACATGATGTTTACATAACCCTCCTTAATGCGGAGTCAGTTACGCACCCTCGCAATGTTTGCCTGCTCGAGAGTCACCGCCTCGAAGTGTCTCACCCAACGCTCAGTGTGCTACTGCACGACCTCGAATCCTCTCAATGCGACATCAGCAAACACCAGAACCTTCGTGACTCGCCCCACCACCCATTACCAACGCCCATGCCAATGCCCATGCCACGGCCCATGTTCAGGGTCTCTGTGTCCCGGCACACACAGGAGCACCGTCGGCAAAAGCTCACAGCTCGATTCGCCCTCTCAATCAAGCACGTTTCTCCCACCACCCCACACTCACCTCTTCCCACAGGCCTAGAGGAAACATAACCCCCACCATCGCTTCCCCCTCTTACAATACCTGCCGCCGGAGCACCAAAATCAAAAACCTAGACAGCTCCCAACACCGCTTCTTCCACACAACATCCGTCCATCCCAGAATACCCCAATTGAACAAAATGGCCACCAAGGACTACCGCCTGCTCTGTCTCGAGAACCCTCTGCTTGGTAAGATATTCCCATTTTGTTCTTCGGTACCTTGGTGAGAGCTTCAAAGCTTAAGAAGGATAACCCCGCCGACCCGGTTTACCCCTACCTTAAAACCGAGCAGGTTCGGACCGCCACTGACACCATCGCCACCACCACCCAGATATTCAAGCAGTCGGCGACGAGGCCCTGCTTCAAAAGTACGGCCTCAAGGCCAACGACGCCATTCTCGCCGAGGAGAAGCACCTTGGCATCTACGAGGACCTTCTCAACAACTACGACGCCAAGCTCATCGCCGGCGGTGCCGCTCAGAACACGGCCCGCGGAGCCCAGTACATCCTCCCTCCCAACTCGGTCGTCTACTTGGGCGGCGTCGGTGACGACAAGTACGCATCCATCCTCCACGATGCCGTCAAGACTGCCGGTCTCCGTGTTGAGTACCGCGTCGACCCCAAGATCCCCACCGGCCGTTGCGGCGTAGTCATCACCGGCCACAACCGCTCCATGTGCACTGACCTCGGCGCTGCTAACCACTACGATCTCGAGCACCTCACCCGCCCGGACGTCTGGCAGCTCGTCGAGGGCGCCCAGGCTTACTACATCGGAGGTTACCACTTCACTGTCTGCCCTCCCGCTATCCAGAAGCTCGCCGAGGAGGCCGCCAAGAACAACAAGATCTTCGCTGTCAGCCTGTCCGCCCCCTTCATCCCCCAGTTCTTCAAGGATCCTCTTGACGCTAGCGCCCCCTACTGGGACTACATCATCGGCAACGAGACCGAGGCCGCCGCTTACGCCGAGTCTCACAACATCGGCACCACCGACCTCAAGGAGATCGCTAAGCACCTCGCCAACCTGCCCAAGGAGAACAAGCAGCGCAAGCGTGTTGCCATCATCACCCAGGGCACCGACCCCACCTTGGTTGCTGTCCAGGGTGAGGACACCGTCAAGGAGTACCCCGTCAAGCCCATCGCCAAGGAGCAGATCAACGACACCAACGGAGCCGGTGACGCTTTCGCTGGTGGTCTGATGGCCGGCCTTGTCGATGGCAAGTCTCTCGACGAGTCCGTCGACATGGGCCAGTGGCTGGCTAAGCTCAGCATCCAGGAGTTGGGACCTTCGTAAGTTTTATCCTCTCTGAAATTCACCTCACACGCACCCACCTACCCACCCACTCACACACATACACATATGTACCCACATTGCCAGCGCGATGATTAGAGTTTGTGATGAATTTCATCTTAGTCATTTGCTAACTGCTTTCCAGTTACCCCTTCCCCAAGCAGACCTATACTTCTTCCTAGGCGTGTAGCCTATACCTAATGCCTCGAGCATTTCAGTCCATTTGTTCCGAATTGTCTGGCGTTGAGGGGGGTCAAAGGGAAAACGGTTTCAACAACGGCGTTGGCTCCTCAAGGAGCATCAAATGAGTGGCAATCGCACTTGCATCAACTTGCAATCTGGGTTCGACATCTTCGGCGATGTCAAACCCTGGGTCATGAGAAATTGGTAGACAACGAAGAGAAGGTTTCGGCTGCACAACAACAGCCAGATTACAACCCTAAACCAGAGTCCCTCCATCGTGTCGTGTGAAATCCATTCAAGAAAACCAAGTCTGAGAGCCAGAGATAATCAACATTCATTATCCGAATGGTCGTTGTCCACTGATATCAAGTAAACTTTGTCAGTTCAGGGTACGGCGACAAATACCTCAGGCATGACTTACGTCGCAGTAGCAAATTTAACGTTTTGATCATTCAGCCATGCCGCCCGTCAGGCGGCGATAAACTCTGTCGGGGAATTGAAAACATGTGTCCAGATGCGTCTCACAGTTCAACGGCGCAGATTCTGGCCCGAAGTACGCTTCAACTCATCCGCCATGGCGGACTGGAGAATCATGTCGTTGTACCCGGCAGTATAACCGTCAGTAGCGGCACCTCCGTTGCTCCTGACCAGGTTCTTATAATGAGTGGGGTCTTCTTGCATGTGCGCAATCGGGCCTCGTCCGAATGCAGTAGTCGCCGTATAAGCTATTCCATTACATGGAGTGCCTTGGTAAAGACTGCTGGCGTTGGAGAACTGGGTGCCGGGAGATGGTGAGAAGCTCCCTCCAACCTGGGGTGTGTTGGGGCTGTGGGCGTAATTGGGTCGGGAGCCACTGAGAGAGCCGACGTGAGTGGACGATGCTCGCGGCTGGAGCGCGTTGGGATTGACATCCGTGTTGTACGGGCTAGGCCACAATCCGTATCCTCCTGAGAAGTCACGGCTCATGGATCTCGTGTCTGCCGGTTTCTTGCCAAAGGCCTGCAAAAGCCGGTCTTGGTGTGCGGTGATGTCGGGTGTGCTGGCGTAAGGCCGCTGTTGCTGTCGAGGCGTAAGTCGACTCTCATCGAACGGATCATCAAGCAGACCAGTGCCAGACACCTGTACATTCCTCTGCGAGCCAGCACTGCCATCGAATGATCTCCTAACGGCTGCATCCCTGATGGCGCGGTCTGGCGGCGTCAGCTCTGAGTGCTTGACGTGGGGAGTCGGGGTGTAGATCATGTTCCACGGGAGGCTCGGGAACGTCTTGGCGGTTGCGGATCCGAGCGCAGGCGGGCTGGAGGTCGTAGGCACACCGAATATCTCATTGGCCATTGCCGAGTTCATTCCGTATGAGGTGTCTTCGAGATTTTGTTCAGGTGATTCATGAGCTTTGGGTGGCATAAGGAAGTCGTTTACCATATTCAACATGTCAGCATCGGAGCTAAAGTCATACTCGGATTGACCTTGCGTCTTGTTGCGGCCTGGCGTAGGATGCGATGAAGACTGCTGGACAGTTATCGTTGAAGATGGAACTGACGAAGCTGCCGCTGGAACCATCTTTGTGATGGGAATCGAACGTTGCTGCTTGTCGGCGCTCGCCGGTGGAGCTTCGGCGGGGAGACCACCCGCATTGGAAGACAGAGTAACAGCCTCGGAAGCCGACGACTTCGGCTTATAGTCCTCCTCGAACGTGAACGCAAGGCCCTTCGGTGATGACGTGTAGGTATAAGGAAAGTTGGTATCATCGTTGGCCAGAAAGAAGCCGCACTTGATGGTGTCCAGGACTCTGGAAAAGGTCTCCTGAAGGACGTCGAAACGCTGGCCACTGTAGTGTTCCACCTGCGGCTTCAAGGTTCCGGTATCCTCGTCGTAATTGAGACGACAAGACTCAGGCAGTTGCTGGCCACAAAGAGGAAGCATTCCTATGGCCTCCTGATCCTCAGGGAGCAAGTAAGGCGTCAGTTTGAGAGGCTCATTTCCGTACATCTCCGCAAGAACAGTAAGTGTCTTAGCAAAACCCCTGTACATGTCTTTGACAAACGGCTCAAGGGCATCTTGAGCGTTCATGATCTCGATGCGGCAGGCCACCAGCCAAGACGCGTATATGCGCACGAATGGCAGGGTGTTGGCAGTCAGAGGTGTGACTTTGTCTTGGGCATCACCTGATAAGGCCTGCTCGCCCTTTGCTTGTCGTTCAAGAATGTCTTCCAACTCCTTCTTGAGAAGTCGGGAGAAAGTCGAGAAAAAGCGAGCGTTCAGTCGAAGAACGAAGTTGGTGCATCGCGAAGCAGCGACTGTCCAGTTATCTAAGTCATGTCAGTCAATGTTTTCCTGAAATAGCGATTCAGTACGAACCGTTCAGTTTCTTGTTGGAAACGTGGAAGGCACAAATATTGAGCAGAACCATCTTCAGAAGCATTCCCTGGGTGTTTGGTGTCTTGACTACCATCTCTAAATGAGAAATGACCTCGTCCTCCAGCTCTTGATGCTGGGGAAATGGTTCCCCCTTGTTGAAGTAAGAGTGCAGACGGACGAACCATTGCACCAAGTTCTCCTGACGATCAGGGGGGCCAGGAGGCCCAGTGCGACGAGCTGGTGGTGACGGCTGCTGAAGGCTCTTTAGTTCGGCCTCAAGATTCTGCGATGCCATGGGATGAGGCTCTTTGATGGCAAGAGCGCGATAGAAATGGTAAATGATATCCAGGTGCTTCTTCTCATCCAAGTAGATGATACCCATCTGATGGTGGGCGAAGCCCGAGTTTGGGAGGATGTCGTGAGCGAGCGAGTAGTATGTCAAGGCTGCCTCGTAGGTAGGGACCTTATGGCGCGCTTGCATGCGGTATCTGGAGAGGTCGCCGAGATGGATGAGTGCCGAGTGGGTGTACTTGAGAATGATGTGGCGGACTGCGGGAGTGACATTGTCCATGGGGTTCTCCTCGGTCAGCTTTTCTGCCTTGATACCGTCGGCGATGCGCTGCAGCTCCGGAATGAGAGAGATCGCACTCAAGCGCTGAATGAAGGCGATGTAGAACTTCTGCGCCGTCTTGAGGAAGCTACTGTACATCCTATCCAACTTGCGCTTTTGGACGGCGAGCTGAGACGACTTCAAGCGGTTCAGGACCTTGCGGTATTCGCTATTGACGACACTGTGTGCTTGCCAGAGGCTATTGTCGACCTTTTCGGTTGCGGAATACTCGAAATCGTGGAACAGGACATGGAGGCAGGCAAGTCGAAGCCTATACAGAGAAAAGAGTTGTCAGTACGGAGATTCCCCATGCAAGATGGTCTGGGTGATACGCACGATGAGATGATATTCTCCAGTGCCTCAAAATGCTTAATCTCGTTGCCCTCAGGATCGCTCTTCAATCTCTCCAGCTCTTTCTGCAGATGCTTGCGAAGCTTCTGTGCATGGCTATAGTTAGGCAGTCAGCATCGTTCGGCGAATGTTGAGAGTCGCAAAACACCCCTTCAGAGACTTGCGCTCGTAGGGATCTAGCGCTCCAATAGAGAATGGAAGAGGGCAAAAACTTACTGCCATGCGTTCTTTGCGGCTTCAGCGTGATCTGCCATGTTGCAATAGGCAGAGCCGGGCGCTGTGGCTGGGAGAAGATTTGTTGCGATTTTCTTTTGTGATACTATGTTTGTTGTTGTGGAAAGTGCGGGACTCCCGAAATCCAAGGATACAAAAAAAAGAAGAGAAGAGCCTGAAGCTACGTGCTGTGCTCACGCTCTCTCAAAACCAATCCCTGAGTACGCGCACGATCCATAACTCAGTTGGAAGTGAACGATGCTTCGTGAATAACAAGGGGACGAGGGCGCAACCGAACGAGTTGGCGGTGGTGACAGGTTCGGGCAATCGGATCGAAGGCTTGTGGCGGCACGTACTCGGGGCGTAGGAGTCGGGGAAGAAAACATTGGGCGGCGGTTGGGAAGGAGGGAGCGACCAGAGATGCGCCACCTGCAGCAGACATTCAAAAGTAAACACTCGGACTGTGGGGGACGAGCGTGGCAGATGGAGGACAGAGAGAAAGGGCCAGAGGCAGTGGAGGCAGAGAGAAATCTGGCGATGTCGGGTTGAATAAAGACGCGCGCACTTCCTGGCTGGCTCATGGGAAAGTGTGTCCCGACCGCGGGCACCTCACCTAAGGTACGCAACGGAACCCGTACCTTGAACCTTAGGGGATCAGTTTATTCTTGATGGAACCCCTCAACACCTGCTAGGTGGGCCGTGCACCACACCAAAGTGGTGCCCTTCACTGTTGACAGTCCCTTGGGAGACAGGGACCTTAACAAAGATACATGTGTTCTGCCACAAGCTGTGCACAGCCTCTCCCCTCACTGTCATCGAGTGCTGTTTCTTTGTGTTAGGAGCAATGGGCCGGCTTTCGCTTCCCTCCATCGACATTGACATGAACGATGGATGATGACTGGACCGGGTTGCGGTCAGTGTCTTTGACTGTCCATGCCCCACCACGGCTCCGGCCCTTTGATCCAATGTCTTTCTATCAAAACATTCGGTTTTCATGTGTGATTTCATCGCCGAGGTAGTGTTCCTGACAATCTCATTAATTAAGCGCAGCCTAACTCAGCTAATCCGCTCCAGCACCAACACCACCACCAGCAGCACCCCATATTTGGAATCACACTAAAGGCGTTGGGCTGGAGCCTCATCCATGTTCCTGCCCGCCTACCCTTCCCAGGCAATCTAACTTCAGATAAGTCGACTAAGAAATAAGACTTGGGGGGTTTTTTTCGTCGGTCGTCTGCAAGTAATCAATCCCCCGGTCACCTGGCCACCACACACAAGATGAAACGCTCACGAGAGGCCGAACAAGAAGAGCACTCTTCTGGCCATTCCGCAGAAGCACGGAGCAGCCCAGTTTATGTAGACTCGGATGACCGCGTCGTCAAGATTACGGAACTAGATACTTCGGCCGAAGGGGCATCCAATGACGTCGCCATGAAATGCTCCATGCCACCTCACAGAGAGGTCCTGACCTTCAGATCGTACGACGAATATGAGGCGCATTACATCAAGACACACACAAATAGGTGCTTGGAATGTGGAAGGAACCTGCCATCGGAGCATTTGCTCAATGTGCATCATGAGGAGTGCCATGATTCATTTGCCGCCGTGAGGAGAAAACGAGGCGAGCACACTGTACGTATCTCATCCCACAACCTCCAGTTTCAGAATCGCTAATTTGGGCAACAGTACTCCTGCTTCGTAGAGGGATGTGAGAGGATATGTATGACACCGCAGAAACGTCGCATGCATCTCATCGACAAACACCAATATCCAAAGAACTACTTCTTCGCTCTGAGCAAGGAGGGCATCGATGGGCGCCGCTCACTGCTGGTAGAGGGGGGTCATCACCGACGGAAGTCGTCTACCAGCTTCAGCGCAACCAAGGAGTCGAAGCGCAGGACAAGCATTCTAGAATCGTCGGCATCACAAGGTGGGGAATCACAAGAGTTAGACGAGGCTACAGCGAGTGGGACAGCCAACGCAGCGGCGGTGTCACCGCAGTCGGCGGCGAAGGAGCGTCCAGACACGGAAATGGAAGATCTGGCCGACGCGATGTCGGCGCTGCAGTTCGTGCCGAATAGCGTACGATTCGGCAGGGGCGGCGGGCGGGCAGGATTTGCAAAACGATGAAGACTTCACGGTCCGGATCACAGCACTATGTCGATTAGCGTTCAAGTCATTATGATACCAGAACGGTCAATTGAAAGGACCACTACCTCTTTGCAGCAAATCAAGACTCCCGAGTGTCGCGCTCGTAGTCGGAATCAGTCCATCCGTACCGAGCGCCCAAACGCCTATTCCCATCTCACTGGCCAAGGTCTGGTCACTGGCCTAGGTCTGTCGCGAAGCGTCGCGGGGGGAGAGCCTATCCCTATGGAAGACTGAGAGAGCTATGCCGGTTCGTCTAGTCGCTCGAGGCGCAACCGTGGCACCCACAGTTGACGCATTGGATCTCTTGTTCTTCCTTCAGCTGCGCTTTGGGAACTCTGCATATACAAGTCGAGTTGTAGTTGGTCTCCTTGGTCTGCACGCAGCGCAAGCAGCAAAGCTAGACACGGTTAGCAGCAAATTTCGTGTGTGGGTGAGGTGCAGTATCGACATACCTTTTCGTATCCCTGCTTCTTCCACTTCGCAATCAGCATGGCGTCGGCGTAACCGTTCTTCAATAGCCACTCGTACAGCTGCTTGCTGATGGCCTCCTTTTCGTAGTACAGGTCGTAGATGTACCGGCTCCTCGTGTGCGCGATCTGGAAGATCTCCCACTGCGCCTGGTGCTTGGGCCCCGTCGGCGGCGGTTTGTTCTGCGCGTCCTTCATCTTGTTCTGGAAGATGAGGAGCTGGTCCTCAATGTCGCTGAAGCCCTCTGGGGGTGGCTTGCGCTTAGAGGAGTGGCGAATGGGAGGCATTTCGAATACGTGTCTTTCGTGTGACAAAATATTTTTGCGTTGTTTGGTTCGAGGATACCGGTTCGTATATCGCCAAGTGGGTGACACTTCGGTTGAGGTCTGAACGAAGAGTCGGTCGCTTGAATGCTGAACGACAAGATGAGTTGAAGTTCGGTTGGCTTGGTGGGGCAAGTCATATCAGCGTTCTTATCGGGACTGCGCCTTGCGAGGCACCACGCTTCTACGTGAAGCCACAGGCGCCCGCCAGCTGACTAAGGAGCCACACGTGATTGGGCGGTTGCGGCAACCTTGGAGCTTCCCAAGATCCCGTTCCCCAGACGTTGGCCGGCAACCACGCAGTAGCAGCAGCAACCCCCTTCACCAGCACCTCGCGCCCACCATGGCCATCACACCGACCCAATTCGCGAAGACGACCAGGCAGTGTGAGTAGCGCATCCCGATTGAAGCCCACAACGTGCCCACTGACGTCCCTCCGAAACAGCGGCCAACTGGAACGACGCAAAGCGGCGGGTTCTCGCTTCGTACAGAGAATGGATCCGAGCAGTACGTCTCCTCTCCGTTCCATAGTGACGATTCGTCGCGGGGTGGTCAATTGGCTCCTTCGAACCGATCACGCACGAGCAAGGTCGAACTCGGTCGCGCACGATGCTAATGGATGAACGAACCGGCAGGCGCCCGAGATCCAGACGATGTACAACGTCCCCCTTCCCGTGTCCGCCATTCGCACCCGGGTACGCGAGGAGTTTGAGCGCCACAGATTCGCCAACAAGCTTCCCGTGGTGGACGTCTTGCTCTTCAAGAGCCACGCCGACTACCAGGTATGAAACCTGCCCCTCACCTGCAGTAGAAACCACACGGCGACGGACGGTGGGGATCAAAAAGGAAAGGATCGGCTTGGGGAGGTTTCAAGAGAAGACGGGCAATGCAGAGGCTGACGAACCGCTTCCAATTTTACAGGAGACGATGAACTTCTGGCGCCAGACTACGCACATCATGTCGTACTTCAAGGAGGAGAACTTTAGAGGAGACAAGCGGTTGCCCAACAGCTTCATGACTGGATTTTTGGAGGTGAGTTTTCCCCGGCAAAGGAATGGGAGCAGGGACGCCACGGAGAGCGTGATTCTGAGTTCTCTTGGCCACGACGCAAATCGCTAACCGCACGTTGACAATCCAGGGCCGCAACTGAAGAGCGCTGAAGGGGAATCTTAGAGCTCGTGTACATAAGACAATTCAAAAATTGCCCACAAGCGAACAAGAAAGGACAAAAAAAAGTCATGAAATTTTCCGCGCAAACTCCAGTATGGTTCTTCTAGGCCCTCCTCAACATGACCGGGGGGGTCCTTTTTTTTTTACAATCATTCCCTGATTCTTAAGAAAACGCCGTTTCTTGACATGTTCCGTCCCCCCACAACCGTCATCCCACGAGCTGCCTCGTCAATAATCTCTATGAACGGCCAAACTCCTCCTTGGCGCGAATGAACTCCTCGGCGACGGTGTCGCTGAGGGCCTGGAGCTCCTTAAGTCCCTTTTGGAGAGCCGCGACAGCAGTTCCGTCTGTGAAGCGAGTTAGAATGAGATCAAGGCAAGGTTGTTGTGAGACGACGACGCGATAAGAGGATCGAGTGAGAGTAGAGTGAGGCCTCGGGGAAGCAATAGATACAGGAAGGGGGTTAAGTGTGGGCATTCTCACCATAGGTCTGAATTCTCAGGTTCATCTTGGCCTCGGAGGGGTGAGGGATGGAGTAGGCGCAGAACTCAACGTCCGGGCTGTGAGAGAAGGTTAGCACCAGAGCTTGCCGAGAACGTCCCTCGACGCGGAGCTCACTTCTTCATGATGATGTATCTCAGCGCGTTGCCGAGCGTGTGGCCCTCATCGATGAACTCGAATGAGGCGGCGGTGTCTGATGAGCCGGGCAGCTTTGTGAGGTCATCCATGTTAGTCCTCGGAATATGTCTTCGTGTAGTTCACGGCCAATGAGGTGCGAGACAGCAGAAAGACAAGAGTCGACTCACAATCTTGACGCGCTGCGGCTCCTCCTCCTCTTCTTCCTCCTGCTCGGGCGCCACGTCGGCGTTCTCCTCGGGCTGGTGGGAAGGAGGCGCCTCGTCCATGGGGACGTCTTCCGATTCTGTTCTGCCGGGCATCTTTCTTTTTTAAAGAAAAAATAAGATGCGTGTGTGTGTGCGTCTGACGGGGAACCAGAAGAACCGATTTTCTATGCGTTTAGCTCGATCACTCGCAATTCGTCTTTGTGAGATTTGACGTAGGTCTCGGTTCCTGTCTCGCTTCCTGTCGCGCGGTCTTCTTTGCTCTGGATGGCCGGTAGTGACTTGTATCTCGAAATTTTTCGATAAGGCAAAATGGGCGGCTTGATACGCCACAAGTGCGCAGTGTGGCGCAGACGCGAAAGGGGTCCGTCCCCCAGCCGTGGGAAAAGAGATGGCTTACGTAAGCACAACTCCGTCTGTCTTAAAGGATGCCTCGAGCACCCAGTACACTAATACCAAATTTTGATGTAGGCGTTATTGAGATCTCCCAAAACTTTTCCTACAACCGGAAGCGCCACAACTGAGAGAATCAAAGGATAGAGAGAAAAGTACAATCCCTCGGCAGACTCAATCGCCGGGGTGTTTATTCATAATGGTGGTGGAACGTTGTGCAACGGGTCGAAACGGGGCTGGGCGAGCTCGTTTGCACAATATGCCGAATGTGATGTATGCGGTTGCACTCAGCCGCTAGCAAGCTACTTAGACGCGATGTCATGTCTCGAGCAAGGAAGGGTTCATGTGAGAGTGGCCATGGCGCGCGGCAAAAAGAGATGCAGAGATGTCCAGAGAACAGGTACAGGTGAAAGAAGGGTTGATTCGTCCCTTTTTTGGGAGAAAAGAGGGAGTGATCACGGACCGTTTGGTTGGGGCAGGTCGGTAGCGTGCTTCTCCGTTCGGAATAGGGCCAGGGGACTTGTCATCACCTTGCATTTCCCGGTAACCTATCCCAGCGCCCGTATGGACGGCTTCACAGTTGGCGGTGCCGGCGCCTCGAGGCTCAGGGTACCAAGTCCTCCCTGCGAGGTGGGGATGATACTCGCAGACTCGCGATGGCGATCAACGAACGTCTTTGGATGATCGAGGGGGGTTCATAACTAAAGCGCGCTGCTATCGAACCGTTGCGTTGATCGAATGTGATGACAAGCAAACTCGCAGTCAACTCTCCGATCCGAAAGCTAGTTGTCAGGTCCCCATTTTTGCGAGATATGACAGATTGGCAACAGCTTAGACGATGACGGATTCCGTGACATTCACCCACGGGCCCCATCTCCAACCAAGTTGCGTGCCCAGCTGTAAGCGCGCGGACCGAGGAACAATCAGGTTAAACGACATGTATCGCATGCCGCGTTTTGCGTACAAACCGAGTCCCCCGGTCTGAAGCGAAAGCCTTTCGAAACAAACAAACAAACAAACGGAAAACATACTCACGATCTTGAACAGCACAGAGAGGGGGGAAAAGGCCAAAGCGGGATACGTATCAGATCCCGTAGAGAAAACACGTCCCGGTTTCCTCTGCTTCCCCTCCCCCATTCTTCTCCTTCGTTGGACGGCCATGCCCTCAGTACTTCCGAGTCACGTTGTCGGCACACTCCCGCACCCCTCATTCGTGATCGCCCGCTGTCAAGAGTCGGAAGTAGGAGGCCTGGTTGGAGTGCCCTTAACCAATCTCTTGTTTCAAGACGAAACGTTTCGGGGCGTCTGATTGGCTCGTAGCACTCATCCTCAAACTGAAGCCCAGTAGGTGGATTCGAAGACCGGGGTCTGGTGAAGGATGGTGCAGCGACAAGGGGCAGGCACGTACTGGCCGGGGCTAGCAAAATCGCACAGCGTGGCAGACGATGACCAGGGCGAGAGGATCAGGGGATGGTCCACGGGTTGACGAACGAACGAAAGAAACTGCTGGCAGCTGTTGTCTGCGTGTTTCTCTTCCTTACGCACAGCACAGCACATTCGACGGGACGGGTGAGAAGGATGTCGGGGATGCAGACCGAGATGGAATAGGGCTTTCCAAGCGGCCGTCCGAATCGTCTGTGCTGCAGCAGCAAAGCAAAATGCCATGCCGACCTCCCGTTCGGAGGATGGGTATTCACAAGTCTCGATGGCAAAGGCTTCTTTCATTCCTCCTCCGCATCACGCAGCTCCTCGGTATGGTTCCGTTATGTGGACTAGAGTGGGATTTCCTGCTGTACCAAAAGTCCGCTACAAGTGGGCCCGGTAGGGTTCCATTGTATTCGTTCCCAAACAGGACGAAGAGAAAATTTTAGGGGATGTAACGTCGACGACGAACCTGGAACTGTGGTGGGGGAAACTGGGATGGGAGGGCGTGCATATTTGATGGAAGGGTGGGGGGGGGGTGCGAGGATTGGAAAGCAAAAGCGCAAAGAAGTTGGATAGATGGCTCGTTTGCTCAGAACTGAGCCAGCATCTGGAGAACCAGCGATTTACGGCAGAGTCGTAAATGCTGTCACACAATCCGAGGATATACTACGTTAAGTTATAAGTCATTAAGAATGTAAGAGGAAACCATCTCAGACGTGCCCCCAGGAGGTGGCTTTGCGGTGACGACGACGAAGACGCTGTGGGGGCAAGGATGCGACTTGTGCAACTCGTATTTCTTCAAAGACAAGAATCATCAATTTCATGCTGTGGCTCCTGCTGAGCCTTCTGGTGCGTGCACGAGTGCCACATACATTCAACTCGGCCTCATATCAGGAGGCTGGTGCGACGTGGAGTTGCGGCTTAACGGTCGTGGTATTACACAAGTATGATCGGGATCTCCAGGGACGTCTTGTCAAGGGAAGGACTGATGACACACGCCTCTCCTCGCACCTTCTCCCCCTGGTTCCGAATTTTCATTCGCATGCTGCGGAGAAGAAATGAAAGAGACCGGTGAGCCGTCGATTGGTGCGTAATCTCGCCAGGGCCAGCCTTCAGGACTCAGGAGGCTCGAATTGGGGAGGCACCGCGTTTCAGTAATGACCCGGTCCAGTTCGCCCTACGAGTGGGCTGCTGATCGCCGGCCGTGGCTGACATGATCGGGAAATCAAGCGAGGATAGGAGGGCCCCGTACTGTAAGACATACCAAAGTAAGCTGGCGTAGAGCGGATGACTGAATACGAAGTCCGGCTGTTGTCGCCCACTTCCATTACAATAGTCATCTGCCAATACGACCCCGGTAGCGCGGCAAATAAGACTCAACCAAAGCCTACTCCTAGGTTTAAGATGTTTTCATTTTATACTTTATGTATCGATGGATGGCGTGACAAGACTCACCGAGCTTGCTCGGTTGCTGTTGAGCCGCGAAGACATGCTATACGGGCTGGTGAATGGCAAAGGGTCGAACCCCAGCTTGGCTGCTGACATTGGATGGCTAATTGGGTAATCTATCTTGTGCAGATGCACATCCATGTGGGGTCGTTGGTTTCGTTAGATCATTTGCGATCAGGGGGAGGGGGAACACGGGTTGACCACGACGTGGAGGTGGAAGACTGGAGGAACAGAGGTGGAGAGAGAGCACTATATTTCACAGGTGAGAGTCTTGTTTGAAGTTAGGTCCAAATAGTCCGAACCTATCAAAAGGAAATTTCAGGCCTTGCCGTTAGGCTGGCAATGAATCGATTTAATCGTTTCGGAGGGGCTGGAACCACACCGAACAACTCGACGACAAGGGATTCCAAGAAACAAAGGCGGCCAGGGCACATTATCGTCGTTCTGATTTCATCGAGAAATCAAGTCTCCGAGGGACCTCGTCGCAACTCGTCCGTGTGGGCGCCGGTGTTACTTTTCTGAGGAGTTCGGCTCATGTTTCCGGACGGTGAGCCAAGATCTTGGGTCAGGTTGTTGAAATTTACACAGGCTCTGCTACCACCACGCGATGGAACAGCAGCTCGACCCGGCAGACAGTTTGATAGTGATCTATTAGGTGAAGCCTACCGTGTGGGTTGATCATCGCTCTCGTCAATTGTTGCTTTGATTCTTCGCCTGCTTTCTTGTCGCCTTCGCACCTGGCAACAAACTCTGTCGAGCGAACCGTTTGTATTGGCGAAAAAGTCTGTCGACTTGAGGATAGCAGAAATGACGCCGGGACGACCTGTGTAAGCGTCCGTGTGGTCTGGTCAGTCAAGGGCGGCCCGGACGCGAGCTGAGGCAAAGACGGATGTAGAATTACTAACGACACTACGACGACGGCGACTGTTACTACTACTTGATGGGATGTGAACGGCGAGGAGACGGCACAGGCGTCGTTATCAAAGGCAGACGCAGGCGTGACCTTGTGTTGATAGAAGTGCAGGGAAAAAGCACAGGCCATCTGCCCGGGCTGTCCGTCTGCTTGTGCTCCTTCAAGTTCATTCAGGTTTTGGTAACAGGTTGAGAGCTCCCTGACATTGTAAGAGGACCACAACCCCAGAGACCTATATCAATTACGCTCGGCGATAGCGGCATGATGGCGATATAGTGGTCGACGGGCGTCTCTTGAGGCACCTCATTGTTGTTCTTCCATCTCAACCTAATGAAAATCAGCGAAAAATATACGATCTGCGCCTGTTGCGGCTGTGCAGGGCGAGACAGCGGTGAAGGCGATGTATAGGTGCGGACGTCAGTGCAAGGGCCATGGCCGTTTCCCTTAAGGTGCGCGGAAGACGAAGCAGTTTGTAGTTCGAGCGTCGACACGAGTTCAAGGTAATGTAAGTTGGGTTGATGGGGGACATGTATCCGCACCACTTAAGCACGCAGGCACACAACGCCGATAAGGGTTCCAAAGACGATAATAAGACAGCATGTGAGCCTCATAGGTTCACTGAACGGCGTGAGGCGTTTCGTAGCGATGGGACTGACTGTGGTGATTGCTTCTTTGCCTTCAACGTCGATCAAAGAGCAGAGCCAAGCCATGGGGCCTCGTGGTAAAAACCGTCGACGAATCACTGAACTGCTGCTGACTTGTCATTCTTGTCAGGATTGTCTCTGCGACCTGCGGCAAGTTAGCCGACGCGAAGCAACCGAATTGTAGGGAACAGCGCTGGAGGCGGACAATCTTAGTCCAGCCAAGCCTCGCCGTTGGCGTTTCCGTCTGATGTTATTCCGTTCCCCATCCGTACCTTGTTCTCGTGGGGGTTTGCTCGATAACATCTTCGGCATCGAGTTTAAAAAGACGAAGAGCCTGGTCGCTACTTCACAAGCCCTGTCTTTGATAAAGTACAGCAATCACGGCTTTGACATGGATGGTTGAGGTAAAGATGGCGTTGGGAAGCTCCGAAACCCCTCCTGCTCGGTGTGGTGATACACCAAGGCCGAGAGCCAAGGCCAGTGAAGGTTCTGTTTCCCCACTGGCCGGCATGACTGGATTGGGATCTCATGTTACCCACATGGAGAATTGTCGTCCGGTGTCGTCGAGGCCCAATCCATGGTATTAATCGATGTCCCTCTTGACAATATGGTGGGAATAGGAGGGTGATGGGACTGGGCCAGTGGACGAGCGGTGGCTCGTGTGTTGCAGGATTACTGGCCTGGGGCCCAGTCAGAAACAATAGTCTGCCGCTCTGCTGCAGCCCCCATGGCAGCCATGGCGTCCCAGGGCTCCTCTTACCACAGAAGGTGTGCATTGTCAGCCCAGAAGGTAATTAAGATGCTAATGTCAAGGCACCTACCAAACGTAGCGACTTGAGCCTGGCACGCTGGATTACCTCAGGTTAAGGTAGAAATCGCAAGCTAGTAGGGAAACCAATTGCATCGACGCGAGCGGGATATCACGGAGGCACATTGGGCTTCACGCCGCTAGATGGATACTGCGTCTGAAGGTGAGTACCTTACTTAGCGTTTGCATCCCAGCATCTCCATTTTTCCCTCTCTACACCACTCCCTTCTCTTACATGAGGATCGTGCCCAACCTCAGTTGTATTATGCAATGGCTCATATCCGGTGATCATGGACGTGTTCCTGGGCAGTCTGATATTAGGAGTTGCGTTTTTCTATACCATAGGGCAGAGCATCTGGGGGCTCTTGACCCGGCCGGCGCCGTTCCACCTGGCTGTCCATGCTATCCCCGTTATTGTGATTATCCTCGGTGTCGTCCCCTTTCCCAAATAGGAAAGTGGACTGTGTGGGATTCACCGACAGGGGCTAGATGATCTGACAGGAGTGGGATGAGCGTGAGCAGCAGGAAGACGTAGAACAACCCACCCAAGGGGGTGCTGATGAGCATCAATGTAAAACAGTCTACGGAGGTTTAGCGGTGTCCCCGCCCACCGCATCCCCCCCTCCTTGATTTCCATGTTGCATGCGATGCAATAATGTCGACCTCATGGTCACCTTGAGGTGATTGAATTGGTGGATGGGTCTCCCATGGATCATAAGCTATAGCATAGTAAATGGCACATGGTGATGAACAGAGCAGACTGGGTATTCGCACACTCGGTCAAGTCAACAAACGCGTGACAAGGTCGGCACTCGATAGTCTTGTCTTGCCTTGTCTTGTCATGTCTTTTCGATCGCGTTGCTCCGTGTTGGTTTCTCCCACCCCTGGATCGACATTGGTTGAGTCGACTTGAGGCGAGGTGAGGCACGCTACCGCAGTAGCACCTCCACTATTGCCAAACGCACGCGAACCAACCAACAACGCTGAGCTCGCTCCAGCTTCCGTCCGACTAAACAGCTGCCACCCTTTCCCTGTTGCGACTGACACCTGGTTGGTGCTTCACCCAGGGGAGGCGGCGGCGGCGGATAGGCTCGGCAGCATCCAATGGCTGAAAACCCACGTGTGGACGGATGGGTAGCTGAGTAGGTATGAAGGAGTACACAGAGGCCGCAACCGTCAGGTTTGCTCGTCCAATCAAAGCCGTAAATCAGAGACCAACGGTCTGGGTTTGTGAGCACACAGAAGGGTCGACCTGAACTTGAGTCTGGACTTGCACCACTCACGTTGGATGCACGAGAATGGCTCCTCTCACGCTGATATTGATATTGATGGATATTGAATGCCTCCGGCTTCCTAGCTCGAACTGGCGAACCGCTCGCTACCTATCTTACGCTGCACCTGCATTTGCACTCACCGTACTGCGTGTACACACGTATACACACCCTCCCGGGTTCCCCTTTTCATCAATTTGTCCAGTCAAAAGCATGTCGCTACACCTTCAGCCAAAAGTCCATCCCGGGAGGCTCATTCGTCTATCTGCTCACTAACTCTCCGGGAAGGACAGGGAGGGAAAGGATGGAACACGGAAAGGTGAGTCTATGCAACGATTATGGGTGTCATTATCGCTCTTATGGTTATTGCTGTGCCACTCGCCTCGCCCATGTTCCCTTCCTCCCTTTCATAACAAATCAATCAAAACCAGATATACTGTACGTACACGATCATTGCCCCTCCGGAAAGTTCTAACCACTCTCTAACCCTCCCATCCCCATATTATCTGGGTTTCTGGTTCGGAGCTCAAGGGCCCCCGGTCAGTTCTTGATCTGCTTCCAGTGTCCCCGTCCAGTCTCGTCCATCGTGTCGCAGCCCTCTTTCGCTCTCCCCCTGCCCCTTCCCTTTTCGACACACCTGTCACTGAATTGTCACCGGCTTCACCATCCACGTATTCACACACACCCTCCCCGTCGTCCTTCGTCCGTCCTTGTCGCGTCCCTCATCGTCCCTCGTCGTCTTCTCCTTGAACATCTATCCCCTCCCGTCGCATCGCATCGCCCGTTCCCCTCCGTCCTTTTTTGACCCTTTAAACACCACCCCCTTCCCCTCCCCTCCCCTCCATCTTGTACTCTTCAGGTTTCGTTTGTAACCCTCGTCCAGCACTTCCATTCAACCTTCTTCATCCTTTCTCATTCTCCTATAACCCCTCCTTCCCAGGCCATTCCAAAACCTCCTACGCCTGACCTATTTCACACTCCGACGTCGCGGACGAAGTCTCTCGCTTTTTCCCCCTCAAACAAAAACCAAAATCTCAACTTTTTTTTTTCTCTCTCACTGGTTTCTTTTTTCCAAACTGACGACTCGACGGAACCAAGACACTCGCATACACACACAAAACTCGTTGCAGGCTCCTCTGTCTTGCGCGCCAAATTAATAATACATCGGATCCGGATATACCCCCCTCCATAAGACCAGATAAAACCAGACAATCATACCAGAACAGATAAGATCGACTCGAGGGAAAAGAGAAAGAGACGGACGGAGAGAACTCGAACCTGATCAGCATTGTGCTCCCTCATTCTCAACACCACCTGACACAGGGCGACTCTGCTCCTTTTTTTTTTTTATTTTTCATTTCTCTTCTTCGACCCTCCCACTCACCCAGTCTTTGTCAGACAGTCGGTTCATGCCGACAATCTGCCCTCGGCACCACTAATCTTGGCACGAAATCGGCATTGCACATTCCAATTCTTTCATCTCAGACCATCCCGTCCACCACTGGCCGCCTGGCTACCTTGCCGTGTCTTTCGAACTCTTGACCCGTGGGCTTGTCTACCTCTTTCCCAAATACTCGACCCTTATTCCATAAACGATATCAGCAGGCCAACCACGCACTCGCGCGCTCCGACACTCTACGGCCAACAGCGGAAAGACGTACCACGACTTACTCTTTTACTCACCTAACAGACCACCGTCGTCGTCGCCATCGGCCCAGCCCAGCCAAGCCCAGCGCACTTGCCGCCTACCTTGAAAGGTTAATCCCTCTCACACCAAGCCCGCTCTCGGCCAATTTCGTCACCTCGAGCTCAAAGCGCGCACCCCCAGTCCAGTGCAGTTGCAGCCTTTGACCATCGACCGCAGCAACTTACGGCGCCTAAAAGAGGAGAAGCAAGGACAAAGGATTACTGTCCAAGCCTACCCGCCTACTCACGCTTTTTTTTTTATCACAAAAGGAAGTCGACAAACAACTCTTTTCGAGTCCTTGGGCCTTGGCACCAATACTCGACCAAAAACGTTGTGCAAANCAAAACCGCGACAATTCCTCAATCACAATTTTGGACCAAAAAAAAAAAAAAGCGTCTCGTCCATCAGTCTGCAAGGGAGACTCTTGTTTTATTTCAGTTCCTCTAGCATCTGACGACATTATCGGCTCGCTCTTGCACTAGAAACCCAACCCGTGATCTACTTCGATTCATTTCCGCAATCCAACCGAACACGACCCCAAGGTTTCTCTAGCCGTCCACTAGACTCAGCCGAAACGAGGCACCTTTTGCATCTCAAAGCGGCGAACAGGTGATAGGGTTGCAGCAGCAGCAGCCCACCTCGGCCCCAATCCCCAAATCTCATCCTTTCAACCCATTTCCAACCGTGCAGCAGCTATGAGCACAGCGATCGCAATGGCTCCTTCTCCGGCCCCTCACGACCGACCGTCGTTCCCTTCTGATATGGCCTCTTCGGCCTCTTCCCCAGCTCAACAAAGAACTCTCGCTCCCATCGGTACTCCCAATGCGACAGCGCACCGTTCTGGCAGCGGCAGCCCCAGGGGTGCCGCGCAACCTCCCAAATCCTCTCCCAGCGCGTAAGTCGTACCTTGGACCACCAAATTAATCAAAATTTGTCATTTTGCTGACCCGTCCTCTCCCCTGCAGTTCGCGACACGTCAACGGTGCTCCGAAAATCGTTGTCAAGAAGGAGCCCAATTCCCCGGATCTGCCCAACACTCGCCACAGACCGCGCAAGCTAGACCTCTCCAAAGGCGTGCACCCCGGTTCCAACACCCCTGGTACCGCGAGGCCCATGACTGCTCGCGAGAATTTGGGAATTCAGGAGGTTGGCCTGGCATGCCTTTCACCTGGCTTCGTGACTCAGGATCCCGTCATGAAAGAGCAGCTTCAGCGCAGCATGAGCGTGAGGGACCAGCAGCGCATCATCATCGAGCAGAGACTGCAGCAGCAATCAGCCAAGGGCGACGGACCTGATACCGCCAGCAGAGACCCCGTGTCACAATTTGCCGCCAAGACCCCCGGAATGTCTCGTAGAAACAAGGCTCAGCTTTCTATTCTGCCTCCCTCCGCCGAACAGTTCGCCAACGAGCGCGTCATTCAATCTGCCCCTCTTGGTCACTCCTTTACTGGACGTCAACACCCTGCCCCTCTGACCCGCCACATTGCGAACCAGCCCAACACTTTGTCCAACACTTCTCATATTCACCATGTCCCGGCGAACCAGACCAACAACCGCCTGCCTCCCATCAGTGACGTTTTCGGTCAGGTCTCCGGTCACCCCGAGAATGCCCCTAACTCCTTGTACCCTCAGAACAGCTCGCGTCCTCCCTTGGCCTCTCCTGGCCACCCGCCTCAGATGCAGCAACCCCCCACTTCTGCTCGCCCCCGCGAGTACAAGTCCGCCGAAGAGGCACAACACGAAATGGCTGGAGGACGCCCTGAGTTGTTGCCCAAGATTGTTCACTATGGAAACACCCACCAGCCCCCTACGCCACCCTCTCCCGCCCCCGGTAGCAGAGCCGCCGATCCGAGCCGCAGCGCAAGCAGGCGCCGTACTCGCGCCGAGTACGAGGATGGCAGCCCGCCTCTGGGTCACGGCCCTGCCGCTCAGAGGAGAGGACCGTTCGGCGCCGGCCGGGACAGCCCCGAGACACAGAGACAAAAGCGTGAAGAGTTTTTGAAGTTGTGCGAGAGAGCCTGGGACCTTTTTCACTCTTGAAACTTTTCCTTCCCACGTTCGATTTTCTTAACTGGAGAAGCACCCTGCCCATGTGCTGCTTCTCAATTCTAGATACCACCAGGATTTGATCTCGCACCTCTGAACCAATATCGACTACCTCACGTTGGTTCAGAGCAGTCTATTTCACGTTTGCTTTTGCTCTTGCTCGCTCGCCATACAATTGGTTCAGAGCGACAATACCGGTACGAGGAGGATTGGCTCAAGGATATAATGTCTGTAACAACTGAGGGACACCACGCGCACGGCGACATGCTCCTCAATCAACGTCTAACGAAGCCAACCATTACGATCTCCAGTTTCTTCGGTCGAGGAAAGTCATGGATGATTTCGCTTGCATGCGACTGGCGGGTGAAGAAGGCGGTTGGCGCTCCCGGCTCAGGGTTGCTGCTACTCTACTGGGAATAGTCATAACTTGTGGTAAAGTGGAAAGACTTCAATTCTCGCACTGAAAGATGTGCACCATACGGGGCGTTTACTTGGTTTCAATTTTATCGGTTTCTTTTGTTTTCACCTTTTCCGGTGTTATGGGGAAAATGACGAGTTCCTGCACGAGGTTCACGAGCAGAGAAAGGGGTCTGCATGTATTATTTTGGGGTCGTCTGGGAGTGGGAGTGGGAGACAGAGACGGCCGGGAATCATCTCCATGGGGTTATATCGTGTGGTTCATGTTTAGGTCCTCCTGACCTGCAGCACCAGTTGGCGCTTGTGAGCAATGTATACTGGAGCAACGGATTATCAAGAGTTGACACGCATATACATAAGAAGCCGTCAAGGCTTGCTACACTATGCTTGGTTACGGTCCATTCCACAGGGTGACACGAGTGACAATAGATGAAGAACTTCAAATCGATGAACTGCGAAAGTGAGTAGTGGCCATCACATGCTACAAGGTGACCTGAACATTGCCTCGAAATACGAGATTGGAAATGTCGGCACCGGTCTTTTGGTTGCCCCACGGGTTCAACAAGGATCGCAGAGCGACCAGTTTTGTCGACGGTTTTGAGATGTCAAGGCTACCAGAACCAGGAGGGATGCAACACGATTATAAGTGATTCCGGGAAAAGAAACCGGCCATGGGGTAGTGGTTGGAGAGGGAAACCACCTGTCTGATGGTAAATAGGTGAGTGACTTACGGTTTAAGAGGGCTTGCCCGGAAGACCGAGGGACGTGGAAACAGCGTCCGGCGCCATAGGCATAGTTAAGACGCACGCCGGAGCCGCGTTGCGTGTGCCGCGTACAGGGTCGGCAACGCTGGCGTATTGATCTCCNACACACACACACACACACACACACACACACACACACACACACACACACACACACACACACACACCCCTGTCTCGGCGCCGCAACTGCGGGGTGAGAGCCCACGAATATCGGCCCCGCTTGAGCCGTTCCTCGGATCCGTTGATAGTGGGGAAAAAGCCTTGCCCGGATGGTGTTGGGGCCTCTTTTTCCTGCCGGATGCGTTGTTTGTCTTCGATACGACTTTGACGGCGAGGGAAAGAATGGGATGCTACTAGTCTCGGCACCGTCCGAGAATTGGGCGGTGCTCTTTTTCTTCCTTTTTTTTTTTTCCCCTTCGTTCTTCCTTACCAACCCACAAGCTCCACCTAACCCCGGATCCGGCGGTTCTTTGTCCTTTCGAGTGCCGGTGGAAACGGTGGTGTTAGTGTCATCCAGCAAAGCACGACAGATGCGGGTCACGAGCCTAACCTGAGTAGCCTACCCTTTTTTAAACTTGCGTTCTATACTCCTCCCCCTCCCCCCACCAAGCCCCCGATGAGTCCGTCGGCGTCGGCGTTGAAACGGGAGGGGGGTTGGGATATGGCAGCAGAATGGTGCCGCCCGCGTTAATTTTTAGGCCGGATCTCGGGTTTGTGGGTGTGATCGATGATGATGACTCCCTCTTTCTCCTTCCGTTAGTCTGGACCAAGCTGCCGGATTCCGCATGGTTTCACAGGTACCGTGGCCCCCGAAGAGGTGGTCTGGACAAGTCACGATCCCCTTTTCGACGGTCATCCCTTCCTTCTAGAGGCGGGTTGTATGGGCAAAGAGGCGGTGTATACAGGCAGGCAGGCAAGCAAGCCCATCATGGAAATGGCTGGTGTGTATGTGTGTGTGTGTGTGTGTGACCTTGTGCTGGCTCAGATCTTTCGCCTCGCTGACAGCCCAGCGCCTCGAAACATCTCGTCCTGCTCATGCCCTCCATCACACCACTCACTCCCCCTTCCAGACCACCTGAGCGAGCGACGACGACGATCAACGGAACCCCGCGGACTCGCAATGTGATGTGATGCTGTCGGGTTTGACGGGCGAAGAAGCCTCGCGACGCATGAGCGAAGGCCGGCAGACATACAAGTCAACTTCGGCACGTGGCAATCTCCCCCCCCGCTGGCTGGGGAATTGGTCGTCAGGGCCGGTGTTGTGCGGGGATGCCCGCCGCCGTCCGTCCGTTTCTCGGTCCTGGGGGGACGCGGATGGTGTGATGGAGGCCATGACCCTTTTGTCTTCCAAGCGGCGATGCTCTGGGAGGAAAAGGCCCTCCCAGATGAACCGCGGGCCGCGGCGGTGAACCCTCCGCCAACCCCCCCCCCCCAACCACCCTTCATCCGTCATCCCAAAGACTCACAAGCTTCGAGTATCCCGGATCTTTCGGGAGACGCGGACGGGGTTTGTAGGACTCCTATCCCTCCATGTCCGTGGTCGGCGAGTCTTCCCCACGCGACGGACGCGGCATCCGGACACCTGTTTTGGGAAGGGGTGGGAGTGAGTAGGCAGTCAAAAGCGTCCGAAGTTTCCTGTCTTTGCCCAGCCTCCGATAACCTCCTGTCCGGAGTCGACGGGCCATCTTGCCTTTGCCCAAGCGGTAAGGTTTTCACAATCAACACGTAACCCGCCCAGCAAGCGCCTGTATAACTCAAAGTGTGCTGCGCCCGGCTCTCCATCATGCCCGTCCTGTCCGGGATCACCAAACACTAGCAGATGACCAAAGTAAAACCCAGTCGGCAAAGGGCTGGCGAGCGCACGAAACGGTAGTCACGGAATGATCACCCAGAATGCCCGCCGAACCCCTTTCTCTAGTTCCTGATTAAATCTTTTGGTCTTTTTTTGTTCGGTCTTTGGCTCAGAATACAGCCACTCACTATGGAAGGCAAAGCGAGTGGATTAAGGAAGGGGAGGGGAGACCACCATCTATCCAGACTGATCTGGTGACGTGCCAAAACGATAGCTCCAAACATATACACGCGGTCTCCCCAGTAATCCCGTGGCCGACGATGCAAACCCCTGCTGCACCCGTCCTACCAAATTCCTACCATCCTAACCACCGTGGCCCGGTGGCCTCTATCCACGAAACTTCTTAGTCCCTCCATCCATAAGCCTGGATGCATCTCAAAATCCGTCGCTCATTAAGCTCCATTTCGTAAGGGGGTGGTGTGTAAGAGGTGTTAACTACTGAACCAGCCAAACCCAACATGTGTAGATTCAGTTCTGTAGCATTGCTAGGCCCGCTCGAATGACGGGGCTTCTTTTATGTACGGTGAACAGAAGGCTGTTGTAAGCGAGATGAGGAAAACGCCAAACGCCGATGCTCGCGATAACGAGATCGCATGGGGGTGTCGTAAAATCGTCAGGAAAACAAGTGTAATGGGTGATCTCGAGGTGGGCTGAAAGAGAAGTCAGAAGGACCGCCGGTTGACGCACGCTACAATGTGCAGACGCAATCGATCTATCGGTGTACCAGGTTCGAAATTCTGGCCATTGTAATGTTCCGCCGTTTGTGAGGTGTTAAATCGTAAAACGGTGCTGTTCTTCGCGACAGGGTGAGAAGTCGTGTCTTGAGACAGAAGAGAGCAAGGAAATCAAAGGCCCTCTTCGCCGGCCTTGCAGAGCTTGATCTCGCGACCCCATTCTGATTTGAGAACCTGCGATGCAGTGATACGACGCGTGGGGTTGGGGTCCAGGATGGAGTAGATCACGTTCCTACAGCGCGCCTGGAAATCGTCAGTCCTGGGATTCGAGAGGCAACGCTCACATTGACTCACTCTGTGCAAGGACTCAATAGGTCCGTATCCCTCCTCATCACGACGACCTTCCAAGTACCTAGCGTAGAATTCATCTTCATCCTTTCTGGCAACGCGCCAGAGGTGGCGGCCGGTCCGCATCGCCATGTAGATAACACCGCAGGCCCAGACATCGACGGCGCGAGCATCGAATTCCTTATCCGTATATTCCTCCGGGGCGATGTAAGGGGCGGAGCCACAGAGACCAGAGACCATGTGGGGGTCTGTCTCCCATGCCATGCGGAAACACTCTCCGTTGCCGAAATCTGTAATCTTGAGGCCGCCGCGAGTTGTAAGCAGCAGATTCTCGGGCTTCAGATCGCGGTGGGCAACACCCATCTCGTGCAGATACTCGACACCGCGCATCATCTGCTTGAAGTAGCAGTCCGCCTCCTGCACCTCCAGCTTGCCGGCTGAGAGAACGAGTGTATACAGGTCGCCACCAGCACAGAACTCCATAACCTCGCAGTAATCTCCCTTGGCGTCCTTAAGCAAATCGAGGGTATGAATAACGTTGGGGTGTCGGAGCGATGAAGAAATGCAGAACTCCGCAGTCAAGCGCTTGCTGTACTTCTTTTCGGTTTCCTCGGGGCGACGGCGGAACTCCTTGACGGCGAACAGCTTTTCTGTGCCATTCTCAATTTTCTTGTGGGATATCCTAACGATCCCGAAGGCACCACGGCCCACGACTTCTTGACATTTGCCGTATTTTTCGACAAGCGTCGTCGACGCATTCGGACCGTTTTTCTTGTCGCCGGCCATGTCCTCCTTCTCAGCCTTGAGGGTATCGACCCAGTTGGAAACGAGGGAGAGATCGTTCTCGGGGGGCTGGTCCTGCTTCTTGCCGATCAAGGTACGCCACATATCGGACAGCTTTTCTTGACGACGGCTGGACTTGAGGTGGTGCTCGTGGCCACCAGGCAGCTCTGGATTGACCATGAATCGATGGAGGTCCTTTGCAGGTGTCTTTGGTTTGGCTGGAGGCTTCTCGGTGACCTTCTCAGCGTTGGTTGCTGAAGGCTTCCTGCTCGGGGGGCTGGGCTTGTCTTTATCGGAACCATTAAAGCTGGAACCGCGGGGACGATGGGGAACCTCGATAGCGTTTCGGGTGACGTCTTTCGTGGAGAACATGCGAGTGAGTTTGTCCTTCATCGAAGACTTTTCGGCAGGTTTCGGCAGGGCCTCGTTGGACGAATTGCCGTTGCTGAGAGGCTGTCCATTCTGGGGGGCCAAGCGCGGCGATTTTTTGCCGTCCGACTTGACCGACGAAGGTTTCGAACTGGCCGCCGAAGTGGTTGTTGGGCTCGCCATGGCGGGGGAAGCTGAAGGCATGAGCGCGCAATCAGGTAAGTTTGGTGAGCGAGGATCCGAGGGACAGAGGCTTGTGAGAGAAATGACGAAGGAAAGAGGGTGGGCACGGTATATACGCGAATGCGACCGAGCTGCCCTTTATTTTTCGCCTCTCTGCCTCTCTTTAAATTTTCCCCCTTTCTCTGTTTGGTGATTCTCGGTGTGACGACTGTCAGTGACTTGACTGATGGTGTCAATGGCGAATAGGAAGTGCAGGCAAGGTAGGGCGCAAGGTAAAAAGCAAAAACCCCCCAAGCACAGCGTTACGGTGTTAGGGGCCTGGCAGCAAAGGCGAGGAACTTTGCAGGCGACTGGCTGACGGTAAAAGAGACAAAGTTCTACGACTCAAGTCGACCTGGAGAGTGCCGTTGAGACTCGAGGCTCAGGTCTGACAAGGAAAGGCCACGCCGATGGTGGTGCGGTAAGTTGCGGAACTGAGTACGGGTGTTGGTGGTATTGGTGGTGCTGTGGCGTCAAGAGCACCTCGGCGCAGTATGGAAGGGCTCGGGCCCAAAGAGACGTGACTCGTAGGGCAGACAAAATGGCAGAACCTGTTTCAACCCCCTATTTGGCCTTAATTTTTCTAGTTTCGTCCCGGCTGGTGGACGGAAGAGATTGAGTGTGTTGTGTAATATACCAAAGCTTTTCTTTGGAGAGGGGAGTCGAGAGAAGATTGATAGGACGAAAGAGTATGGGATGGTGTAGGGATTAAAGCAGTTATGTAGCTAGGTAGGTAGGTAGGTTGGCGAGAGGGTCGAGTTGGTAGAAGGCGGTCGGAAAAGACAGGGCCTGGCCCAGCAGCGACGACGGCTGTGGGTTAGCGGTCTGGTCAGGTCTGCTCTGTTGTAATGCAGCGAGCAAGGGACGACAAGTAGTAATGAAGAAGGTGGGTGGGCGGGTGTAAGAAAAGGATGGGGAGAAGAGGGAAGAAAAATAATAAGAGAGCCCGCGCGCGGGCGAGTCGCGACCGCTGGTGGTCCTCGGGTGCAAGGACCTCAACCAAGTATCTTGAAGGCGGAGGAATGTGTAGCGTCTTTTTTTTTTCCTTCCCCTTCCTTTTCCTCTCAAGGTAACAGAAAGTTCAAGACGGCGGTAGGTACCTATTGGAGGTACCTACCTTAAACATAGATAGTCAGAGGCAGGTAGGGTCGAGGTGGGGCGGCAAAAGACGGCAAAGATTGGATTTGCCCTGCAGCTCGGTACAGTTGAAGTTGAAATGCAGACAGGTGAAAAGGTTGTCAGTGGAGGCAAGTTGTGTCGGGTGCAGCAGCGGGGTGGATTCAATCGTAGTTGCAGTGGAGGGCAACGACTTTGTGTCCACCCAGCTGGTAATTGTCACGGTCACAGCCAGGCACTGGTTGATGGTGTCGGCGTGGAAATTGGTACCGGTACTAGTGCTTGTTCCTACGGTTGAGTATCGGCTACCCAGTTGCTCACAGCCGTGAACGTGTGCGGGCGGGTACTGTTGTTAAAGAATATGGTAATAGCGCTGGTAGCTTGTGTTCTCATCACTAGGTAGGTAATTTGCTGAAGGGGGGAGGGAAAAAAAAAAGCCGCGGGCGGTGTAAGCGAAGTGAAAAGTGTCGGGTCCGGCCAACTTCCAGCTCCAAGGAGGGGAGGAACAATAAGGTGTTCCAGGGAGAAGGGCTGGAGGGGCTGGAAGGGCTTGGTCACCGCCAGATCGAAAGCTCTGATATGTCAGCAACCCTCGACCGAGACTCGAAGTCGCCTGCAGTGATGGTGGAAGGAACCAGGTCTGCAGCGGACAGGAGACGTGTCGATGGATGACTCTCAACTTTCTGACCTGGAGAGGTGAGGCGATGTGAGGCAAGGTGTGACTTGTGACTGCAGAGAGCTAGTTGTTGCCTCTTGGTATTAGATGTCTTTTGCATTGCATTAATTTGATTTGTCACCAGCAGGCAGAGTGCTTGAGGGCGTCCTATACCAAAAGAAGGTGTGCCATGTTCATTGCTGGTATTGGTATCGGCTCCAGTGCACCATGGTGTTAGTGTAAGATGATAAGACTGGACTGATGAGATGGGCGAGGCGCGTGGACCGTGATCTGGTTTCGAGTCGGTCGAAGCCCGCGGGTAAGTGTGTT